>OX457034.1:8118169-8149413 GCA_949752745.1 Protula sp. h YS-2021
ATACCTCCCCCCTTCCCTCTATCAGACGTAATTCTTATATGCACTGGGGGGGGGGGGGGGGGGAGAGAGGAACAGGTTCTGCCGAGAAAAACGGTCAGTGCTTTGCAGATGTTGCGATATCAGATCATTAGTTCTAGATCTTCAATCTGCGTCAGATAATTCTAAAGTAATTCTAAGGAGATGTCGTAATGAGTCATCGAGATGTCGTAATGAGTCATCGAGATGTCGTAATGAGTCATCGAGATTTCGTAAAGAAGTCTTTCTAAAACAGACCGAAATGTTGAATACGTTTTGTTGAGAATAAAATCCGTAGCACTATGAGGTAGGTAAGATGTGGGTGTCTTAGATTCGGGGGGGGGGGGGTAAATGTGAGGAATTAATCCACAGGCATGTGGAGATGGGGGAAAGGGGTTGGGGAGGGGGGGGGGTGTGAATGTGAGCAGTTTCATGCCGTTATGCTAGTTTTCTTGCAGTGATATGGAGGGGGGGGGGGGGGTTGTTAGGAAGGTGAAGGGTGGAGGATGATTGAATGTGAGAGGTTTCATGGAACTATACTGCTGTATGCAGAAGGTGAATCCACAGACGCGGGGCGGGGGGGGGGGGGGGCGGTGTTAGGAGAGTGAAGGGGGAGTGACTGAGCCGTTTTATTGCGTTATACTACTTTTCTTGCAAAGGGTCAATCCAAAAAGGAGGAGGGGAGGGAGGAAGGAGATGTTAGGGGGGTGAAGGCAGGGGGGGGTGGTTATTGGAATGTGAGCGGTTTCATGGTGTTATACCGCTTTATGCAGAGGGTAAATCCACAGAGGAGGAGGGGGAGGGGGTTAGGAGGGTGAAGGCAGAGGGTTATTGGAATGTGAGCGGTTTTATGATGTACTACTTTATGCAGAGGGTGAATCCACAGAGGAGGAGGAGGAGGAGGTGTTAGGAGGGTGAAGGCAGAGGGTTATTGGGATGTGAGCGGTTTCATGGTGTTATACCACTTTATGCAGAAGGTGAATCCGCAGAGGAGGAGGAGGTGTTAGGAGGGTGAAGGCAGGGTTATTGGGATGTGAGCGGTTTCATGGTGTTATACCACTTTATGCAGAAGGTGAATCCGCAGAGGGGGGGGGGGGCTGTTAGGAGGGTGAGGGGGGGGGGGGTTGTTGGAATGAGAGCGGTTTCATGGCGTTATACCACTCTATGCAGAGGGTGAATCCACAGAGGGGGAGGGGGTTAGGAGGGTGAAGGCAGGGGGTTATTGGAATATGAGCGGTTTCATACCACGTTATACCACTTTATGCAGAGGGTGAATCCACAGACTTGGGAGGAGACTGGTGAAGCGGTGACCTTTGTCGACATGTTCGAAGAGTTCAACACCAAGGTCACCGAGAAGTACAAGATCCTCAAGTTCAAATCCAAGGTAATTTATTGAACTCTATGTGTACTTAATTAAATGTACTTAATCCCGATTTCAGTTGGCAAAAGAAAGACTTTAAACATGATGTGATTTCACCAAAACGGAAAAAAAAGTTTTGTTTATCTTGTTTTGCAGAAATCAACGAAAGAATATGCCTTTGAAAAAGAAGATGTTCCTGTAGAATCTGAATACTTAGAAGTCAGGTACTCGGTAAGTGCATGTGTACCTAATTTCGTATCATTACGTGTTCTTAAGTGGACTTGCTTTGCTAATAATTCGTAACTTTTGCGAAGAATTTCTTGAGTCAAATTCCTCATTGCGTGTGGCTCAGATGGAATGCTTTCAACACGTATCGGCGATCAAAACAAACTCGGCCTAAGGCATATCGGCCGTCAAAACAAACTCGGCCTAAGGCATATCGGCGCTCAAACAAACTCGGCCTAAGGCATATCGGCTGTCAAAACACCCGGCCTAAGACGTAACGGCCGTCAGAACAAACTTGACCTAAGACATTCGGCCTCAAGATGGTTAGGCCAGAGTACTTTGAACGTCTGAAATACTGTAAACACCTTTTATATCCTTGAAAAGCGTACCGGATTTAACATAAAATGTCGTGCCTAATACGAAAAAAGGTGTGTAAAACATCATGTGTAAAAGTGACAGAATTCGCAAGAAATGGGGCTGACGTGCCATATTTTACGGGGCCCAAGTATGCTAGGGTGGCCGAGTTGATTTGGAGGCCGAGCTGTCTTGATACGGATGCACCATTTACACATTTCTGTTGACAACACGGAGATTATTTATGTAAGTATTATTTACATATTATTACGCAGATGTTGTTTACGTATTATTTATTGAATAATAAACAACCTGGCAGGCGGAGTACCCGCAGCTGCCCCAGGATCTGAGGGGAGAAACATTTAGTCACGTGTTCGGCGTGAACACTCCTTGCCTGGAGATACTACTCATCGAGAGGAAGCTGAAAGGACCGTGTTGGATCGACATCAAATATCCACGTATGTCGCTGGAGCCTTGTTTAGAAATCTGGCTTATTCCACATCATATTTATTAGAGATGGCGGTATTTACCGGTACTGCGGTATGCCCGCGGTGTACACACCACGGTATGGTACATGATATTTTATTTAGGAATACGGGTGTTTTTCGATATCTATATATGACGTTAAATGTCTTATATACTCTAAAAACGAACCCCAGCCGTTCAAATACCGTACAAAATGCCGTCATATATACCGCATTTGTACCGCCGCACATACCGCGGTACGGATCTTTTCGTGGTTCCCCAGGCCTAAGATTTAATGCCTTTCTTATTTTTAGAATTTATTGAATATGGATCGAACTAAAATCGTTTAAAAATTGAAAATAAAGAAACATATTGAATGTGCGATGAATGCAAACTGTTCAGGCATGCTTTACATATCTTCAGAAATCCCCAGCCCTCCTGTCAGCTGGTGCAAAGTGGAGGCAAGTGACTAGATCTTTTTTCATTAATTAATACAGAATTTGAGAGGAAAGGCGTGGTGGGGAAAGGCTAGCTAAAGAAAGTTGAGGAATTAGAAAGACTTTTCATTTAATAAGGAATAATTACATGATATTCCAAACCAAAAGTCATTGTAATTGGTAAAAGCTTGAAGAACTGTTAATTATTAGAGCTGTGGTTTTGTGGCAGTCGGGTTCGAATGTTTAGGTTCGATTTTTTTCCCAAAAACTGAGCTCACGGACTTTTTTTTAGTCGAGAAATAACTGAGAATTGAACTACTTTTTCTCTCGTAGGCTTTTGTGACGCGGCCGGATTACATCAGCGTAGTGAGCAGCCAGCCGGCCACGCCTCCCATGATCGTTATGACACTCAATTTAAAAACGGTGCCGAATCCAAAGACGCACCAGAACGAGGTAACTGGGCCATGGTGCAGCTTTTTCAGCCCGTGCGCGCTCCTCCGTCTGTCTTACCACCCACCAAAAGTTCAGCAATCGGCGTATGAGATGCCACATTTAAATCTGTGTTTTCTATCGTGTGTTATTTATGGCATTCTTCCCGTTATCTCTGGCATTCTGCCCGTTATCTGTGTTTCCTATCGTGTGTTATCTGTGGCATTCTGCTGGTTATCTGTGGCATTCTGCCCGTTATCTGTGTTTCCTATCGTGTGTTATCTGTGGCATTCTGCCCGTTATCTGTGTTTCCTATCGTGTGTTATCTATGGCATTCTTCCCGTTATCTCTGGCATTCTGCCCGTTATCTGTGTTACCTATCGTGTGTTATCTATGGCATTCTTCCCGTTATCTCTGGCATTCTGCCCATTATCTGTGTTTTCTATCGTGTTGTATTTCTGGCATTCTGCAAGTTATCTTTGTTTCCTATCGCGTGTTATCTGTGGCATTCTACCCGTTATCTGTGTTTTCTATCGCGTGTTATTTCTGGCATTCTGCCCCCATTTTTTTCTCTTTCTATTTACATCGCTTTTAAAGTAGATCTTATTCTGATTTTAGGGTTTTGTCTACCAGTAAAAGGAAATCAAATTTTGTAAATGAGACTAAGCCAGTCACTTCGGGAGTTCGGAATAAAATGCGCCAAAATTCTGCGTTTTTTACTGCAAACTAACCTGGTAAAAAGTTGAAGAAATTACAAAGAATTTCTTTGTACCAAAGATAAATAAACCGTATGCTCGGGTGTTAATGGCCATTGAGGTGGCAGTGATAGTGTTATAATAAAAAATTATATTGCTGCAATTAAGTTCAAAACGAAAATAAGGAACAGGATAAAGAAAACATCCATGAAGCGCTAAATAGAAAGAGTTAAGGTACAACAGTAAAGACTCATTACGCTAAGTAAATGTAACGGCAAGTGTACGTAACGGTAAGTATACGCAACAGCAAGTATCTGTAACGGTAAGTAGACATGGCGGTCAGCATACGTAACGGTAAGTGTACGTAACGGCTAGTGTACGTAACGGCAAGTTTACGTAACGGCAAGTTTACGTAACGGTAAGTATATGTAACGGCAAGTGTGCGTAGCGGTAAGTATACATAAAGCTAAGGATACGTAACGGCAAGTATACGTAACGGTAAGTATGCACAACGGTAAATACATATAATGACAAGTATTCGTAACGGCAAGTTTACGTAACGGTAAGTATACGTCAACTCAAGTATACGTAACGGTAAGTATACGTAACGGCAAGTGTTCGTAGCGGTAAGCATACGTCAACTCAAGTATACGTAACGGTAAGTATACGTAACGGTAAGTATACGTAACGGCAAGTGTTCGTAGCGGTAAGTATACATAACGGGGATACTTAACCGCAAGTATACGTAACGGTAAGTATACGTGACGATAAGTATACGTAACGGCAAGTATACGTAGCGGTAAGTATACGTAACGGTAAGTATGCGTAACGACAAGTATACGTAACGGTAAGTACCCCTGACTGTAAGTATACAGAACCGTAAGTACATATAACGGCAAGTATACGTGATAGTATACACCAACTCAAGTATACGTAACGGCAAGTTTACGTAACGGCAAGAATACGTAACGGTAAGGATAGTAAGGGTAAGTATACGTAGCAGTTAATAGACATAATGGTAAGTATACGTAACGGTAAATATACGTAACGGCAAGTATACGTAACAACAAATATACGTAACGATAATTACACGTTACGGTAAGTGTACGTAACTTCAAGCATACATGACGATAAGTGGACGTAACGGCAAGTATACGTAACGCTAAGTATACGTAACGGCAAGTATATGTAACGGTAAGTATACACCGCGGTAAGTATACATTACGGTAAATGTACATAACGTCAAGTATACGTCACGGTAAGTATACATAACGACAAGTATACGTTACGGTAAGTATACGTAACGGTAAGTGTACGTAACGGCAAGTATACGTAACGGTAGGTATATGTAACGGCAAGTATACGTTACGGTAAGTATACGTAACGGTCAGTATACATAACGGCAAGTATACGTTACGGTAAGTATACTTAACGGTAAGTGTACGTAACGGCAAGTATACGTAACGGTAAGCGGACATAACGATAAGTATACACAACGGTAAGTAAATATAACGGCAAGTATACGTAGCGAGAAATGAACGTAACGAGAAGTATACGTAACGGTTAGTACACGTAACGGCAAGTATACGTAACGGTAAATAGACGTACCGGTAACTACACGTAATGGTAAGTGTACACAACCGTAAGGAAATATAACGTCAAGTATACGTAACGGTAAGCAGACATAACGGTAAGTAAGTATAACGGCAAGCATACGTAACGGCAAGTATACGTCACGGTAAGCATTCGTAACGGTAAGTATACCTAATGGTAAGTATACGTAGCGATAAGTGTACGTATTGGCAAGTTTACAGAACGGTAAGGTAACGTAACGGTAAGTAAACATAGCGGCAAGTATGCGTAACGGCAAGTATTCACAACGGTAAGTACATATAAGGGCAGGTATACGTAACGGCAAGTATACGTTACGGTGAGTATACGTAACGGTAAGTATACGTAACGGTAAATACACGTAACGGTAAATAGACGTAACCGTAAGTACATACGGCAGGTATACGTAACGGCAAGTATACGTATCGGCAAGTATACGTAACAGCAAGTATACTTAACGGTAATATACGTAACGGTAAGTATACCTAACGGTAAGTATGCGTAGCGGTAAGTATATAAAACAGTTAATATAAGTAACGGCAAGTAACGTAACGGCAAATATACGTAACGTAAGAATACACAACGGTAAGTATACGTAACGGCAAGGTATACGTAACGGTAAGTATGCGTAACGGTAAGTGTACATAACGGTAGGGCTGTGAACCGGTCCGAAAACTGAACCGCGGTTCGAACCGGTTTTCTAACACAAAAAAACCGGTTTTAATCGGTTTTTTCATGAGACATGTTATCGGTCAAAAATAAAAGAGTGATTTTATTTGTCACACCAAAAACGTGAGCATAAATTCCTAACCAGGACTTTTGTTTTACTATGTATACAAATCGATATTTTTCGTAAAAATCAGCAGTTGCAATCGATTGAGTTTCTGCTTCAATTTTCAGCTAAAACAAGTCAGTGTTCAACAATTTCAAATTGTCCAATTTCTTTGGCATAAAGTTCACAAAGTTGCAACAAATTAAGTTCAGAGGACCATAAGTTCGACATTTTTGGGTCGATCAAACTAAATCTTGATGTTGCACATCTTCAATATATATCTTTTCACTGTGCAAGGTTTCATAGCTTTATATCAAAGCGTTCATGTCGAAGTGATACGTACAAAGTCGCCTGTATGAAAGTGCCACATGAAAAATTGCCTAAGTTCAGAGGGCCGTAATTTCGACAATTGGCCGATCAAACTGAAACTTTGACGGTGCACATCTTTTGTTAACATGCCGCGCGTTAGATGGTGTGTAACATAAAACGGGAAGCAACGAAGCCCATTTTTGGCTTTGCGTTGTGTTTTGCAGACACTAAGTGCCAAAAGAAAACGAATATCAGTAAACAAAAAGCGAACACAGCACGAGATAAAAAAACCGGAAAAACCGGTTTTTCATTTTCGAACCGATTAACTGAACCGCGAAAATAAAAAACCGCGGTTTTCAGGTGAACCGGTTTAACCGCACAGCCCTACATAACGGTAAGTATGCGTAACGGCAAGTATACGCAACGGTAAGTATCCTAACGGTAAGTATACGTAACGGCAAGTAGACGTAACGTTAAGTATACGGAACGGTAAGTTGAAGTAACGGTAGGTATACTTAACTGTAAGTGTACAAAACGGTAAGTATTGGTAGCAATAAGTATACGTAGCGATCAGTATATAAAGCAGTAATTATGCGTAACGGCAGTTGTACGAAACGGCAAGTATTCACAACGGTAAGCATACGTAACAGTACGTATACATAACAATAAGTATACCTGGCGGTAAGTATATTAAACAGTAAGTGTACTTAGCGGCAAGTATACGTAACGGTAAGTGTACGTAACGTCAAGTATACATAACGGTAAGCAGACGTATCGGTAAGCAGACGTAACGGTAAGTGTACGTAGCGGCAAGTCTACTTAACGGTAAGTATGCATAACGGTAAGTACATATAACGGCAGGTATGCGTAACGGTAAGCAGACATAACGGTAAGTATACGTAGCGGTAAGTTCACGTAACGGTAAGTATGCACAACGTAAGTACATATAACGGCAGGTATACGTAACGGTAGGGGTACGTAACGGTAAGTATACGTAGCGGTAAGTTCACGTAACGGTAAGTATGCGTAATGGTAAGTGAACGTAACGGCAAGTATACGTAACGGTAAGTATACGTAACGGTAGGTATACATAACGGCAAGTATACGTAACGGTAAGTTCACCTAACGGTAGATATACACAACGGTTAGTACATATAACGGCAGGTATACGTAACGATAAGTATACGTAACGGCAAGTATACGTAACGGTAAGTATACAAATACATACATAACGATAAGTACATATGACGGTAAGTATACGTTACGGTAAGTATACATAATGGCAGCGTAATAATAGTAGTAATACAAACCTTGGCTAGTTTTGCTGACGCGAACATTTTGTGTTTGCCTTGCAGGTGGTGGCAGCGGCGGGATTGATCCACCACAAAATGTACATGGATAAGCCCGCCCCATCGCCTCCCTTCCAGCAGCACTTCGCAGGTAAGCCCCGCCCCATCGCCTCCTTTCCAGTAGCACTTCGCAGATAAGCTCCGCCCCATCGCCTCCCTCCCAGCAGCACTTCGCAGGTAAGCCCCGCCCATGGCCTCCCTTCCAGCAGCACTTCGCAGGTAAGCCCCGCCGCATCGCCTCCCTTCCAGCAGCACTTCGCAGGTAAGCTCCGCCCCATCACCTCCCTTCCAGCAGCACTTCGCAGGTAAGCCCCGCCCATGGCCTCCCTTCCAGCAGCAATTCGCAGGTAAGCCCCGCCCCATTACCTCCCTTCCAGCAGCACTTCGCAGGTAAGCCCCGCCGCATCGCCTCCCTTCCAGCAGCACTTCGCAAGTAAGCTCCACCCCATCACCTCCCTTCGAGCACCACTTCGCAGGTAAGCCCCACCCCATCGCCTCCCTTCCAGCATCGCTTCGCAGGTAAGCCCCGCCCCATGGCCTCTCTTCCAGCAGCACTTCGCAGGTAAGCCCCGCCCCATCACCTCCCTTCCAGCAGTTTGCAGGTAAGCCCCGCAAGAGAAAGAGAGGGAGAGAAAGAGAGGGAGAGATTAAAATTTGTCAACATAACGACATAGCGCTGGTAACGATATAAATTACGCTACCTGGTAATATTTTCCCCATATAAAAGTACTTAACAGTTATAACCCTGTATCGGATATTCGGATATAACGACGTCATTTTTCGACCCAAGCCGTGTTGATATAATGACGTTTGCAGCTGCACGTGTTATTGTTTTTGTTTTTATTTATTTATTTATTTATTATTGTGCGGGTTTGTTTCAGCCATCAGTAAGCCAAACGATTGCGTTTTCCCGTATGACTTCAAAGAGCAAGTAAACAAGGGTAGCCAATCAATGAAGGTGGAGGTGATGACGTCAGAGAGAGCTCTTCTCGCATTCCTATTGGCCAAAATCTACAAACTCGATCCAGATATCATTGTGGTGAGTAATAAACAGAAAAAGATAAGAAAATATCGTAGCACAAATAATCCAGTGTTTATGCCACTAGTATATTGCTAAAAACATGTATGGGATTGTCGACAAAAAAATGCTTTCGCCACTTCAAAGTTTTTATTTTAAAGAAATAATCTTTGAAAAAGAGTCAAAAAGAAAAAAAAAAAAGACCGTAGAAGCCGATCCACAGTTTCGCCTGCAAGATTAACGAAAGAGCATGGAGAGACACAGAAGTATAGACGTCATTGGAGCAATCCATCAAAATCACTTTGAAATAGATGTAGCGCTCTTTTTGTGTTAGAAACGCATGATCATAAACAAATTTTCCCACATTCCACCGAAAGTTTTGACACCTTATCGATACGTCGTGGCAGAGAAAATCAATATTTATTGTATTTTTCCTTATTTTTTTCTTTATTTTTTTTCTCCACTGAGCATGCGCAGTGGAAACCTTGAGGTGGCGTAGTGGTGAAAATTTTGTTTTCAGGGCCACGATATGTTTGGGTTTCACATGGACGTGCTACTGCATAGAATTGGTCAGAATAAAATCCCGCACTGGTCGCGTCTAGGAAGACTGAAGAAAGCCAACATGCCCAAATTAACGGTAAATTACTCAGCGAAAAACTTCGAAAACAATAGTATTAATAAGAACAGTAACAGGATATAACATGACCGCCTCCCTTACAGTCCGCCATCTTGTCACCCGTGCCAGAAATTGGCCGATAATCGATATCTTTGATGAACTTCATGGAATAAATACTTTTAAGAAGTATTATTTCATATCTATGGTTGAAGTACTGTTTGAAATAATGTAGGGTCCCCACGGCGCGAAGAGCAGCGCGGCCGCAAGTGCGACGAGCGGTCGTCTGGTGTGTGACGTGCAGATCTCAGCGCGCGAGCTGATTCGCTGCAAGAGCTACGACCTGACGGAGCTGACGTCACAGGTGCTGAAGGACAAGCGGCGGGACGTGGACGCAGACGAGATCCGATCCAGATACAAGTAAGCAGATTAAAATTAACACCCCCGCCCTCCCCTCCCTCTCCCCTGATAAAAGTGAGGATTCTGTGCACAACGTCAGTGCGTAAGGGCAAGCTTCCCCTCCCCCCTCCCCCCACCTTCCCCGTCAAATATTTTTCCCTCTAGTTTCTTTCCCATAGGAACTGTACGCCGGCGCTACAGGGACTTCCTGACGTCACATATTTTGCGTAAACGGTTTTTGGTGGAGGCATAAAAAGTCGAGCGGCTGTGAATGGATCCTGATTTCAGCCTCCAAAAGTGACGTAAAATATCCGATCGATAACGTTATCCATACTGAACAAGTGTTTTTTTTATTCCCCACAGGGAATATATGCGATCGACTTCGTGTCGCTCTGTCGGTCGGTCTGTCATCAAGAGCTTGTTAACACGATAACTTAGAAACTCTTGCAAGGATTTTAATGAAACTTGGTATGTAGCTTCTATGGGATCAACCACATATCGGTATTGTAAATGGGTCAGGTTCGTCGAAGGAAAATTTCAGCTCTTGATTGACTGTTGATGGCCGTGTTTAACTGATGGGACCCTTGCGAGGAATATGTGGGCTATGCACACTGCTCTAGTTATTTATTTATTTTTTTATTATTGCTCTTATTGTATTTTCTGGATTTCCAGCAAATCCAGCCTGCTGCTGGAGCTGTTAGACCTGACGCTGCGGGACTGTAACTACATCCTACGGCTCATGTACGAGCTCATGGTCATCCCGCTCGCCCTGCAGATCACCAACATCTGTGGTAATGTCATGGTGAGTCACGTTTCAGTCATCCCTCTCGCCCTGCAGATCACCAGCATCTGTGGTAATGTCATGGTGAGTCACGCGTCAGTCATCCCCCTCGCCATGCAGATCACCAACATCTGTGGTAATGTCATGGTAAGTCACGTGTCAGGCATCCCGCTCGCCATGCAGATCACCAACATCTGTGGTAATGTCATGGTGAGTCACGTGTCAGGCATCCCGCTCGCCCTACAGATCACCAACATCTGTGGTAACGTCATGGTGAGTGACGTGTCAGTCATCCCCCTCGCCATGCAGATCACCAACATCTGTGGTAATGTCATGGTGAGTCACGTGTCAGGCATCCCGCTCGCCCTACAGATCACCAACATCTGTGGTAACGTCATGGTGAGTGACGTGTCAGTCATCCCCCTCGCCATGCAGATCACCAACATCTGTGGTAATGTCATGGTGAGTCACGTGTCAGTCATCCCGCTCGCCCTGTAGATTACCAACATCTGTGGTAACGTCATGGTGAGTCACGTGTCAGTCATCCCCCTCGCCATGCAGATCACCAACATCTGTGGTAATGTCATGGTGAGTCACGTGTCAGGCATCCCGCTCGCCCTACAGATCACCAACATCTGTGGTAACGTCATGGTGAGTGACGTGTCAGTCATCCCGCTCGCCCTGCAGATCACCAGCATCTGTGGTAGCGTCATGGTGAGTCACGCGTCATTCATCCCGCTCTCCCTGCAGATGGCCAATATATGGGTAACGTCATGGTGAGTCACGTGTCAGTCATCCCGCTCGCCCTGCAGATCACCAACATCTGTGGTAATGTCATGGCAACTCACCTGTCAGTCATCACAATCCCGTTGCCTACTCTTGTCGTACTTTGTTTGCCCTGTGTTACCCCACCCCTGCCCCCCCCCCAACCTCCGGCTGATGTTTCAGATGGTGGTTTTATTTTCCCAGAGGCAACTGATTTCATGTGCTCGTATATATATTGTGTTTATGTGTGCTTGAGCTTTTTTTTTTTTTGAAAACTAAAATGGCAGTGGTTGCTATTGGTTACGCAGGCACGCACACTGATGGGCGGACGGTCGGAAAGGAACGAGTACCTCCTGCTGCATGCCTTCAGCGACAAGAACTTTATAGTACCGGACAAGTACCAGAACCGGAAGCAAGTCCAAGCGGAAGTAGGCGGCGGCGACGACGACGAGGATGCGGAGAACACTTCCGGTGGGAAGAAGTCGGGCAGACGGAAGCCAGCCTACGCCGGCGGGCTGGTGCTCGAGCCCAAGAAAGGTACGGAGTCGCCTGGTCAGTGTTCTTATACACAAACAGAAGAAAAGCTGGCAAAAATAATAAATCAATGAAATAATAATCATAATTTGGTTTATTTTCTCATCAGATTATAAGAAGCTTGAAAATGTAAAACAAATCTGGGTTTGTTTTAAGAAAAAGAAGACTTGTTAAAAAACCAGTTGAACTAGACTGAATTTGGTATTTTGAGGTAAAAATAAGAGTTTATATTATATATAATGAAAAGCAAGAGGAGTAAACAATTCTGAAGAGAATTGGTTTTCTTTGATTTATTTATTTTTTTTTAGGCTTTTACAACATGTTTTGGTTGCAGGTTATACTTATATGTCATAAATCTTGACATCAGCACTCGTGAGCTAGGTCATTATCCATGGACTATCTTGTTTTTATTTATTTATTTATTTTTTTTCTTTAGGTTTTTACGACAAGTACATCTTGCTGCTGGATTTCAACAGCCTCTACCCGTCAATCATACAGGAGTATAACATTTGCTTCACGACCATTAACAGAAGCAGCAAAGCCAATCAGACAGTACGTCGCTTCCAAACAATGTCACGTGCAAATCCTAAACTTTTAAAACAATTTCCCAAAAGGTTATTCTGTCAACGAGTTTTTGTTAAAAGAATGACAATAACAATGATAATCGAAATCATAAAATTTGGAAAATACTAATAATATTAGATTTCAAAATCTAAGTAAAGATTGAATTGAATTTTTTTTCTAAAGATAGAAGACTTTTTTGTGTATTTTTAAGCAGGGAGAGGAAGATGAAGAAATGCACGTAGAATTGCCAGACGAATCATTAGAGCCTGGCATATTGCCAACTGAAATCCGGAAGCTCGTGCAAAGCAGACGACAAGTGAAGCAGTTGATGAAGAACCCGGATCTCAGTAAAGACATCTATATGCAGGTCAGTTCTCTGTTCCGGATCGCAACTTTATCGTGATGTGTGTGGGGAGGGGGAAAGCACGTGACAGTGATGTTTGTGATACCCGTTTATGTATGTTCAGAATTCAAATATTTCTCTAAAACTATTATACCTTTAATTGAATAAGCAATTATGCCACAGGTTAATTTCTTTATCTTTCTATTCCTATCAATGACTGTTATTGCATGCGTTGTGTATATTTTGTACGTGTGAGTTTGAAGCTTACACGATTCCGTTTTGAAACCATCACAACTGAGAGCATTACTTGTGCTCATTATGGGCGCGAGCTCGCATTGTCTTCCGTCAGTAGCTTTCGTGGTTTCCTCTCACACACTCGTCACAAAAGCACTTCACACACTGCTGGCGTTCCGCCCACACGCAATCTGCACACAGATAATCTCCTCACATGTAATCTCCGCACACAGCCTGTGAACAGATAATCTCCCCGCACACAATCTCCGCACGTGCTGTCCACACAGATAATCTCCCTACACACAATCTCCGCACGTGCTGTCCACACAGATAATCTCCCCACACACAATCTCCGCACGTGCTGTCCACACAGATAATCTCCCCACACACAATCTCCGCACGTGCTGTCCACACAGATAATCTCCCCACACACAATCTCCGCACGTGCTGTCCACACAGATAATCTCCCCACACACAATCTCCGCACGTGCTGTCCACACAGATAATCTCCCCACACACAATCTCCGCACGTGCTGTCCACACAGATAATCTCCCCACACACAATCTCCGCACGTGCTGTCCACACAGATAATCTCCCCGCACACAATCTCCGCACGTGCTGACAGACACAGATAATCTCCCCACACACAATCTCCGCAGGTGCTGTCCACACAGATAATCTCCCCACACACAATCTCCGCACGTGCTGTCCACACAGATAATCTCCCCACACACAATCTCCGCACGTGCTGTCCACACAGATAATCTCCCCACACACAATCTCCGCACGTGCTGTCCACACAGATAATCTCCCCACACACAATCTCCGCACGTGCTGTCCACACAGATAATCTCCCCACACACAATCTCCGCACTTGCTGTCCACACAGATAATCTCCCCACACACAATCTCCGCACTTGCTGTCCACACATATACTCTCCCCACACACAATCTCCGCACGTAGTCTCCACACAGATACTCTCCCCACACACAATCTCCGCACGTAGTCTCCACACAGATACTCTCCCCACACACAATCTCCGCACGTGCTGTCCACACAGATCATCTCCCCGCACACAATCTCCGCACGTAGTCTCCACACAGATACTCTCCCCACACACAATCTCCGCACGTGCTGTCCACACAGATAATCTCCCCACACACAATCTCCGCACGTGCTGTCCACACAGATAATCTCCCCACACACAATCTCCGCACGTAGTCTCCACACAGATACTCTCCCCACACACAATCTCCGCACGTGCTGTCCACACAGATAATCTCCCCACACACAATCTCCGCACGTGCTGTCCACACAGATAATCTCCCCACACACAATCTCCGCACGTGCTGACAAACACAGATAATCTCCCCACACACAATCTCCGCACGTGCTGTCCACACAGAGAATCCCCCCACACACAATCTCCGCACGTGCTGTCCACACAGATACTCTCCCCACACACAATCTCCGCACGTAGTCTCCACACAGATACTCTCCCCACACACAATCTCCGCACGTGCTGTCCACACAGATAATCTCCCCACACACAATCTCCGCACGTGCTGTCCACACAGATAATCTCCCCACACACAATCTCCGCACGTGCTGACAAACACAGATAATCTCCCCACACACAATCTCCGCACGTGCTGTCCACACAGAGAATCCCCCCACACACAATCTCCGCACGTGCTGTCCACACATACTCTCCCCACACACAATCTCCGCACGTAGTCTCCACACAGATAAGCTCACCGCACGTAATCTCCTCACAGAAGATCTCTACCGTCACCACTCTCCGCCACAGATTACGTGAACCATGTTTTTTTCTTTTTCCAGTATGACATTCGACAGAAAGCTCTCAAGCTGACGGCTAACTCCATGTACGGTTGCCTAGGTTTCACATTCTCGCGTTTCTATGCCAAGCCGCTTGCTGCCTTGGTTACCGGTAAAGGACGAGAGGTGAGGTCTTAGTTTGTTCAGTATCTGATAGTTTGTCGCAAATATTTTGATTTCGGGTAGTGGTTTTCTACAAACTCTCACCGTCTTTTTTTTTTTCAATAAAAATTTCAGTACCAATGAAATGTTAACTGCCAGTGGCCGTGTTCAAAAAAGTTAACTGGTTAACTGTACAGTTAATTGGACCCGTTAACTGCAAAGTTAACAAACAGAACGACCCACAGTGAATTAATGCATTTGACATGTTTAGGCAAATAAGTCAGTCAAACTGTTTGCGTGGTGATCAGCTGAATTTCGCTGTCACGAGTGCAGTTAACTCTGCAGTTAACTTTGTGAATACCAAGGCAGTTAATTTCACTGCTTTTCCGAATAAGCTCAGAAAAACTTCCCAACCGTCAGGAATCTGAGACAGTTCACAAATTTGGAACATTTTCCTATATTTTTCACAAGTTCTTAGAGTAACTCGAAATATAAGCAAGTTTTAGAATGATTCACGGTATGCATAGTTTAAAAACTTGAATACGTTCAGCCACTTCAAAAATTTAAAAAGAAACTCGACATATCATGTTTTGCTGTACTTTTAGATATCCAATAATTTTGCAATATTTAAAATAATATTTGAAATGCAGCGAACAGTAAAAAGATAAAAATCATATTCACCACCAAATAAATTCATTATAAAAACGAGATAATTTCACAATACTGGCGTACGTCGAGGCCTCTGCGGGTCAGACTTGCAAATAAACAACTGCGCTAGAACTTAAATCTCAAATACAGTTCCAGCTTTAGATTCAAAATGAGGCTTGTAAAAAAATATAAATTAACTACGGAATAAACATGCATTGACCTGTCGATCGAATTCAAGAAGAATCGTAATAATCATAAAGACTGATAGTAAACAGTAAACTTCTTTATTGTGGGTGGGGGTGTGTGGGGGGGGGGGGGAGTTATAATCTGACAAAGTTCTGTCAGAATATTGTATTACAGAGCTCGTGACGTCAGAGATAAAGCCATCCCGCATCGCCAGCTGTTTAGCCCATACCAGAAACTGATTGGCATTTATCTTTGTATTTTTTCATTATGTTTAACAGACAACAAGAAATGCCACATCCTCCGAATAAATATGATCAAATTCATTGGGGTTGGGGGAGGCAATATAAAGGATCACCCAAGATAAAATACACCACTAACAAAACCGCCACCCCCCCCCCCTTACCTAAAAAAAGAAGAAGGAGAAGAAGAAGAAGAATAACGGGTGCTTCGAGCGTTGGGTTTTTTCTTGAAGGCAGAATGGCGAAAATAAAATAAGCCAAACATTTTCCTGCAGACGCTCGGAAATAAAATGCCATGGGGATTCACACCATACATGCAGGCATGATGTCCGGTAACAAATGCCCAATGTGGATGTCCGGTAGTATATGTCCGGTAATGAATGTCCGGTAATGAATATCCGGTAATGAATGTCCGATAATGGCATAGCTGGCTTATTGTACTCGGAAGTAAAATTCCATTGGGATTCATTTGTTGAATAAATATTAAATTAAACCCAGCAATATCGAGCTGCCTGTCCTCTCCCCAACCGCCCACCCCCACCCCCACCCTAAGTTACACATCATCCCTTTCTTCGACTCTCGAACTTATTTCGAAAAGTTATTACATTCATTGTAAAAGGTTTATATTAACAACTCTGTGTTAAGTAAACGCGGGAGAATTGAGTGGGTTGGAAGGTAATTAAGGCGATAAAGAAATTATCAATGAGTTCGGGGAGGGCCTGGGGTGGGGGGGGGGGGGGGGAGGGGGGAGGGTAGGGTTATGATATGATACCCTCACATTCCATAGTTGTTATATCATAATAATTTATTTGCCATTTAATATGCTGTCAGTGCTAAATATTCAGACATGGAAATGTTTTGTGAAAGCATTAAGCATGTTTAGCGGTAGCGATCCTCCCCTCCCCTCCTTCCTCACCCCCTGACATGTTTAGGCAAATAAGTCAGTCAAACTGTTTGCGTGGTGATCAGCTGAATTTCGCTGTCACGAGTGCAGTTAACTCTGCAGTTAACTTTGTGAATACCAAGGCAGTTAATTTCACTGCTTTTCCGAATAAGCTCAGAAAAACTTCCCAACCGTCAGGAATCTGAGACAGTTCACAAATTTGGAACATTTTCCTATATTTTTCACAAGTTCTTAGAGTAACTCGAAATATAAGCAAGTTTTAGAATGATTCACGGTATGCATAGTTTAAAAACTTGAATACGTTCAGCCACTTCAAAAATTTAAAAAGAAACTCGACATATCATGTTTTGCTGTACTTTTAGATATCCAATAATTTTGCAATATTTAAAATAATATTTGAAATGCAGCGAACAGTAAAAAGATAAAAATCATATTCACCACCAAATAAATTCATTATAAAAACGAGATAATTTCACAATACTGGCGTACGTCGAGGCCTCTGCGGGTCAGACTTGCAAATAAACAACTGCGCTAGAACTTAAATCTCAAATACAGTTCCAGCTTTAGATTCAAAATGAGGCTTGTAAAAAAATATAAATTAACTACGGAATAAACATGCATTGACCTGTCGATCGAATTCAAGAAGAATCGTAATAATCATAAAGACTGATAGTAAACAGTAAACTTCTTTATTGTGGGTGGGGGTGTGTGGGGGGGGGGGGAGTTATAATCTGACAAAGTTCTGTCAGAATATTGTATTACAGAGCTCGTGACGTCAGAGATAAAGCCATCCCGCATCGCCAGCTGTTTAGCCCATACCAGAAACTGATTGGCATTTATCTTTGTATTTTTTCATTATGTTTAACAGACAACAAGAAATGCCACATCCTCCGAATAAATATGATCAAATTCATTGGGGTTGGGGGAGGCAATATAAAGGATCACCCAAGATAAAATACACCACTAACAAAACCGCCACCCCCCCCCCCCCCCTTACCTAAAAAAAGAAGAAGGAGAAGAAGAAGAAGAATAACGGGTGCTTCGAGCGTTGGGTTTTTTCTTGAAGGCAGAATGGCGAAAATAAAATAAGCCAAACATTTTCCTGCAGACGCTCGGAAATAAAATGCCATGGGGATTCACACCATACATGCAGGCATGATGTCCGGTAACAAATGCCCAATGTGGATGTCCGGTAGTATATGTCCGGTAATGAATGTCCGGTAATGAATATCCGGTAATGAATGTCCGATAATGGCATAGCTGGCTTATTGTACTCGGAAGTAAAATTCCATTGGGATTCACATCATGCAGGGTGAGTGTCCGGTGATGAATGTCCGTTATGGATGTCCGGTAGTAGATGTCCGGTGATGGTATAGCTTGGTTATCTCACCACATTCGTTCTGCAGACCAGTTGCCCGTGGTTCTCGTGAGATTTTTCAACAGGAAGTTGAAACCTTTACAAAAGGACTAAAGCAGATTTTTAGATAATTCTAATATTATTTCATATGCCAATGACCTTTTGT
Source organism: Protula sp. h YS-2021 (assembly GCA_949752745.1). NCBI lineage: Eukaryota > Metazoa > Annelida > Polychaeta > Sabellida > Serpulidae > Protula > Protula sp. h YS-2021. The sequence goes on from OX457034.1 coordinate 8,136,885, forward strand.
TTTTCAAGCATGGAAAATTCATTTTTGCCTCGGAATAAGATAGTTTTAATGTAAGTTTGTATTCATGTTCCGAAACGTTAATGTTAATGCTTTGTCTGGTTAGTTCAGCCTTCGTGAAATTTCAATCTAAATGCATTGGAGAAAAAAAAAGTTCAACAGTTTAAAAGAAGGACAGAAAAAGCCTGTAAAGGCCTTAAAGAAATCATTAAATAGAACCATCTTTATTTCTCCTTATCTCCTTATCTCCCACAATGCATTTGATAATTGCTAGATAATGTTACAAATTGAATATCTTTGAGAAATGTTTCTTTGAAATGTTTTCACTTGGGAACAAAAACGTTGACATTGTCCGCACACACCTGTGTTTTGACAACGTTAAAGGCTTACTGTTGTTCGCCAAAAAATACCTTAAATTAGATTAACAATAATGAGGAAATTAACCCTGTTTTGTACACTTCCCAAGTACCGTGATTGTTGTCACTCCCTCCATTAAGCATGCAATAAATGCATGTTCATGAAAAACCTCCGTACGTTTCTCCGTGGGTGTTTGGTTGTTGTGGTGATGCAGAGGGTGGGGGGGGGGGGGGGGTGGAGGAGGGTCAAGGAGCCTATTGTTTCATCACCGAATGTTTACAATACTTGATGTTTGCAGTAATTGCTTGGGGGCCCGAGAGTTCATTTTCTATGAATATACAGCATTGGCTGGTTGTCCTTGCATCGGTCAGCTTCTGGTCTTATAGCACTGGTTGGTTGTCCTTGCATCGGTCAACTTCTGGTCTTATAGCATTGGTTGGCTGTCCTTGCTTCGGTCAACTTCTGGTCTTAAAGCTGTATGTTTATTCCCGTTTTTGTTGTTGTAAAGTTTCAATGATAAAAATTACTTAGTGCATGGAACCACCCCATCCCCCGAAATAGACCCCCTTCGAGCAGATGAGATTAAATGGCTGTAATAAAAATAAACGGCGAATTTAAAATGAAGTAACAAAAAAATTCAATGCTCTTAGATTGCAGAGAATAGCAATTACATTGTCTGTAGAACGTATCCCTAACAGACTCAGTGATGAGGGTTAAGGTATCGTATATTTTAACCAATGGAAATGCATTCAGATGTAATAACTAAGCCTATTATTTAAAACCACAACTAATAATAATATTATCACACCTTACTCTATTTCAAATGTGTTTAATCGAGTTTCAATCTCCTTTAGTATCAAGGTAAAAACTACAAAAACCTCGCTTTATAAAATACATATTGCTTCCAATAAAATTGAGAATGGGGGAGGGGGGAGCGGCTGGGGGGGGGGGGGGGAGAGGGAAGCGTAAATAGCTTCAGTGACAGTTTAAATAGCCAAAAAAAGAGTGAGGTCTTTAAAAAAGAGGTCTTTGATACAATGGAGTGTAGTCAATTGGACAAAGAAAAGGCCTTTGATTCGCTGGTGCCTAGTGAAGAGCTGCCAAGATGCACCGATATTTACCCATTTTCTGTCAATTTCAATATTGATTTAGGGTGTTATACGTGTCTCCTGTTGAAACATCAACCCCCCCCCTGTTTAGTAGAAGAATTCGATCTTTCTTGTCAGTCGCTTAATTTCAACAAAAGCATTTGACTCATTTTGCGTTCCTGGTATAAGCTACTCTTAATTGGCCTTGCAGTCGCTTAACGCGATAAATTATCAACGAAACTACTTGATTAAATATTAATTTTCTCCATTGTAAGGGCTTAATCAAATTCACAATGACAGGTTTTAATGTAATGTATCTCAGTGGAATGGCTCTAAGATTAATCGAAGAAAAAGGACATGCTGTATTTTCAAAAAGAATTCCTTTGCATTTTATCTCTCTTAATTTTGAACATTAGTGTCTTTGTATTTTTTTACGTAATTAATTCTTAAAGCCTTTGGTGATATTCGCGTATTTATTTGTTGAATAAATATTAAATTAAACCCAGCAATATCGAGCTGCCTGTCCTCTCCCCAACCGCCCACCCCCACCCCCACCCTAAGTTACACATCATCCCTTTCTTCGACTCTCGAACTTATTTCGAAAAGTTATTACATTCATTGTAAAAGGTTTATATTAACAACTCTGTGTTAAGTAAACGCGGGAGAATTGAGTGGGTTGGAAGGTACAGTGAAACCCCGCTATTAGGGACAAAAAGTGACTGAATAATTTTGTCCCTAATGGCGGGGTGTCCCTAATTTCGAGGTTCTGTTTTGTCTGACAACTACAACTTAAATCTTTGGCTATTTTTCTTACACTTTTTCCATCACTAGCTTTGATTATTTTAACTTCATCAGATAGCGAAAGTTTGTTCCGTTTTCTTTTCACACCACCGATATTCAGACTTAACACCTTGTATAACATCTTAACTGAGTATAAAGACAATGAATTACTTGTTCCTTTATACACATTTTAAAAGACGGAGCACATGTCAATAGGGTTTAGTAGTATAAAGCTGCTCTCTTAAGCACACATCTTTTGTAATAAGCCCTACTGTCTTTACATGCACCGTGTTCAATATAATGTACTCAAAACCCAAAGATAACAATAGCGAATAAAACAAACACTACCGAGTAACAAGCTGATAGGGGTTGTTTACATAACCTACAAAATATGGGCAGCAATTTGACTGTCCACAATAGAGGGGTTGTTTTAAATGTATAACCGTACTTACGGGATAAAAAGAGTGTCCCTAATTCTGAATAGAGGGGTGTCCACAATAGAGGGGTCTAGATATAACAGACCTCTATGGCCTTTTAAAACAGACTGAAAAATGCTGTCCATAATTCAGGGGTGTCCATAATAGAGGGGTGTCCATATCCGGGGTTTTACTGTAATTAAGGCGATAAAGAAATTATCAATGAGTTCGGGGAGGGCCTGGGGTGGGGGGGGGGAGGGGGGAGGGTAGGGTTATGATATGATACCCTCACATTCCATAGTTGTTATATCATAATAATTTATTTGCCATTTAATATGCTGTCAGTGCTAAATATTCAGACATGGAAATGTTTTGTGAAAGCATTAAGCATGTTTAGCGGTAGCGATCCTCCCCTCCCCTCCTTCCTCACCCCCTTCCCCGATTCCGGCAGTTGGCAGGGTGGCCACCGACCCTGGAAATCAGGGAATTCAGGGAAAAATTAATCGACGTTTTCCAGTCAGAGAAAACTCAGGGAATTTGGTAATTCCGGCAAATCTCAGGGAAAACTCAGGGAATTTAATTTTTGGAGAATTCCAGGTTTTCCAGGGTATTTCCACGTAAATTTTTCTTTTACAAACTTGGATAGATTTAGTAAGAATTTGTTGAAGGTTGTATTTTACTAAGCATTCAAGAGAAATAGTGGGATGCGGAGTCGATGATTATTGTTTTTCAACCAAAATATGTAAGTGTTGGAATTCTGAAAACCTGCGCTCTCAAAAGTCATTGTATGGAAAATGTCTGGAAAACTCAGGGAAAACACAGGGAATTTCATTTCAAATTCCATGTGGCCATCTTGAGTTGATGTCTATGGCAACTTGGACATTTTCACACCATAAATTTTGGTTAAAGTGACAGGCTGGATATGAATGCCTAAAGCTGCCAGTTGTTTTCTCAGTTCATTAATTTCTAACCACAATATTAAATTTTATAAGTTTAATTTGAAGCGGGAAGGACTCCTTCAAAGTAGTGACAATATTTAGTTACTGATTAGTGCAAGAATTTCCCTGCGGCTGTTCTGTTTCAGTCAGTCACAGCCGTGGCAAAAAGGGTTTCAAGGATTATGGTATTTGTGGAAGAAGGGTGGGGGTGGAGGGGGGAGAGGGGGGGTAGGGGGTGTTTTATTGAAAAAAATACTGCTGTGCTTCGTCTCTGACGCAGTTTGTTCGGTTACAGTTGATGATCCGAAATGTGATCCGTTTCGAATGCAGGACGTTCCGCTTGAACTTCGTGGCGTGGAATTTTCCTTTCACTTAACAACGCTTTGATAAAAGCCGCGAGACGTAAATTTGTCGACATTCTCGGAGCTGATTGGTTAAAACTCAGACGCGAACTCACTACGCAACCTCTCTAGTAAACAGTGTTTTTCCCAGAGGGGAATTTGGAATTTAGGGGATTTCTCCCCCTCTCTCACCATTTTAGCCCCCTTTTTGGAACACGAGGGGGTTTAAAAAAATTCCCCTCTGAATTTAAAAAAGCCCCTTCTTGTTCTACCGAGGGGGAGGGGGGTTTGTTCGATGGTCGGATGTACATTACAATTTAATTAGTGACCACTGGTCACTTTACACACCACAATTTGTGTGGAATCGTTTCATATTTATGAGTACAATCCCTAACATCTTCCTTTCTGCTGAAAACAAAACAAAATGGCTACGATTTAGAATAGATTAACTGAACTTTAGTTCTTTTGTATCTTGTGTAGGATTCTTTCGACATCCCCTACCATGGGGAAAAAAGCCCCTATATTTTTACAGAGGGGGATATTAAGCCCCCCCCCCCCTGTCCTATCCAGGGCAAAACACTGAGTAAAGTACCCGATGGACGGCGAATCGTCTCGCATATTGATTGTGGCATGACGTCAGTGCCGGCTTACGGTCCATCCATAAAGTATATTTGCACCAATTTCAGATTTCTTTACCCTATCCTCTGTGACGTCAGCTTTGTGACGTCATCCCTTGACTGAGAAGTGTGTTAACCAAACTTTAGGACGTTCTGACGCTTCCTCCCGCACACCGGCACCCATGACTGTAACATGAAACACTTACTGCCCCAGCAGATGGGAAGTTATTTTTCTGTTTGCAGCTTGCGGAGGGGAAATTCAGTTGGGGGGCCGAGCGACAAGTGGGGTCCCGATATATATATATATATATATATATACGTGCGTATGATCAGGAAAATTTTGGGGCCCTGGCCGAAATCAGGGGGGGGGGGGGGGGGGGCTCGGGCCACCGGTCATCCGCTTATTTCCGATTTCCAGCCCTGCCCCTGTTCGCACGTTCTTCATGGATGGCCGGTAATCAAACGACGCACGACCCCTCCTCCACCCCCCTCCCCACCCCACCCCCAACAGGACCTCCTTCGTACGCACTTAAGTAAGAGCCCAGCTTAGAAACTGCCTTTCCAGTGGAAGTGAAATTTTTTATTGACAAATCCCCCGACTGAAATAAGCGAAGATTTTTGCGTATGCCACCGCTACAAGTGGATAACAAACCATTAGCGTTGTAAGGCGGTGTCATTTTCAAGAAGGTGGCTAAGTAAGACTTTTTTCGCTGATTGAAAACGCGTCACAATGGAACGTTTTCAACAACATATGGTCTGTAAGCAGGGATGAGATGAGACAAGTGTTTACCAGCCCACGGCGGTTTGGCCGTCAAGGAACTTTAGTCCTGTAATTATCTCTTTTATAAAATCCTTGGCTTCTTTCGCTTTTAGGCGTTTTATTTTGTTCAATACTAATTCCTTGATTTTGTCGGCCTTGTCTGTTTTTAGGACTTCAGTTTTCAATGGACAAGATTAAGGCAAGTCCGGTGAATTCTGAAGAGTCGCGTTTCTTCTCAATTTTCTTCTTTTCTTCCCGCATTCATGTGCTTCTCTTCTTCTTCTTCTTCTTTTCTTCTTTTTTCCATTAACTTTGTTTCTTCATTTTTTTTCATCATATTCTCAGTCTTCTTTTTCGCTCTCTTGTCACTTTTTCCTTGTTTTCCCCACATTTTCTTCAAACTTCCTCCCATTCTACTCACTTTTCGCATTATTCCTCTCACTTTTCGCCTCATTTCTCTCATTCTCTTTCCTTTCCTCACCTTCGCATTCTTCTACTTTTCTCCGTGTCCTTACTGCGGGATACTTGTGAAAATAACAAATACCCACAGCCCACTTAAATCGTCACTCAGTTAATTTACTTGTATACAAAAACATAATCAATACTTCATTATCGACAACAGCTCTCTAAAAGTAAGAATGTACAAGAAATATATTTAGATTTTCGGGGTGTGGGTTTCTCTTTTAATTCCAAGTTCTGTCTACTTTGTGATCTATTATTCTCCGTGAACAATAGAATTTGTTGCTCTATAATTAGATACAATGGAGAATAATGCTGCAAATTGATCAAAAAATAACATTAATTTCTCATTTCTGTGGGTCTGAAAAGTGATCAAAGGGATTAAAAGCAAATTGACAGCTTCAAAGAAGGAGTGAGTAAAACGTTCAGAAAGACTCGGAGACTTTTTTCATCCTTCTTTCGCCATAAAAACATTTCTCGCTTCAGGATAAAATAAACACGATAGTTGGTTTAATAAAACAGCGAAAATTATGTTATTATGGTGTTTCAAATGAAGAAACTTGTTTGATTTCCTTATCAGCTATTTTCATATAGCCCCCCAACAGGTGACATTTTAGGTTAGTCGTCGTGAATAGGGTTATCTAATGGAGCGTGTGTTGAACTATATTTGCTCATGTTTAAGACCTAATACAGCCTACAGGCACACGCAGACGAACAAATAGCCTTGAGTAGCTGCTAAAGTGAAAGGAAAAAAGAACTTAATAGAGATGCAATATTAACTTTTCCAATTTACTTTCTAAACCATTTGACGCGTGGAATTTTTGCCGACGAATACTTTAAATGATGGTCATTATAAATAAAAGTGTTAAAGTGAGAATTAACATACGTTTCGATTGTCTGAGAATCGCGTTCTTTGCAAGCTTTCCAAGCTTTCCATTTATTTATTGATTTATTTATTAATTTGTTGTGTGGATTTAGTAACTGAAATGGATTTCATCACATTTTCCTAAATTAGTGGTGTCCAAACAAATCGAAGAAGAAGAAGAAGAAGAAGAAGAAGAAGAAAAGAGTTTTGTGAAAAAAATTAAGTAAAAAGAACGGGCTCATAAGTTTTATAGAGGGATATTAAAAACGGTACAAACTTATTAAGGTCACAGAGCTGTCTGTTGGCACTTCAGTTTATTGAAGATTGAATGAAGGGCTTGCGTGAATGGCGGATAAAACGCGCGAGCAAAACATGCTTACTTGCGTTCGAACACATTGTAGCGATCAAAATTAATCTGGCAGAATTCATTGGCAAAACATGTTGACGCCACGTTGAATTTAGCGTAATTTAATTTATCTCCCCAAGCAGTGATTATTAACTTATTAATAAATTCTTTTATTGATGTAAATGTTTACCCAATAACTTAGATTTTTCTCATTCTTGTTACATTTACAGAGTAGAAAGGAATTAGTTTGGAATTTTGTGTGTTCACAGTGTTTAATCAGAGCAAATTCCCTCAAAAATGTGTATTGGGTTTATGATATGCGGTGACGTATTAACATTTGCTTAGTGAAAATCTGATGACACACTTTCGAAATTTTAGTTAGCCATAAAATTAAAAAGAGTGTACATGCGGTTTCTAATACGTGTATAATATTCCCTCAAACTTGAGGATGTTTATGGTGAACTTTCCCATCTGACTGTCTGCCTATATCTCAACTCCTTTGCATTGGGTTCTTGAAATGTCTTGGTGACTTTTAAAAATAAAATTACAGTGTCTTTTAAAGGAAGATGGCAGTGTCTTGTAAAAACATACGGATTGTAATGTTTTGCAAGCCTCAAACGCAACACTTGCCGGCGGATGCCATGTTATGTTGCACGTGTGACGCCACGGACGAAAATGCCAAAAATATGCCATAAATTTTTACTTTTCTCTCAATTTTTTTTCATTACTGTTAGTATTTAGATATAGAGCCCTAATTAGGTCAAATAAAGCAAGACTGTTTGAGATTTAGAACTCTTACTGCGCTCTTCCCCCTGCCCCCTCCCCCTCCTCCCTCCCCCTGCTCCCGAACCGGAAGAAAGAGAAATATAAAAGGGAAGGATCTGTTCCCATCGTGCCAAAGAGTAGAGATATAGTTATTCATACGCAAATAAGTGGGAATAAAAATCTGAAAATTCAGTTCTGCTTGTGCGAATAGCCATTTCAAAAAAAAAAAAAAAAAAGTGTGGTCAGCGAGCAGGCCAGCACTTGTTGAGGGGCTTACGCTCATACATGTGAAGAACGTACCTTATTTTCATGCTCTGCAGTTGAGTAATTCTCTTATTGTTCGAACGTGAGAAAGTTACAAGTTATCCTATTTTAATGAGCGAATCTTGTTGCTATTTTTAGAAAAAAGATATCTTTTCCAGGCACTCAGACACTGCCATAAAAACATTAATACCAATCAATTGATCTTTAAATCAGATGAACTGATAGAAAGTATGCATAAAATGTCTTAACAATAACCGTTTTAAGGATCAATCAGCCCTGGATTTATTACCAGAAAGTTTTCGCAGCGCATTACATGTTTTATATAAATATTATAACAATGCATTACAGTCTTAATTTCTGAGTACTAATGAAAGTATTGGTTATACAACGTATTGTGTTTTACAGGTAATTATTTGCTTTCCTATGCAGTTCATTATTGGTGATTCCAGTGCGTTTTGCAATGAAAATTCCTTCTCTAAGGGCCTAATAAGATCAAGCCTTTGCCCGCGATATTTACCGACACAAAACTCTTTTCTGTTTCATTGCACTAATGTCCTTTTTTTCTAATCAGATAGTCAAATTCAATTGATACAAAATGTTTCTTCGAAATTTAGCGAGGTCAGCCGTGGATTAACCCCCAAAATGACCTCAAATAAGTACTGTTGTGTGTGTATGTGTTTTTTTTTTTTTTTTTTGGTCTTGGATCTTGCCGACTGTGGGAGAAATATCAATAGAAAAACAACCCACTTCTGGTTTCATACGATGCATGTAATGAGCATACGGAAACAATTGGAGTAATTCATTGAAAATAAGTTGAAAGAGATTTGGGGTTTCGCCATCTCTTTCGTTCCGTCATACGTCATACTTCCGACCTCTTCCTCCGTTGTAATCCACCAGACTTCTGCTGTAAAATGGCGGAAATTTCCCGGAAAAAAAAAGACGCACGGAAATTGCCGAGTTTTTCACTTACGATGCAACTAGGCTGGTTCTATACTGTAACAATTTGAGCCGAAACAAAACGATAGTTTATGTTAAGAACAATCTTGAGTGAAGTTTTGCCTTTACGCTTCTTTTTCAGTTAAATCAGAACTACAACAAAAATTTCAAACCACATGAAGATCCCGATTTTTTTTATTTCCAAAGGGGTGAGGGTTGGGGTATAATTACGCCTACCATTACTCACGATACTGGGGGAGCGGGGGGAGGAGGGAGGGTATATAATTACTCCCATCATTTCGGGGGAAGGTGGGGGGGGGGGGGGGGCTATACCACGCTATATGTGTTATCAAAGAGCGGTAGCGGGATCACAAAATGGCTATCCATTGTCTGACTTTTTTCAGAAATAATATTTTAGCATCAATAATGTTTATTGAACAAACGCTGCCATATGATGCTTTATATTATCGCTTATTTAATATCAATCAAAGTCACGCACTAATCCGTAATGGAATTTTGATGTGGTTACTTACATTCAGTAAATTGTTAAATATTAATTTTAAATTTGAAAAGCGTAAATGGCTGTACACTTTGATCTCTAATGTGTATTTTACGCTTCAATTATGATTAGTATATGATCAACCAATGAGGCGTTGAAATCGAAATTAACTGTTTAAAAGCCGCTTTTGACCTGGGTGTGTATACTTAAGGCAACCTAATATTTTTTGTTATTGTAAAGTTTGGGCAGATGGGGGAAAGGAACAGAATGAATTTTTTTGGCGGTAATTTTCCCGCCCTTTAATTTTGCAACAGTGCTTAGATTATGCACGTGGAATTGGGACCTGATTGGTCTAAATAATTCATAGTAGAAATAAAGGACGACCCGGTGGTGGGTTTGTGGCTAAAAGTGATTTGTTTACTTTTCAATAATTTTATGAAATCGCCCACATCACTGATTGTCACATGTCAGTAGCTGACATGTCAGGTCATATGTCAGTAGCCCACATGTCAGTTCACATGTCAGGTCATATGTCGGTAGCTCACATGTCACATGTCAGTAGCTCACGTGTCAGTTCACTTGCCACATGTCAGTAGCTCATTTGTCACATGTCAGTTCACATGTCAGTAGCTCATTTGTCACATGTCAGTTCACATGTCAGTAGCTCACGTGTCACATGTCAGTAGCTCACATGTCAGTTCACATGTCACATGTCAGTAGCTCACACGTCAGTTCACGTGTCAATCATTTATCTTTGTTCTTCTTCAGATCCTGATGAAGACAAAAGACTTGGTGCAAAGCGTAAGTGGAGATCTCTTTAGCATTTTTGTTCCCACCCCCTCCCCTCTCAAAAAAAAAAAAAAGAAAGAAAAAAGTGACCATGCGATTAGCCAGTTTTGAAAAAAAATATCAAAACATTCATATTCAAAGTATGAAAAGTTAACCGGCTTGTGCAATCAAGCCAGATTCCTCTGTAATAACAGCAGTAGCCGCACCAACTTCACTGAGATTTGATTGATTTCCAATCGATTATTTTGTGTGTTGTAGATGAACCTGGATGTCATTTATGGAGACACGGATTCCATCATGATTAACACGAATTCCACAGATATGGATGTGGTCTTCAAGCTTGGAAACAAGGCAAGTCCATGAACAGCCTGCAAATGCGTTCTCTACAAACCCATCCAACATCGCCCCCTTCCCACTCCCCTCCCCCCCACCTGCACCCATTCTGTCATTGATTAACACGAATCCTACAGACAACCGCCTGGCACATTAAAACCAATCTGTTCTTGTGCATAATTGGTGAAAACAATTATGAACCAAAACATGATAACTCGAAAAACATTGCAGGTGAAAGCGGAAGTAAACAAACTGTACAAGCTGCTGGAGATTGACATCGACGGCGTCTTCAAGTCCATGCTACTGCTGAAGAAAAAGAAATACGCGGCGCTAAACGTTACCAAAGTGGGCGACACCTATCAGACGTCACAGGAACTAAAGGGCCTCGATATCGTGCGGAGGGATTGGTGCGAGCTGGCCAAGCAGGCGGGAAAGTAGGTCCTTATGTGCGCTAAGTGCGCGTAGTAATTCCGTGGATTCTAAAGTGCGCGCAGTAATTCCCGTACATTGTATACCACGCATGGATTCCCAGCGCTAATTCTGCACAGCAATTTGTAATTTTTTTTTTTTTTTTTTTTGGGAAATCGACACGACAGTCTTGCTTTTAAACATTTATGCCATATACTGTAACAATGCGCACCATTATCCCGCACGATCCGCACCATTATTCCGCACCATTTATCTCGCGCAATCCGCACCATTACTCCGCACAGTCCGCAATATTATCTCGCACCATTTATCCCGCACAATCCGCACCATTATCCCGCACAATCCGCATCAATATCCCGCACAATCCGCACTATTATCCCGCACAATCCGCACTATTATCCCGCACAATCCGCACCAATATCCCGCACAATCCGCACCATTTTCACACACAATCCGCACCATTATCCCGCACAATCCGCACCATTATCCCGCACAATCCGCACCAATATCCCGCACAGTCCGCACCATTATCTCGCACTCAGGGTTGCCACAGTCAGGAAAAAGTCAGGAAAGTCGGGAAAAAAAATTTTAGTCAGGAAAAGTCAGGAAACTCCTGTTATTTTTTATTTTCTTTATTTTTTAAAGTAATAGTCAGCTGTGGATTGTTTCGTCCTCCCAATGATGATTTTTCAAATCAAACATATTGGTTTTCTACATCACCCTTTCTAGACATCTGCATTGATTCTGTAGCTTTATACCAGGACGAAAAACATATGCGGGAATGCCTTAAATAACCGAAAAAGCACTAGGCCTGAGTTGGCCTGTTTTCCGTAGCTTGCTGGCAAGGGGCACATAGAATCTAAAGCCTTGTTGCGAAATTGTGATATTTTGTCCACGCAGAATCTAAAGCCGTGTTGCGAAATTGTGATATTTTCTCCACGCAAAGATTATAATTTAATTACTTATGTACATCCTCTGTGTCTCTTCTTTCACAAAGAGGATCCTTTCAAGTGGGGATGAGGAACGGTGTGGAAGAGTGGTCTAAAGCGCACGTCAAGCATATATAAGCTGTGCGCAGCGAAAGGCCGTATCCCATGAAACATTTTTAAAGAATACCTGTATCTGTTCAGCAGCCTGCGCTGGTGTTTTACAGTATTAGTGAATGTCTCGCATTGGGTGTGATTCTAAGCAATAAGCTGAGGGAGAAGACCATCTGATGGAATAGCACCTGTAAAGTTGCTGTTTTATCACATGTTGACTATTTCTCTACATGCTGCAGAAATTTAGAGAAAGGTTTTCTTTTGTTGCTACTGAACGTTTATCTTTTTGGACGAGTGTTTGTGCCATTGAAGATATTCGTTAAGCAGTAAGATAACTATTTTTCAGACTGAAGAAAAAGAGAGGTTAAAGTAAATTTGTGAACTGAAAAATATCTAAATGTCAAAGAAACGTATTTTTCGAGCGGATGGTCAAAAGAAAGTAAATTATCATGGGTCGCTGAAGTACCAGGTGACGGGAAAAAGGCTCGTTGTAAACTTTGCCATGTTTCC
>OX457034.1:8149613-8275488 GCA_949752745.1 Protula sp. h YS-2021
CTCAGTTTTCATCGGAAGATTCCGAAATTTGTTATGAAGAAACCAGAACTAAGGGGTGAAAAAAGTACATTTTTCGATTTTGAATTTCGCCTTATTTTTGAATCCACTGAGCTTCGAAGTTTGCAGCTTTTAAAAAATTGGAAACTTCCATTTTTTCTTCTTAAAAAAGCAAAGTTTCAATTTGCAGAGGGGCACAATATGTTACATGCAAGTACTTTTGGTTGGACTTTTCAGTAATTTTGTTGTCAGTAGGTCATTTCTATGATATTTTCAAGTGGGCGATAATAGGGAACATTGGGCGATAAAGCAAGAAAGTTGTAATTTTCGCTTTAAAAGTGCAGGGATCAATTCTATGTCCCGAAAATATGATAAATATGATATTTTTCGGATGGGCGATAATAGGGAATATTGGTCGATACTGCAAGAAAGTTGTAATTTTCGCTTTAAATGTGCAGGAAACAATTCTAGGACCCGAAAATATGATAAATATAATATTTTTCGGGTGGGCGATAATAGGGAACATTTTGCGATAATGCAAGAAAGTTGTAATTTTCGCTTTAAAAGAGCAGGAATCAATTCTATGACCCGAAAATATGATAAATGTGATATTTTTCGTGTGGGCGATAATAGGGAGCATTGGGCGATAATGCAAGAAAGTTGTAATTTTCGCTTTAAAAGTGCAGGGATCAATTCTATTACCCGAAAATATGATAAATGTGATATTTTTCGGGTAGGCGATAATAGGGAATATTGGGCGATAATGTAAGAAAATTGTAATTTTCGCTTTAAAAGTGCAGGAATCAATTCTATGACCCGAAAATATGATAAATGTGATATTTTTCGTGTTGACGATAATAGGGAACATTGGGCGATAATGCAAGAAAGTTGTAATTTTCGCTTTAAAAGTGCAGGAATCAATTCTGTGACCCGAAAATATGATCAATTTGATATTTTACGGGTGGGCGATAACAGGGAATATTGGGCGATAAAGCAAGAAAGTTGTAATTTTCGCTTTAAAAGTGCAGGAAACAATTCTAGGACCCGAAAATATGATAAATATAATATTTTTCGTGTGGGCGATAATAGGAACATTGGGCGATAATGTAAGAAAGTTGTAATTTTCGCTTTAAAAGAGCAGGAATCAATTCTATGACCCGAAAATATGATAAATGTGATATTTTTCGTGTTGGCGATAATAGGGAACATCGGGCGATAATGCAAGAAAGTTGTAATTTTCGCTTTAAAAGTGCAGGAATCAATTCTGTGACCCGAAAATATGATCAATGTGATATTTTACGGGTGGGCGATAACAGGGAATATTGGGCGATAAAGCAAGAAAGTTGTAATTTTCGCTTTAAAAGTGCAGGAAACAATTCTAGGACCCGAAAATATGATAAATATAATATTTTTCGTGTGGGCGATAATAGGGAACATTGGGCGATAATGTAAGAAAGTTGTAATTTTCGCTTTAAAAGAGCAGGAATCAATTCTATAACACGAAAATATGATAAGTATGATATTTTTCGGATGGGCGATAATAGGGAATATTGGGCGATAATGCAAGAAAGTTGTAATTTTCGCTTTAAAAGTGCAGGGATCAATTATATGTCCCGAAAATATGAAAAATATGATATTTTTGGATGGGCGATAATAGGGAACATTGGGCGATAATGCAAGAAAGTTGTAATTTTCGCTTTAAAAGTGCAGGAATCAATTCTATGACCCGAAAATATGATAAATGTGATATTTTTCGTGTCGGCGATAATAGGGAACATTGGGCGATAATGCAAGAAAGTTGTAATTTTCGCTTTTAAAGTGCAGGAAACAGTTCTGTGACCCGAAAATATCATAAATATAATATTTTTCGTGTGGGCGATAATAGGTAACATTGGGCGATAATGTAAGAAAGTTGTAATTTTCGCTTTAAAAGAGCAGGAATCAATTCTAGGACCCGAAAATATGATAAATGTGATATTTTTCGGATGGGCGATAATAGGGAATATTGGGCGATAATGCAAGAAAGTTGTAATTTTCGCTTTAAAAGTGCAGGGATCAATTCTATGACCCGAAAATATGATAAATGTGATATTTTTCGGGTAGGCGATAATAGGGAATATTGGGCGATAATGTAAGAAAATTGTAATTTTCGCTTTAAAAGTGCAGGAATCAATTCTATGACCCGAAAATATGATAAATGTGATATTTTTCGTGTTGACGATAATAGGGAACATTGGGCGATAATGCAAGAAAGTTGTAATTTTCGCTTTAAAAGTGCAGGAATCAATTCTGTGACCCGAAAATATTATCAATTTGATATTTTACGCGTGGGCGATAACAGGGAATATTGGGCGATAAAGCAAGAAAGTTGTAATTTTCGCTTTAAAAGTGCAGGAAACCATTCTAGGACCCGAAAATATGATAAATATAATATTTTTCGTGTGGGCGATAATAGGGAACATTGGGCGATAATGTAAGAAAGTTGTAATTTTCGCTTTAAAAGAGCAGGAATCAATTCTATGACCCGAAAATATGATAAATGTGATATTTTTCGTGTGGGCGATAATAGGGAACATTGGGCGATAATGCAAGAAAGTTGTAATTTTCGCTTTAAAAGTGCAGGAATCAATTCTGTGACCCAATAATATGATCAATGTGATATTTTACGGGTGGGCGATAACAGGGAATATTGGGCGATAAAGCAAGAAAGTTGTAATTTTCGCTTTAAAAGTGCAGGAAACAATTCTAGGACCCGAAAATATGATAAATATAATATTTTTCGTGTGGGCGATAATAGGGAACATTGGGCGATAATGTAAGAAAGTTGTAATTTTCGCTTTAAAAGAGCAGGAATCAATTCTATAACCCGAAAATATGATAAGTATGATATTTTTCGGATGGGCGATAATAGGGAATATTGGGCGATAATGCAAGAAAGTTGTAATTTTCGCTTTAAAAGTGCAGGGATCAATTATATGTCCCGAAAATATGAAAAATATGATATTTTTGGATGGGCGATAATAGGGAACATTGGGCGATAATGCAAGAAAGTTGTAATTTTCGCTTTAAAAGTGCAGGAATCAATTCTATGACCCGAAAATATGATAAATGTGATATTTTTCGTGTCGGCGATAATAGGGAACATTGGGCGATAATGCAAGAAAGTTGTAATTTTCGCTTTTAAAGTGCAGGAAACAGTTCTGTGACCCGAAAATATCATAAATATAATATTTTTCGTGTGGGCGATAATAGGTAACATTGGGCGATAATGTAAGAAAGTTGTAATTTTCGCTTTAAAAGAGCAGGAATCAATTCTAGGACCCGAAAATATGATAAATGTGATATTTTTCGGATGGGCGATAATAGGGAATATTGGGCGATAATGCAAGAAAGTTGTAATTTTCGCTTTAAAAGTGCAGGGATCAATTCTATGACCCGAAAATATGATAAATGTGATATTTTTCGGGTAGGCGATAATAGGGAATATTGGGCGATAATGTAAGAAAATTGTAATTTTCGCTTTAAAAGTGCAGGAATCAATTCTATGACCCGAAAATATGATAAATGTGATATTTTTCGTGTTGACGATAATAGGGAACATTGGGCGATAATGCAAGAAAGTTGTAATTTTCGCTTTAAAAGTGCAGGAATCAATTCTGTGACCCGAAAATATTATCAATTTGATATTTTACGCGTGGGCGATAACAGGGAATATTGGGCGATAAAGCAAGAAAGTTGTAATTTTCGCTTTAAAAGTGCAGGAAACCATTCTAGGACCCGAAAATATGATAAATATAATATTTTTCGTGTGGGCGATAATAGGGAACATTGGGCGATAATGTAAGAAAGTTGTAATTTTCGCTTTAAAAGAGCAGGAATCAATTCTATGACCCGAAAATATGATAAATGTGATATTTTTCGTGTGGGCGATAATAGGGAACATTGGGCGATAATGCAAGAAAGTTGTAATTTTCGCTTTAAAAGTGCAGGAATCAATTCTGTGACCCAATAATATGATCAATGTGATATTTTACGGGTGGGCGATAACAGGGAATATTGGGCGATAAAGCAAGAAAGTTGTAATTTTCGCTTTAAAAGTGCAGGAAACAATTCTAGGACCCGAAAATATGATAAATATAATATTTTTCGTGTGGGCGATAATAGGGAACATTGGGCGATAATGTAAGAAAGTTGTAATTTTCGCTTTAAAAGAGCAGGAATCAATTCTATAACCCGAAAATATGATAAGTATGATATTTTTCGGATGGGCGATAATAGGGAATATTGGGCGATAATGCAAGAAAGTTGTAATTTTCGCTTTAAAAGTGCAGGGATCAATTATATGTCCCGAAAATATGAAAAATATGATATTTTTGGATGGGCGATAATAGGGAACATTGGGCGATAATGCAAGAAAGTTGTAATTTTCGCTTTAAAAGTGCAGGAATCAATTCTATGACCCGAAAATATGATAAATGTGATATTTTTCGTGTCGGCGATAATAGGGAACATTGGGCGATAATGCAAGAAAGTTGTAATTTTCGCTTTTAAAGTGCAGGAAACAGTTCTGTGACCCGAAAATATCATAAATATAATATTTTTCGTGTGGGCGATAATAGGTAACATTGGGCGATAATGTAAGAAAGTTGTAATTTTCGCTTTAAAAGAGCAGGAATCAATTCTAGGACCCGAAAATATGATAAATGTGATATTTTTCGGATGGGCGATAATAGGGAATATTGGGCGATAATGCAAGAAAGTTGTAATTTTCGCTTTAAAAGTGCAGGGATCAATTCTATGACCCGAAAATATGATAAATGTGATATTTTTCGGGTAGGCGATAATAGGGAATATTGGGCGATAATGTAAGAAAATTGTAATTTTCGCTTTAAAAGAGCAGGAATCAATTCTATGACCCGAAAATATGATAAATGCGATATTTTTCGTGTTGGCGATAATAGGGAACATCGGGCGATAATGCAAGAAAGTTGTAATTTTCGCTTTAAAAGTGCAGGAATCAATTCTGTGACCCGAAAATATGATCAATGTGATATTTTACGGGTGGGCGATAACAGGGAATATTGGGCGATAAAGCAAGAAAGTTGTAATTTTCGCTTTAAAAGTGCAGGAAACAATTCTAGGACCCGAAAATATGATAAATATAATATTTTTCGTGTGGGCGATAATAGGGAACATTGGGCGATAATGTAAGAAAGTTGTAATTTTCGCTTTAAAAGAGCAGGAATCAATTCTATAACACGAAAATATGATAAGTATGATATTTTTCGGATGGGCGATAATAGGGAATATTGGGCGATAATGCAAGAAAGTTGTAATTTTCGCTTTAAAAGTGCAGGGATCAATTATATGTCCCGAAAATATGAAAAATATGATATTTTTGGATGGGCGATAATAGGGAACATTGGGCGATAATGCAAGAAAGTTGTAATTTTCGCTTTAAAAGTGCAGGAATCAATTCTATGACCCGAAAATATGATAAATGTGATATTTTTCGTGTCGGCGATAATAGGGAACATTGGGCGATAATGCAAGAAAGTTGTAATTTTGGCTTTTAAAGTGCAGGAAACAGTTCTGTGACCCGAAAATATCATAAATATAATATTTTTCGTGTGGGCGATAATAGGTAACATTGGGCGATAATGTAAGAAAGTTGTAATTTTCGCTTTAAAAGAGCAGGAATCAATTCTAGGACCCGAAAATATGATAAATGTGATATTTTTCGGATGGGCGATAATAGGGAATATTGGGCGATAATGCAAGAAAGTTGTAATTTTCGCTTTAAAAGAGCAGGAATCAATTCTAGGACCCGAAAATATGATAAATGTGATATTTTTCGTGTGGGCGATAATAGGGAACATTGGGCGATAATGCAAGAAAGTTGTAATTTTCGCTTTAAAAGTGCAGGAATCAATTCTGTGACCCGAAAATATGATCAATGTGATATTTTACGGGTGGGCGATAACAGGGAATATTGGGCGATAAAGCAAGAAAGTTGTAATTTTCGCTTTAAAAGTGCAGGAAACAATTCTAGGACCCGAAAATATGATAAATATAATATTTTTCGTGTGGGCGATAATAGGGAACATTGGGCGATAATGTAAGAAAGTTGTAATTTTCGCTTTAAAAGAGCAGGAATCAATTCTATGACCCGAAAATATGATAAATGTGATATTTTTCGTGTTGGCGATAATAGGGAACATCGGGCGATAATGCAAGAAAGTTGTAATTTTCGCTTTAAAAGTGCAGGAATCAATTCTGTGACCCGAAAATATGATCAATGTGATATTTTACGGGTGGGCGATAACAGGGAATATTGGGCGATAAAGCAAGAAAGTTGTAATTTTCGCTTTAAAAGTGCAGGAAACAATTCTAGGACCCGAAAATATGATAAATATAATATTTTTCGTGTGGGCGATAATAGGGAACATTGGGCGATAATGTAAGAAAGTTGTAATTTTCGCTTTAAAAGAGCAGGAATCAATTCTATAACACGAAAATATGATAAGTATGATATTTTTCGGATGGGCGATAATAGGGAATATTGGGCTATAATGCAAGAAAGTTGTAATTTTCGCTTTAAAAGTGCAGGGATCAATTATATGTCCCGAAAATATGAAAAATATGATATTTTTGGATGGGCGATAATAGGGAACATTGGGCGATAATGCAAGAAAGTTGTAATTTTCGCTTTAAAAGTGCAGGAATCAATTCTATGACCCGAAAATATGATAAATGTGATATTTTTCGTGTCGGCGATAATAGGGAACATTGGGCGATAATGCAAGAAAGTTGTAATTTTCGCTTTTAAAGTGCAGGAAACAGTTCTGTGACCCGAAAATATCATAAATATAATATTTTTCGTGTGGGCGATAATAGGTAACATTGGGCGATAATGTAAGAAAGTTGTAATTTTCGCTTTAAAAGAGCAGGAATCAATTCTAGGACCCGAAAATATGATAAATGTGATATTTTTCGGATGGGCGATAATAGGGAATATTGGGCGATAATGCAAGAAAGTTGTAATTTTCGCTTTAAAAGTGCAGGGATCAATTCTATGACCCGAAAATATGATAAATGTGATATTTTTCGGGTAGGCGATAATAGGGAATATTGGGCGATAATGTAAGAAAATTGTAATTTTCGCTTTAAAAGTGCAGGAATCAATTCTATGACCCGAAAATATGATAAATGTGATATTTTTCGTGTTGACGATAATAGGGAACATTGGGCGATAATGCAAGAAAGTTGTAATTTTCGCTTTAAAAGTGCAGGAATCAATTCTGTGACCCGAAAATATTATCAATTTGATATTTTACGGGTGGGCGATAACAGGGAATATTGGGCGATAAAGCAAGAAAGTTGTAATTTTCGCTTTAAAAGTGCAGGAAACCATTCTAGGACCCGAAAATATGATAAATATAATATTTTTCGTGTGGGCGATAATAGGGAACATTGGGCGATAATGTAAGAAAGTTGTAATTTTCGCTTTAAAAGAGCAGGAATCAATTCTATGACCCGAAAATATGATAAATGTGATATTTTTCGTGTGGGCGATAATAGGGAACATTGGGCGATAATGCAAGAAAGTTGTAATTTTCGCTTTAAAAGTGCAGGAATCAATTCTGTGACCCAATAATATGATCAATGTGATATTTTACGGGTGGGCGATAACAGGGAATATTGGGCGATAAAGCAAGAAAGTTGTAATTTTCGCTTTAAAAGTGCAGGAAACAATTCTAGGACCCGAAAATATGATAAATATAATATTTTTCGTGTGGGCGATAATAGGGAACATTGGGCGATAATGTAAGAAAGTTGTAATTTTCGCTTTAAAAGAGCAGGAATCAATTCTATAACCCGAAAATATGATAAGTATGATATTTTTCGGATGGGCGATAATAGGGAATATTGGGCGATAATGCAAGAAAGTTGTAATTTTCGCTTTAAAAGTGCAGGGATCAATTATATGTCCCGAAAATATGAAAAATATGATATTTTTGGATGGGCGATAATAGGGAACATTGGGCGATAATGCAAGAAAGTTGTAATTTTCGCTTTAAAAGTGCAGGAATCAATTCTATGACCCGAAAATATGATAAATGTGATATTTTTCGTGTCGGCGATAATAGGGAACATTGGGCGATAATGCAAGAAAGTTGTAATTTTCGCTTTTAAAGTGCAGGAAACAGTTCTGTGACCCGAAAATATCATAAATATAATATTTTTCGTGTGGGCGATAATATGTAACATTGGGCGATAATGTAAGAAAGTTGTAATTTTCGCTTTAAAAGAGCAGGAATCAATTCTAGGACCCGAAAATATGATAAATGTGATATTTTTCGGATTGGCGATAATAGGGAATATTGGGCGATAATGCAAGAAAGTTGTAATTTTCGCTTAAAAAGTGCAGGGATCAATTCTATGACCCGAAAATATGATAAATGTGATATTTTTCGGGTAGGCGATAATAGGGAATATTGGGCGATAATGTAAGAAAATTGTAATTTTCGCTTTAAAAGAGCAGGAATCAATTCTATGACCCGAAAATATGATAAATGCGATATTTTTCGTGTTGGCGATAATAGGGAACATCGGGCGATAATGCAAGAAAGTTGTAATTTTCGCTTTAAAAGTGCAGGAATCAATTCTGTGACCCGAAAATATGATCAATGTGATATTTTACGGGTGGGCGATAACAGGGAATATTGGGCGATAAAGCAAGAAAGTTGTAATTTTCGCTTTAAAAGTGCAGGAAACAATTCTAGGACCCGAAAATATGATAAATATAATATTTTTCGTGTGGGCGATAATAGGGAACATTGGGCGATAATGTAAGAAAGTTGTAATTTTCGCTTTAAAAGAGCAGGAATCAATTCTATAACACGAAAATATGATAAGTATGATATTTTTCGGATGGGCGATAATAGGGAATATTGGGCGATAATGCAAGAAAGTTGTAATTTTCGCTTTAAAAGTGCAGGGATCAATTATATGTCCCGAAAATATGAAAAATATGATATTTTTGGATGGGCGATAATAGGGAACATTGGGCGATAATGCAAGAAAGTTGTAATTTTCGCTTTAAAAGTGCAGGAATCAATTCTATGACCCGAAAATATGATAAATGTGATATTTTTCGTGTCGGCGATAATAGGGAACATTGGGCGATAATGCAAGAAAGTTGTAATTTTGGCTTTTAAAGTGCAGGAAACAGTTCTGTGACCCGAAAATATCATAAATATAATATTTTTCGTGTGGGCGATAATAGGTAACATTGGGCGATAATGTAAGAAAGTTGTAATTTTCGCTTTAAAAGAGCAGGAATCAATTCTAGGACCCGAAAATATGATAAATGTGATATTTTTCGGATGGGCGATAATAGGGAATATTGGGCGATAATGCAAGAAAGTTGTAATTTTCGCTTTAAAAGAGCAGGAATCAATTCTAGGACCCGAAAATATGATAAATGTGATATTTTTCGTG
Organism: Protula sp. h YS-2021; assembly: GCA_949752745.1. Classification (NCBI taxonomy): domain Eukaryota; kingdom Metazoa; phylum Annelida; class Polychaeta; order Sabellida; family Serpulidae; genus Protula; species Protula sp. h YS-2021. The sequence continues at coordinate 8,159,115 of OX457034.1, forward strand.
TGGGCGATAATAGGGAACATTGGGCGATAATGCAAGAAAGTTGTAATTTTCGCTTTAAAAGTGCAGGAATCAATTCTGTGACCCAATAATATGATCAATGTGATATTTTACGGGTGGGCGATAACAGGGAATATTGGGCGATAAAGCAAGAAAGTTGTAATTTTCGCTTTAAAAGTGCAGGAAACAATTCTAGGACCCGAAAATATGATAAATATAATATTTTTCGTGTGGGCGATAATAGGGAACATTGGGCGATAATGTAAGAAAGTTGTAATTTTCGCTTTAAAAGAGCAGGAATCAATTCTATAACCCGAAAATATGATAAGTATGATATTTTTCGGATGGGCGATAATAGGGAATATTGGGCGATAATGCAAGAAAGTTGTAATTTTCGCTTTAAAAGTGCAGGGATCAATTATATGTCCCGAAAATATGAAAAATATGATATTTTTGGATGGGCGATAATAGGGAACATTGGGCGATAATGCAAGAAAGTTGTAATTTTCGCTTTAAAAGTGCAGGAATCAATTCTATGACCCGAAAATATGATAAATGTGATATTTTTCGTGTCGGCGATAATAGGGAACATTGGGCGATAATGCAAGAAAGTTGTAATTTTCGCTTTTAAAGTGCAGGAAACAGTTCTGTGACCCGAAAATATCATAAATATAATATTTTTCGTGTGGGCGATAATAGGTAACATTGGGCGATAATGTAAGAAAGTTGTAATTTTCGCTTTAAAAGAGCAGGGATCAATTCTAGGACCCGAAAATATGATAAATGTGATATTTTTCGGATGGGCGATAATAGGGAATATTGGGCGATAATGCAAGAAAGTTGTAATTTTCGCTTTAAAAGTGCAGGGATCAATTCTATGACCCGAAAATATGATAAATGTGATATTTTTCGGGTAGGCGATAATAGGGAATATTGGGCGATAATGTAAGAAAATTGTAATTTTCGCTTTAAAAGTGCAGGAATCAATTCTATGACCCGAAAATATGATAAATATAATATTTTTCGTGTGGGCGATAATAGGGAACATTGGGCGATAATGTAAGAAAGTTGTAATTTTCGCTTTAAAAGAGCAGGAATCAATTCTATGACCCGAAAATATGATAAATGTGATATTTTTCGTGTGGGCGATAATAGGAAACATTGGGCGATAATGCAAGAAAGTTGTAATTTTCGCTTTAAAAGTGCAGGAATCAATTCTGTGACCCGAAAATATGATCAATGTGATATTTTACGGGTGGGCGATAACAGGGAATATTGGGCGATAAAGCAAGAAAGTTGTAATTTTCGCTTTAAAAGTGCAGGAAACAATTCTAGGACCCGAAAATATGATAAATATAATATTTTTCGTGTGGGCGATAATAGGGAACATTGGGCGATAATGTAAGAAAGTTGTAATTTTCGCTTTAAAAGAGCAGGAATCAATTCTATAACCCGAAAATATGATAAGTATGATATTTTTCGGATGGGCGATAACAGGGAATATTGGGCGATAATGCAAGAAAGTTGTAATTTTCGCTTTAAAAGTGCTGGGATCAATTATATGTCCCGAAAATATGAAAAATATGATATTTTTGGATGGGCGATAATAGGGAACATTGGGCGATAATGCAAGAAAGTTGTAATTTTCGCTTTAAAAGTGCAGGAATCAATTCTATGACCCGAAAATATGATAAATGTGATATTTTTCGTGTCGGCGATAATAGGGAACATTGAGCGATAATGCAAGAAAGTTGTAATTTTCGCTTTTAAAGTGCAGGAAACAGTTCTGTGACCCGAAAATATCATAAATATAATATTTTTCGTGTGGGCGATAATATGTAACATTGGGCGATAATGTAAGAAAGTTGTAATTTTCGCTTTAAAAGAGCAGGAATCAATTCTAGGACCCGAAAATATGATAAATGTGATATTTTTCGGATGGGCGATAATAGGGAATATTGGGCGATAATGCAAGAAAGTTGTAATTTTCGCTTTAAAAGTGCAGGGATCAATTCTATGACCCGAAAATATGATAAATGTGATATTTTTCGGGTGGGCGATAATAGGGAATATTGGGCGATAATGTCAGAAAATTGTAATTTTCGCTTTAAAAGTGCAGGAATCAATTCTATGACCCGAAAATATGATAAATGTGATATTTTTCGTGTTGACGATAGTAGGGAACATTGGGCGATAATGCAAGAAAGTTGTAATTTTCGCTTTAAAAGTGCAGGAATCAATTCTGTGACCCGAAAATATGATCAATTTGATATTTTACGGGTGGGCGATAACAGGGAATATTGGGCGATAAAGCAAGAAAGTTGTAATTTTCGCTTTAAAAGTGCAGGAAACGATTCTAGGACCCGAAAATATGATAAATATAATATTTTTCGTGTGGGCGATAATAGGGAACATTGGGCGATAATGTAAGAAAGTTGTAATTTTCGCTTTAAAAGAGCAGGAATCAATTCTATGACCCGAAAATATGATAAATGTGATATTTTTCGTGTGGGCGATAATAGGGAACATTGGGCGATAATGCAAGAAAGTTGTAATTTTCGCTTTAAAAGTGCAGGAATCAATTCTGTGACCCGAAAATATGATCAATGTGATATTTTACGGGTGGGCGATAACAGGGAATATTGTGCGATAAAGCAAGAAAGTTGTAATTTTCGCTTTAAAAGTGCAGGAAACAATTCTAGGACCCGAAAATATGATAAATATAATATTTTTCGTGTGGGCGATAATAGGGAACATTGGGCGATAATGTAAGAAAGTTGTAATTTTCGCTTTAAAAGAGCAGGAATCAATTCTGTGACCCGAAAATATGATAAATGTGATATTTTTCGTGTGGGCGATAATAGGGAACATTGGGCGATAATGCAAGAAAGTTGTAATTTTCGCTTTAAAAGTGCAGGAATCAATTCTGTGACCCGAAAATATGATCAATGTGATATTTTACGGGTGGGCGATAACAGGGAATATTGGGCGATAAAGCAAGAAAGTTGTAATTTTCGCTTTAAAAGTGAAGGAAACAATTCTAGGACCCGAAAATATGATAAATATAATATTTTTCGTGTGGGCGATAATAGGGAACATTGGGCGATAATGTAAGAAAGTTGTAATTTTCGCTTTAAAAGAGCAGGAATCAATTCTATAACCCGAAAATATGATAAGTATGATATTTTTCGGATGGGCGATAATAGGGAATATTGGGCGATAATGCAAGAAAGTTGTAATTTTCGCTTTAAAAGTGCAGGGATCAATTATATGTCCCGAAAATATGAAAAATATGATATTTTTGGATGGGCGATAATAGGGAACATTGGGCGATAATGCAAGAAAGTTGTAATTTTCGCTTTAAAAGTGCAGGAATCAATTCTATGACCCGAAAATATGATAAATGTGATATTTTTCGTGTCGGCGATAATAGGGAACATTGGGCGATAATGCAAGAAAGTTGTAATTTTCGCTTTTAAAGTGCAGGAAACAGTTCTGTGACCCGAAAATATCATAAATATAATATTTTTCGTGTGGGCGATAATAGGTAACATTGGGCGATAATGTAAGAAAGTTGTAATTTTCGCTTTAAAAGAGCAGGAATCAATTCTAGGACCCGAAAATATGATAAATGTGATATTTTTCGGATGGGCGATAATAGGGAATATTGGGCGATAATGCAAGAAAGTTGTAATTTTCGCTTTAAAAGTGCAGGGATCAATTCTATGACCCGAAAATATGATAAATGTGATATTTTTCGGGTAGGCGATAATAGGGAATATTGGGCGATAATGTCAGAAAATTGTAATTTTCGCTTTAAAAGTGCAGGAATCAATTCTATGACCCGAAAATATGATAAATGTGATATTTTTCGTGTTGACGATAATAGGGAACATTGGGCGATAATGCAAGAAAGTTGTAATTTTCGCTTTAAAAGTGCAGGAATCAATTCTGTGACCCGAAAATATGATCAATTTGATATTTTACGGGTGGGCGATAACAGGGAATATTGGGCGATAAAGCAAGAAAGTTGTAATTTTCGCTTTTAAAGTGCAGGAAACAATTCTAGGACCCGAAAATATGATAAATATAATATTTTTCGTGTGGGCGATAATAGGGAACATTGGGCGATAATGTAAGAAAGTTGTAATTTTCGCTTTAAAAGAGCAGGAATCAATTCTATGACCCGAAAATATGATAAATGTGATATTTTTCGTGTGCGCGATAATAGGGAACATTGGGCGATAATGCAAGAAAGTTGTAATTTTCGCTTTAAAAGTGCAGGAATCAATTCTGTGACCCGAAAATATGATCAATGTGATATTTTACGGGTGGGCGATAACAGGGAATATTGGGCGATAAAGCAAGAAAGTTGTAATTTTCGCTTTAAAAGTGCAGGAAACAATTCTAGGACCCGAAAATATGATAAATATAATATTTTTCGTGTGGGCGATAATAGGGAACATTGGGCGATAATGTAAGAAAGTTGTAATTTTCGCTTTAAAAGAGCAGGAATCAATTCTATAACCCGAAAATATGATAAGTATGATATTTTTCGGATGGGCGATAATAGGGAATATTGGGCGATAATGCAAGAAAGTTGTAATTTTCGCTTTAAAAGTGCAGGGATCAATTATATGTCCCGAAAATATGAAAAATATGATATTTTTGGATGGGCGATAATAGGGAACATTGGGCGATAATGCAAGAAAGTTGTAATTTTCGCTTTAAAAATGCAGGAATCAATTCTATGACCCGAAAATATGATAAATGTGATATTTTTCGTGTCGGCGATAATAGGGAACATTGGGCGATAATGCAAGAAAGTTGTAATTTTGGCTTTTAAAGTGCAGGAAACAGTTCTGTGACCCGAAAATATCATAAATATAATATTTTTCGTGTGGGCGATAATAGGTAACATTGGGCGATAATGTAAGAAAGTTGTAATTTTCGCTTTAAAAGAGCAGGAATCAATTCTAGGACCCGAAAATATGATAAATGTGATATTTTTCGGATGGGCGATAATAGGGAATATTGGGCGATAATGCAAGAAAGTTGTAATTTTCGCTTTAAAAGTGCAGGGATCAATTCTATGACCCGAAAATATGATAAATGTGATACTTTTCGTGTGGGCGATAATAGGGAATATTGGGCGATAATGTAAGAAAATTGTAATTTTCGCTTTAAAAGTGCAGGAATCAATTCTATGACCCGAAAATATGATAGATGTGATATTTTTCGTGTTGACGATAATAGGGAACATTGGGCGATAATGCAAGAAAGTTGTAATTTTCGCTTTAAAAGTGCAGGAATCAATTCTGTTACCCGAAAATATGATCAATTTGATATTTTACGGGTGGGCGATAACAGGGAATATTGGGCGATAAAGCAAGAAAGTTGTAATTTTCGCTTTAAAAGTGCAGGAAACGATTCTAGGACCCGAAAATATGATAAATATAATATTTTTCGTGTGGGCGATAATAGGGAACATTGGGCGATAATGTAAGAAAGTTGTAATTTTCGCTTTAAAAGAGCAGGAATCAATTCTATGACCCGAAAATATGATAAATGTGATATTTTTCGTGTGGGCGATAATAGGGAACATTGGGCGATAATGCAAGAAAGTTGTAATTTTCGCTTTAAAAGTGCAGGAATCAATTCTGTGACCCGAAAATATGATCAATGTGATATTTTACGGGTGGGCGATAACAGGGAATATTGTGCGATAAAGCAAGAAAGTTGTAATTTTCGCTTTAAAAGTGCAGGAAACAATTCTAGGACCCGAAAATATGATAAATATAATATTTTTCGTGTGGGCGATAATAGGGAACATTGGGCGATAATGTAAGAAAGTTGTAATTTTCGCTTTAAAAGAGCAGGAATCAATTCTATAACCCGAAAATATGATAAATATGATATTTTTCGGATGGGCGATAATACGGAAAATTGGGCGATAATGCAAGAAAGTTGTAATTTTCGCTTTAAAAGTGCAGGAATCAATTCTATGACCCGAAAATATGATAAATGTGATATTTTACGGGTGGGCGATAATAGGGAATATTGGGCGATAATGTAAGAAAATTGTAATTTTCGCTTTAAAAGTGCAGGAATCAATTCTGTGACTCGAAAATATGATAAATATGATATTTTTCGGATGGTCGATAATAGGGAACATTGGGCGATAGTGCAAGAAAGTTGTAATTTTCGCTTTAAAAGTGCAGGAAACAATTCTATGACCCGAAAATATGATAAATGTGATATTTTTCGTGTGGGCGATAATAGTTAACATTGGGCGATAATGTAAGAAAGTTGTGATTTTCGCTTTAAAAGTGCAATAATCAATTCTATGACCCGAAAATATGATAAATATGATATTTTTCGTGTCGGCGATAATAGGGAACATTGGGCGATAATGCAAGAAAGTTGTAATTTTCGCTTTAAAAGTGCAGGAATCAATTCTATGACCCGAAAATATGATAAATGTGATATTTTTCGGATGGGCGATAATAGGGAATATTGGGCGATAATGCAAGAAAGTTGTAATTTTCGCTTTAAAAGTGCAGGAAACAATTCTAGGACCCGAAAATATGATAAATATAATATTTTTCGGGTGGGCGATAATAGGGAACATTGGGCGATAATGTACGAATGTTGTGACCCGCGCATCAAGACAACCTAAGGAAACTTGTGCACTTGTCCAAAATAAGTACGAAAGTAAAATAAACATGCGCATTGGTCTGGAATAAGAACCGCGCATTAATCTTTATTAAGTTAAATAAACATGTGCACTGTTCCAAAATGAGAGCCGCGCATCAACGCAAATTAAATAAAAATGCGCACTTGTCTGAATTAGAACCGCGCATCGAGGCAAGTCATATAAATATGCGCACTGGTCGAAATGCGAGCGTTGTTTGAAGGTATCTATGGCAATCTATCCAGTCTACCAGATATACAAAAAATCTGTTCCCCATTTTTCTGGGAAAGAAATCTTTGTATGCATTTATCGGTCTATGTTCTGGTCCGGTGCTAAATTAATTATTGAGCTAGCTCTTTGCCGTCTCATCTTTTGAAGCTTGATATTTCAGGAAAATTCCTTCGCTCATGCACGCTGGAATGGGTCTTATTGCTTTTCGTAAGCTGGGACTTTGTCCTTGGACAAACTTGTTTATAAATTAAACAATAGAATAGTTTGAGTGTTGTCCGTCCGTCTAGTCATTCGTCCGTCTACTGCTAGTACTGTTACTCCCACTCTGCAAATCCGTTCCTATGATATTTGATATATAGATGACCTGTCACAGTGGTTTGGTGCACGTTGTTTTTATTTTGACCTTGACCCAATTTCAAGCTCACACTAGCCACTGTTTGACTAAGACACACACAGACAGTTGTTGGTCTTAACTGTGAATTCCGGTTGGGGCTTTGGTTGGGGACGATGGTTGGTTTTAACTATGAATTCCGGTTGGGGCTGTGTTTGGGGACGATGGTTGGCCTTAAGTGCGAATTCCGGTTGGGGCTGTGGCTGGGGACGATGGTTGGTTTTAAAATGCGAATTCCGGTTGGGGCTGTGGTTGGGGACGATGGTTGGTCTTAACTCTGAATTCCGGTTGGGCCTGTGGTTGGGGACGATGGTTGGTCTTAACTGTGAACTTCGGTTGGGCGCTGTGGTTGGGGACGATGGTTGGTCTCAACTGTGAACTCCGGTTGCGGGCTGTGGTTGGGGACGATGGTTGGTCTTAGCTATGAATTCCGGTTGGAGCTGTGGTTGGGGACGATGGTTGGCCTTAACTGTGAACTCCAGTTGGGGGCTGTGGTTGGGGACGATGGTTGGTCTTAACTATGAATTCCGGTTGGGGGCTGTGGTTGGGGACGATGGTTGGCCTTAACTGTGACCTCCAGTTGGGGACTGTGGTTGGGGACGATGGCATGTGTTAACGGATGTATTCTTTATCTTGGTTGTAGTTTTGTGGTAAGTGAGATTTTATCGGGAACAACCCGCGAGAACATTGTGGAAAACATCCATTCGGAACTGATAAGAATATCGACGGAAGCGAACAACGGGAAGGTGCCCCTGGAGCTGTTCTACATCACCAAGGTGCGTGCAGACAACATTCTGTCCAGTCCAATCTGTACATGGTACAGGCAAACTGTCACATTAGGCAGTTTAAAAAGTGCCTGTAAATTTCAGGCAGTTTATAAACTGCCTGGTTCGGTCAGCCATGTTGTAAACTCTCTGGTTCGTGCAGCCACATTGTAAACTGCCTGGTTTTAACGATCAAAGATTTGACAGTTTGATTGAAATGGTGTTTACTTTGTAGTGTTAACTGTGAGTGAGCGGACTTGAATGTTAAATATTTTTCACAAAGTTTCGGGCGTCGATCGATAGTCTCGGAGGAGTTGGTGGGGAGAGGAGTGGCAGGAGTGGTAGTGCGAGAGACTTCATACCCCCCCCCCCCTCTACCTCCCCTTTTTTTTGTTACAAGTGCACGTGCACTTTCAACCGTTCACGCATCAATAAATATGTCTTCAGCAATTGACGAAGAACCCGGAGGATTACCCAGACAAGAGGAGCCTGTCCCACGTGCAGGTGGCGCTGAGGCTCAACTCCAAGGGCGGGCGGAAAATGCGTGCGGGCGACACCGTGTATTACGTCATCTGTGAGGTGAGCGATACCATGTATTACGTCATCTGTGAGGTGAGCGATAGCGTGTATTACGTCATCTGTGAGGTGAGCGATAGCGTGTATTACGTCATCTGTGAGGTGAGCGATACCGTGCATTACGTCATCTGTGAGGTGAGTGATACCGTATATTACGTCATCTGTGAGGTAAGCGACACCGTGTATTACGTCATCTGTGAGGTAAGTGACACCATGCATTACGTCATCTCTGAGGTAAGTGATACCATGTATTACGTCATCTGTGAGGTGAGCGATACCGTGTATTACGTCATCTGTGAGGTGAGCGATACCGTGTATTACATCATCTGTGAGGTGGCGATACATGTATTACGTCATCTGTGAGGTGAGCGATACCATGTATTACGTCATCTGTGAGGTGAGCAATACCATGTATTACGTCATCTGTGAGGTAAATGATACCATGTATTACGTCATCTGCGAGGTAAGTGATACCGTGTATTACGTCATCTGTGACGTAAGTGATGCCATGTATTACGTCATCTGTGAGGTAAGCGATACCGTGCATTACGTCATCTCTGAGGTAAGTGATACCATGTATTACGTCATCTGTGAGGTGAGCGATACCGTGTATTACGTCATCTGTGAGGTGAGCGATACCGTGTATTACGTCATCTGTGAGGTGGCGATACATGTATTACGTCATCTGTGAGGTGAGCGATACCATGTATTACGTCATCTGTGAGGTGAGCAATACCATGTATTACGTCATCTGTGAGGTAAGCGACACCGTGTATTACGTCATCTGTGAGGTAAGTGACACCATGCATTACGTCATCTCTGAGGTAAGTGATACCATGTATTACGTCATCTGTGAGGTGAGCGATACCGTGTATTACGTCATCTGTGAGGTAAGTGATACCATGTATTACGTCATCTGTGAGGTGAGTGATACCGTGTATTGCGTCATCTGTGAGGTAAGTGATACCATGTATTACGTCATCTGTGAGGTGAGCGATACCGTGTATTACGTCATCTGTGAGGTGAGCGATACCGTGTATTGCGTCATCTGTGACGTAAGTGATGCCATGTATTACGTCATCTGTGAGGTACGTGATACCATGTATTACGTCATCTGTGATGTAAGCGATATCTTGTATTACGTCCTCTCTGAGGTAAGTGATACCGTGTATTACGTCATCTGTGAGGTAAGTGGTACCATGTATTGCATCATCTGTGAGGTAAGTGATGCCATGTATTACGTCATTTGTGAGGTAAGTGATACCGTGTATTACGTCATCTGTGAGGTGAGCGATACCATGTATTACGTCATCTGTGAGGTAAGTGATACCATGCATTACGTAAGTCTGATACCACTTAATGTACAAACGAAACATATTTTATAAATTCTAGTTAGAATATTTAAGTGATATTATTAGAATAAATTATATGATGAGGCATATTTAAAAAAAAAATATTTAATTTCCTTTGATGATGAAGCATTGTATTTCAAATACTCTGTAGGACGGAAGCATTCAGGCAGCCTCACAACGAGCCTACCATCCAGACGAAGTGCTCAAGAGTGACAGCCTAAAAATAGACATGAAGTACTACCTGGCGCATCAGGTGCACCCGGTGGTGGCGCGTCTCTGTGACCCCATTGACGGCACGGACGCGGCTCACATAGCTGAGTGTCTGGGTACGCTCTTTGTTCCTCTCCGTCTCTCGTCTTTCTTCGTTGTTGTCTTCCTGTTTCTTTTCTTCATTCTTTTTCTGTCCCCATTCTGTTTAGCTGTTGCGAAAAAATGTAACCGAGAACTCTGTTGTGGTCCTTCCCTTACCTTCCCTCCCCTCCCCTCCCCTGCCCTCCCTTGCCCTCCTCTCCCCTGCCCTCCCCTCCCCTTCCCTCCCCTCACCTCACCTGTAACCAAGAACTCTGTTCTGCTTCTCCCCTCCACTCCCCTCCCCTCCCCTCCCCTCGCCCTGCCCTCCCCTTCCCCTGCCCTGCCCTCCCCTGCCTTGCCCTCCCCTCCCTCCCCCTCCCCCTCCCCTCCCCTCCAAAATAATATCAAACCGGAAGTGTGCGCTTCGACTGGCAGGCCTTGACCCGACCGGATATCGGCAAGCGATGCGCGCGGCCGAGAACGAGGAAGACGAGGCGCTGCTAGGTGGCGCTGCCATCAGCGACGAAGAGCGCTACAAGGACTGCGAGCGCCTCAAGTTCGCCTGCCCCAGCTGCCAGAAAGACGTCATATTAGATGCTCCCTTCACTGGCGCGGTAAGAAAAAATGCGTGCTCCCTTACTTTCGCTGTTGGTGACGACATGGTGAAACAAAATTGTAACTGTTTTTAATGTGAACTGTTGCTTTGACGTCAAAAATATATGTACGACTTTTTAACCCATTGAAGTTCTGTGACAATAATAAAATTATAAAAAATAAACTAAAGATGGAGCATGCAGCTCTGGTATAGTGCAGGGGTTTTGTCTTTTTGTTCAGCGGTAGAAAATGACTTGTTTTTTGTTTTCAGGGGGAATATATCGAAGCCTCTTTGGAGAAATGTCCCGGCTGTAAGTGCCGCCTCACTGAATACCGGCCCCTCATCATGAACAGGCTCACCATGTGTATACGGGCCCACGTCAATAGATATTACCAGGTGAAAAAAAAAATACATAGAAAAACAAGAACCTAATTCACTTGTCCTCTTTGTAAGTGCCGCCTCACTGAATACCGGCCCCTCATCATGAACAGAATCACCATGTGTATACGGGCCCACGTCAATAGATATTACCAGGTGAAAAAATGTATAGAAAAAACCTAATTCACTTGGTTAAATTGCCGAATAAAGGAGCACTGCTTTGGTTCGACAGATACAGACACAAGAATTATCTGCAAAACTATCACTTTCAATTGAAATTTTATCGGACCTAAGTTTGTTTTGACCCCCACCCCCCCCCCACCCCCTCCCGTTCTCTTCCGCCCTCTCTCTCTTCTGTGGTTGTGTTTGATTGTTTATGTTATAGTACACCTATGCTTGCCAAGTTTAAATTGCCAATATTCTGTAAACAAATTGAAAGGCCCATTTAACGTACATATATTTAAAACAATTTGCATCTGTTAATTACTGGTAAGCGGTCAGTCCGCAGTGCCTGGACAGGTTGATTGACTTGTGGCCTTGACCGCTGAAGTGATTGACAGGTCAGACTTGGTGCCTGGATGAGGGCCGATACTTCGCAACGAGCCTGCATTTTTTATTTTGCCGTGAAACGCAGCGGACTCTTCACATGTCTTTTTCTCTGTGTGTGGTTGGGGGAGGGGGGTGGGGGAGGGAGGGGGGTGGGGGAGAGGAGGGAGGGAGGGGGGGGGGGCGACAAAGCTTTAGCAAATGGCCAGCCCCAAGCTTTGTTCGATTAAACATCTGGACATTAAGCAAGAAAAAAGACGTCAGTTACAAACCTCCTTGTCTAACTTTTGCACTTCTCAACTCAGCAAACTTTCTTAGAGTTTATTTTTTAACCTATAGACATGGGATATAGAAAGTGCACATTTTCTTGTTCACTCCGAGTTATGATTTCTTGTAAGCGGTGTTCACTGGGCGCAGCAATGACAAGAAAAGTTAACTGATCTGAACATTTTGTAGCTGATCATTTTATGCATACAACCGTGAAACCTTGCGTTCAGTGTAAATCTCTGTTTTTTTACTAAGCATGATAAAACTGAATAAAACAACAACAGCAAGGTTGAGATGGACGTTTAACATATGACGTTTTGAGTGCCTGTGAGGGGCTGTCACATTATGGCGATCATTAAACACCGTGGTTATGACACTATGCCCGCGAGCTCTGTGAAATGCACAATGTTTCATTACGCGTCAAGTTGAAAGGAGCTTTTGGGGACCAGTCCAAAATGACAGAGAAAGAGACAGATCTACCCCTGTAAAACCCTAATATTGTGTCACTTCTTTTAAGTTGTGGGCTGCGATAAGAAAGAGGATGACGTTACAGTTGCCATGACAGTGACGTCACGTGACGTTTGCTAAGGCGAGACAGCGCCACAGAAACAGAAGGGAGAAGCCAAAAAAAATAGTCTGATGGAACGGCTAAAAAAGGAGAAGAGAACACAGTCACACACCCTCAACCCCCCCTCCCCCCACCCACACACATACACACATAATAATAAAAAAAAAAAAACAATAAAAATACTATATATCCCCCTATGGCCATTGCGATTACAATGAATCCAATTTTTACACGAGGTAAATGCGAAAATTTTGTTTTATTTTGGAGTGGGTCCCTTTCTCTTGGCGTTTCGGCTAAACCTGTGATTTTAATTGCGCGGAGAGGACTTTTCATTTAGATCTTAATGATGTATGTTTTACAGAAAGTAATGTACACTTTAATATACTCCAACATATTCCGTACGCCCCCCCCCCCCCCCTGCAATTCAGTCTTTTTTTTTTTTTTTTTTTGGGCTCTAGTACAACCAAGTGAAACAACGCATTCAGTTACCCGGTCCTTGGCAACCTGACCTTGACCTTGAACCCGGGATTAAAACCAAATACACTATGTGGATTGGAGAATGAACAATATTCACGCCTATGTCATGCAGATAGAAAGTATATTAGAAAAAAAGTAAAAAAAAAAAAATAATAACAAAAAAAGTTGCACTTGTTGCCTTGTGTTGTTTTAACGCTGGGATGTTCGGTGGGTCATTTTTGAGTGGCTAAATTTAAATCGCCATCTATAATAACATATTCTTCAAAGAATAAAATAGTAACAAATATCAGTAGTTGAAGATATAACCAAATACTTTGGCTTTCAATAGCTGAAGGTAGTACTGATAAAAATCATGAGTGACGCGTGAAATATCGTAATTGACTAAAAAAAAAACAAGAAAAAAAAAAACACATACATACAACTGATATATTGGCAAAATATGAAATTGAAATTCTGCCTTTCCTAGAGCAAAAACAATAAAATGATCGTAAATTTGGCATAAAATTCGACAGTGAGTTGCTCGCGACTGTTAAATAATGCTCGATGTGAATTTGGCCATACAGTATATGACGTACTATAAAAATATTAAGTGCGCTTTTTTAAATGACAGAAAATTTAGCAGCGTTCAATTCATTTGTGAATAATGGGGTTAAAAAGATGAATCGTCATTTTGTACAAAAGATTCGAAACCCCCAAGCGAAACGAGTTAAATTTCAGCGTTCGGTGTAATGTAATTTATGCCATTTTACAAATGCACGATTTTAATGTGTGAACATTTTTTGTCGTCACAGAACTAGGCTAGTCGCGGCGCCGTGTTTTATGATTCCGTGTGTTTGTACGACTACGTGTATGTACGTGTCTGTGTTTGTACGACTGAGTGTATTTATATTCGTGTGTTTGTACGACTACGTGCATTTATATACGTGTGTTCGTACGACTACGTTTATTTATATTCGTGTGTTTGTACGACTACATGCATTTAAATTCGTGTGTTTGTACGACTACGCGCATTTATATTCGTGTGTTTGTGCGACTACGTGCATTTATATTCGTGTGTTTGTACGACTACGTGCATTTATATTCGTGTGTTTGTACGACTATGTGTATTTATATTCGTGTGTGTACGACTACGTGTACTTATATTCGTATGTTTGTACGACTACGTGTATTTATATTCGTGTGTTTGTACGACTACGTGCATTTATATTCGTGTGTTTGTACGACTATGTGTATTTATATTCGTGTGTTTGTACGACTACGTGTATTTATATTCGTATGTTTGTACGACTACGTGTATTTATATTCGTATGTTTGTACGACTACGTGCATTTATATTCGTGTGTTTGTACGACCGTGTTGATTGAAATATCAGGAAAATAAGCAAATATACGCCTTAGACACCTTAAATATTTTGTTCACAGATTACGTCTGACAAATCTGTGTACTTATAACGATAAACTTAATTCAGGCTAATTGAAGAACTACCCTGAAATTTTAAACACGAATTTTTCAGACATTTTGGGCAATACACGAATTAACCCAATTCCGACATTGCCTGTAGCATATACATTTATTCAAATATAAATTAAAAAAAACTCTGTTTGAAAAAAGCTTACTTTAGGAACTTTTCATTAATTAAATGGTGATTAAAATATTAACTTAGAAAAAGTACGATTTTGGGGTTTCCATATGTACTCAAGCATTGTTTTATTATTTCTGTGAATTCGATTTCCCTTTTGTATGAACAATGTGAATGGCTGGTCTTAAACGTAAAGTGTTTCTGTTGTATAAACACAGTCAGTACTCGAATGCTCATGATAGTGACTTCAAAGGTACTTAAAGGTACTTAAATGCAGTCTCATCCGAAACTTTATTCAGTAAAGAGATAATTTCACACACAAACATAATAACAGAAATAGCAATTTTATGTTATCATTGAAAGAAACTAGAATTTAAATTGCTCTTGAAAAAAAATGGGATAATTTAGATAACACAGCCGTTCTTGGCGGCCATATTGGAAATGTGACAAATAAAAAATACCTTCCACGTGATTGACAAAGACGAGGTGAGCTGTTGGAAGCTACGGGGCATGCGCAGTTTCATGCCACATAAAACATCGTAAAATCACAGCGGCGAGCAGACGTTATGCGTGTTTTACTGCCGCTTATATCATATTCAAAACAGAACCTCAGCTCTACTTAAACTGTCACGGCTAATTTCCAATTTTGAAAAAAAAATGGTTCTTGCGAAAGCGAACTAATTTTGCAGATATCACGGACCTAGAAGGCTAACTTTAGAGCGGGAAGGGGGGGTGTCTAACATTGTTATTGTGGCTTGGAGATTTCTGGGGTATTTGAGATTAATATTTGTATTTAGTAAAAATGAAAAATGCATTTGTCTATATGTACAATTGGTCATTATATAGTTTGTGGGGGGGGGGGGGGGGGGGGTAAAATTAAATGACGAGAGGGGGTAATTATGATAATGAAAAGTTACATATATACCCCCTGGGGGGCGCATAGATAAAACACGTAAATTTATTGCGTGACGCGTTTTAACTTGGTAGCCATCTTAACGCCTGCAAGGGACAGACCAGATGTGAATCATAGAAGCGTACCTCCAAGGAATCCATAAACGTCGTAAATAACACCTTAATTGCCTTGCCGTGCACAT
Organism: Protula sp. h YS-2021; assembly: GCA_949752745.1. Taxonomy (NCBI): domain Eukaryota; kingdom Metazoa; phylum Annelida; class Polychaeta; order Sabellida; family Serpulidae; genus Protula; species Protula sp. h YS-2021. Next base: position 8,174,915 of record OX457034.1, read on the forward strand.
TCTAATTGAAATGATGGAACTAAATGTATATGATGGGGCTTAATTTATGTCAATTGTCAATGTCCAGTATCTTCTCTTTCTCAATTCGATATTTTAAGTTCAGACAATAAAGTGTTTTGTTGTGTGTACCCCCCACTCGAAATAGACCCCATTTTTTTGCGTTTTTGAAAAATTAATATTTAAATTAAAAGTGAAGTAATTTAAAAGACATGGTCTGTTAGTTATTGCTGTAGTTTGATTTATTTAAGTTTTATGGAAATTTTATGAAGTGCGATGCTTCGGTTTAAGGCTGTTTTAAATTCGGTTTATTTTCAGTTAATTGATATGTTTGTTGTAAAATGGGCATGGTGTAAGTTGTATTAGCATCACGTGGTATCGGGTTGGCAATCTGGACCAGAGAACACTGTTACCCATCTGCCTTATATTCCTACTTCAGCTGTAAGCATATTTCGCTGTTAATAGTCGAACGAATTCTGATCGATACAACGGTGTAAATGAAAAGGAAAAATGGAAGGGAAAGTTGGTGACGAAACATTGACGTCATATCATTAGAATGACGTCACTTGATCCACGGTAACCGGTGGAATGGCAACTGCTGAACCAGCTGCGAAATAAATACCAAAGTATGAGAATAATGAACAAAAGTGAAATAGAGATAAATAGTTGTCATTGCTCTTGTTGTTTATTTAGGGTTGGCTGTGCTGCGAAGATTCGACGTGCAATGCGCGAGTGAAGCGCGCGGGCTTGATGTTCCACCGCGGTCACCCCGTGTGTCACGTGTGTCATCGCGGATTGCTACACGCGCAGGTGTGTGCTGCCCCTCCCTCCTCCCCCCCCCCCCCCCGCCCCGCCTCCATCCCCGACCTCACGTGTGTCTTCGGTACACTGCTACACGCGCAGGTGTGTGCTGTCCCCTTTCCTCCCCCTCCCCCCTCCCCCCCCCCGCCCCGCCTCCATCCCCGGCCTCACGTGCGTTTTCTGTACACTGCTACACGCGCAGGTGTGTGCTTTCCCCTCCCCCTCCCCCTGCCCGCCCCTGCCCCCGTATGTCGCGTGTGTCATCGGGGATTGCTGCAGGTGCGTGCTGCCCCTCCCCTTTCCCCTCCGTCGCCCCCTGTGTGTCACGTGTATGTGTCAATACTACACGACAGGTTGTGTCATGTTGTATCATGGTTATTGTGTAGGATCATGTTTGTCGTGTAGGATCATGGTTATCGTGTTGGATCGTGGTGGTCGTGTAGGATCATGGTTGTTGTGTAGGATCATGGTTGTCGGGTAGGATCATGCTTGTCGTGTAGGGTCATGGTTGTCGTGTAGGATCATGGTTGTCGTGTTGGATCATGGTTGTCGTGTAGGGTCATGGTCGTGTAGGATCATGGTTGTCGGGTAGCATCATGCTTGTCGTGTAGGATCATGGTTGTCGTGTAGGATCATGGATGCCGTGTTGTATCATGGTTGTCGGGTAGGATCATGCTTGTCGTGTAGGCTCATGCTGTCGTGTAGGATCATGGTTGCCGTGGTGTATCATGGTTGTCGTGTAGGATCAAGGATTTTGCTTGCAGGATAAAAAAATTGTGTCAGTTGGTGTCAGATTTGCCTTTAGGATCAGAATATGTCGTGTAGGATCAGAATATGTCGTGTAGGATCAGAATATGTCGTGTAGGATCAGAATATGTTATGTAGGATCACACTTTGTCATGTAGGATCAGAGCTGTGTCATTTATGCCTTGACGGATCGAGGCTTTGTCTTGTAGGATCTTGAACATAATCAGGAAAAGTGTCGATTCCGTCTTGTCTCCTCGTCACTCGGGGCGACAGAAAGGGACCCATAATTCATGGCACCATGCAGCGCTGGTCGTTTTTCAAAAAACGAGCGACCATTGTATGTAGATATATTATTATTTTATTGTTAAAAATGATGCCAACAACTACTTTGTTAGTTCAATTATGAAACTAATCCACGGCTGCCTGGGGGCTGCAAGTCGTGATGCTTTATGTGCGGGATATAAATACACTTCTTATGTGAAATATGAACGTATCTAGTTAGCAGTGCTGCTTACTACAGCTTTATGATATCACAGCAGAGACTTGTACGGTTCTTTTGCCAAACGTTTTAAGCCCATTTTCAGTATTATTGCTGAATAAAGCTTTCAATTAAGCACGATATTTTGGCATATTTTGCGTACGACAAAACATGGTAATAGGGTGACAGGCGTGCGTTTGTTTAGCTGGGCCAAATATATAAATTCACAGTGCTGTTGACTCACGGTTTATGTGCTAAGCTGTTAGCTGTTAAGCTGTAACGTGAGGTGTTGTCAGTACATGTAGTTGGTTTCTCTTCAGCTGGTGTCCGGGCAGTGTGTGATATTTGGATGGCAGTTCTGATCCCGTAACACCTAAAAAATGGTTGTTCTCAAGGTGTTCTGGAGTCCCACTGCGCTATGGTCTTTAACGTCAAATTCCTACTGAACTGTGGTTCTTTAACATGGTGGTATAAAACCCACTGTGTTGTGGGCTTTTAATAATGTTAGTGTTAATCCCACTTTACTTCGAGGCTTTCACATTTGGGTCTAAATCCCACTGTGCTATGGGGCTTCAACATGGTCTAAACCCCACTCTGCTGTGGGCTTGAACATGGTCTGAATCCCACTGTGCTGTGGGCTTGAACATGGTCTGAATCCCACTGTGCTGTGGGCTTGAACATGGTCCAAACCTCACCAGGCGTGGGCTTTAACATGGTGGTCTAAGTCCCACTCTGTTGTGGTCTTGAACATGGTGGTCTAAATCCTGCTGTATTGTTGGTATGAACATGGTGGTCTTAATCCTACTGTTGTGGGCTTGAACGTGGTCCAAAGCTCACTGTGTTGTGGGCTTGAACATGATGGTCTAAATCTCCCCCCCCCCCTGTACTATGGAGCATTAACGTGGTGGTCTGAATCATAAATACTATCCATTTTGTCTCAGATTTTGGTTAAGCAAAATATGGCTTTTTTGGAGTCTTGTAGACATTTATATCTGCCTACATACAGGTCACTGACTGTATTAGCTCCGTGATATTTTCATTCTTCAAAGGCGTAAAGGTGCCAAAATTCAATTAGCCACGTATTAGGACCTTATTGTGTGTATTTATTGTGTTGTTATGGCAGCGGAGAGAGTTAGCCAAGAAAAGGCATATGCGCATCATACCTTTCGTGTGTGGCAGGTGGTTGGTGGAATTTCTCGTACTTGCCTTGTCTGTACACCCCCCCCCCCACCCCCGTCACCCCCAACCACAACCCCCGTGTTATTAAAGAAAGTGCAGTTTTTAGTATCCAAGGTCCTGCCGTATCTACGAGAAAGCTAATGATAAGCCCACACGAGCGGGTGGACTGATCCGTAAAATAATAACGTAGTACTGGAAAAACGAGCCTGATAGGTGAGTGCGAACAGTGCGATAGGCTCAGAGAGGGTTTTTGGATCAGTCCAAATGCGAGTGTGGTTTTATTTTTATTTCGTGATTTTTAGTGCAGATGCATTCTCTCATAAATTAGATATTTTTACACGGATCAGCGATGCTTTGTGTCGCGTAGTTATGTTGTCATGGCGATGTCAAGTACACACTTTCGTTACCGCGTAGCGTGACGTTTATACCAGTCAAAATACTACTGCTTTCTTTGTACGCGCAATCATGAAATAAAAGATGTTATTACGTAGCTTGCAAATGGTTAAGTTTTCAAATATAAGTACTAGAGAACGGCGTGGAATGGGTACATCGGCTTTTGCTAAATTAAACTGGTCTTTGTTGGACCGATAACGTCTTCGCAAATGTGCATTGGCCCGGGGTTCGGGTGTAATGGGTGTGGAAGGTTTTTCGACCCGAGTTTATTAAAGCAATTTCTTAAATCAATGTCAAAAACAATTTGTATTTTATGAGAAGTCTGTCCTTGTGATTTGCCTGGAGGAGGTGGGGGTGGTTAGGGGGTGGAGGGAGTAATTTGCTAAGATAAATCTTATGCCAGTGAAAGTGCCAAAATATGGGTTATAAATTACTCACAAAATGAAAATCATTGCGTCTATTTATTTTATTGCTGAAATAAACAGTCATTCACAAATGCGTAGTGATAAAAGGGGACTCGCAACACTGTTGGCACTATTTTGTTTGGCGCAACTTTAAAGCGACCTAATTGAATCAAATAAATTGTGATATTATGAAGCCAGTTTGGCAGCTGGGTGACACTGCTGGTCTGATAATGAGGAGTGGTTAAGGCTTATATATTATGCTGTTATTTGGGCCTTAAACAATGAATGAAAAATGACTGTTTGATTATTTAAATACTTAAAATGTAGGTTATGTGTTTTTAATGGCGCATTGCAAAGTGACTAACGCCTTTGTGGCGTGAGTGTCAGTTTGTTTGGATGTTTTCTATGTCGTCATTTGACGATCCAATTGTGGTCAGATATTTAAAACGGGAAAAATTCGGTATTTTAACGTCTAATGTTCTTTGGAATTTCTCGTGCAGAAAATTTAGCATTTGTTGACTTGTGTGTTTGCATCACGGCGAAAGTTGCCAGTACACGTGCATTTGTTTACTCACACACGTGAATTTGTTGACAAGTTTGTTTACAGCACAGTGACAGTGACCTGTACACGTGCATTTGTTTACTCACACATGTGCATTTGTTGACATGTTTGTTTACAGTACAGCGACAGTGACCTGTACACGTGCATTTCTTTACTCACGTGCATTTATTTGACATGTTTTTTTTACAGTACAGTGACAGTGACCTGTACACGTGCATTTGTTTACTCACACACGTGCATTTATTTGACATGTTTGTTTACAGTACAGTGACAGTGAGCTGTACACACAGCTGTGTTTCTACCAGTACCTATTTGACATGGAGAAGGCACTGAAAAACCTCACCGACCCCAGGGAAAAAGGTAAGACTGCAAGAAAAAAATATATTTATATATAATACAGATGGATATGAAAATTTCAAAAAATATTTATACATATATATAGAAATATTTAAGTATTGTGTTGTTCAATATTGTTCCGTGTTATGTTATATGTGAAGTTAATTTGGCCTGATATTGTCGATCAGTGGTCATAGTATCAACCAAATATGGCCCTGTGTTGCCAATCTGTGGCCCTGCATGCACACTAATTATGCCCCTGTGTTGCCGATCTGTGGTCCTGCATGCACACTAATTATGGCCCTGTGTTACCGATCTGTGGCCCTGTATGCACACTAATTATGGCCCTGTGTTGCCGATCTGTGGCCCTGCATGCACACTATTTATGACCCTGTGTTGCCGATCTGTGGCCCTGCATGCACACTAATTATGGCCCTGTGTTACCGATCTGTGGCCCTGCATGCACACTAATTATGGCCCTGTGTTGCCGATCTGTGGCCCTGCATGCACACTAATTATGGCCCTGTGTTACCGATCTGTGGCCCTGCATGCACACTAATTATGGCCCTGTGTTGCCGATCTGTGGCCCTGCATGCACACTAATTATGGCCCTGTGTTACCGATCTGTGGCCCTGCATGCACACTAATTATGGCCCTGTGTTGCCGATCTGTGGCCCTGCATGCACACTAATTATGGCCCTGTGTTGCCGATCTGAGGCCGTGCATGCACACTAATTATGGCCCTGTGTTGTCGATCTGTGGCCCTGCATGTACACTAATTATGACCCTGTGTTGCCGATCTGTGGCCCTGCATGTACACTAATTATGACCCTGTGTTGCCGATCTGTGGCCCTGCATGTACACTAATTATGACCCTGTGTTGCCGATCTGTGGCCCTGCATGCACACTAATGATGACCCTGTATTGTTCACCCGTGGCATTGTATGTGGCCCTTTTAATTGTCGCTTGCAGAGATTGCCAAGAAGTGCGCGGGTGATGTGAGGGAGGACTACCTGAGGCTGAAGGCTCACGTCGATGGTCGAATCAAACAGAGTGCTTACAGCGAAGTCAACCTCACCAAACTCTTCCACGGCCTTTTCTCCTTAAAATAAAAACAATAATTCTTGAAGTAAAAAAGAAAAATAAATCACCCAAAAAAAAAAAAAAAAACAGGTAATAGAATGCATGTTCATACTGTTCTGTGAATTATTAGCTAGAAACCCCCTGAGGTGTTGATTTCATTTTTTCGCACCCTATAACTACCCCCTCCCCTCAAAAAAAAAAAAAAAATGAAAAAAAAAATCGAGAAATTGTCAGTGACTCCACGTTAAGAGACTCCGGTGGGATATCACCTGATGTATGTAAATTGTGTCTATTTGAGTACAATATGCCAGAGTTCTATATGGATTAAGCAAGAAACTTGGATATTGTTTGATTGCCATTATGTGTTCAGACTACGCACCGGGGCAGCTCGCAGTTGTCTCAGTATATCACAGCCAAGTAGTCCCGGTTTCGGGTATTCGGCAAACCTACCTCAGCCCTAACCTGTTTTGTTTCGTTAAAAAACAAAATGTACGATTTTGTTCAGACTGAAACCGTGTGTGTTCAGAGTGCAGCATTTAAATTTAAACTGTTTTACCTAAAACGGTGAAAGTTAAAGTTTTTTCTCTTCTTTTATTTCGTATCGAGTATTACGATATAAAGCTTTATCTAATTTATGTTTCAAGTGTCAACCCCCCCCCCCCCCTCCCCCCTCTCCAGAAAAGTGCTTTTTGTTAAGAAACAGGCTTTTGTGTAGCGGACGAAAAGGTGAAATATACAGATGAAAAAGTTTTGATGTTAACAAAGTCTTTGTCTGATCATGGGTCAAGATAATACGAGAAATGTTGATGACGAAGGGATGGTGTGTTTGAACTCGGTTGTCTGGTTAAACGAATTTTTTTAATTGATTTTTTTATTAATTCTTGTGATGAGGGCGTCATTTCTTGGACACTATGCGCCATTCTTCTGTTTGCATACACTGATATGTATTTGAGATGTATTTGATGTCTATGTGATATTTCATTTTTGTGTCATCTAGTTTTGCAATTTTATTCGGAGACAAAACAAAAATACTTGAAATTCCTTGAATACTTCGCAGTTTTCGCTTTCATTATGACGTAATAATTGAGTAGGGTAGGTATGTGATAACGGCATATCTCCGTTTAAGTAAATAGTGCTCTAAAGAGCTGATAAATAATACGTAGAACACCACATTGTGAGTGTGGAGAGAGGGGAGAAACGAAAGGTGTTTGAACTTGATTCATAATGATAAAACGTGGTTTAATTTGTGTTGGTCAAAGAAATTAAAGAGATGAGTATATCAACAAATATACCTGAAATATTCCCTGAAGCAAAACGTTTTATTTGTAATCAAAAAAAAAAAAAAAAAAAGGGTCTTCGAAAACGACGGATGTCCAGGAAATGCCACGGGGAATAAAATACACCGGGATTCCATGGGAAGCACATTGGGTATTGCAAAGTGGCCATAGTTTCTTTTGGGAGAATTCTATGCAACCAAAGAAGTGCATGGACTTGGCCTGCAGAGCTTTGACCTTTGGCCTGCTGTCGAGTTCGACTTTAGGAAGGTTATGGATATCGCGTATAGTATTGTGTTGCAAAGTTCGAAGTTCTCAATTCTTTGATGTCTTTCTATGAACGAAATCGACCATTTTGTGCACGAACATTGCTTCGCACCAAAGTTAATAAGTTAATTATCCGCCGGGGACGGATATAGTTTTTACTCTGTCCGTCCGTCCGTCCGTCTGTCTGAGTCTGTCTGTGAGTCCAATGATGTCACGTCCGATACGACGTCACTTCCGGTTGTGGTTATTGGCACGCCATTGAGGCATAAAACATTCCAGTTCCGGGCATGTATTCCAGACATGCAACGTTTAATTGCCGACGTCAGCACTCCTGGTCTACCGCAAAAAACTGCTTACGTCAGCAATCCCTGTCCACCGTTAAAAACTGCTGATGTCAGCAATCCCTGCCCATTGCCAAAAACGATGTCACAGGGCTGATTTTAGGGCGCGCGATTGCGCAAAGTGCGCAAAAAATGAAAAGGTGCGCGCCCTGGCGAGCCCGACGCGCACGCCAGTGCGCAAAATTTTGTAAGAGTGCGCAAACTTTTCATGAGGGCGCGCACCGATTATTTTTTTATTGTATATTTTCCCGTCTTTTTCATTCCCTTTCAATCTTTTTATAGTAATTAAGTATGTTCATGAAGGTTATGGCAGTATATTTTGAAAACAGAAGCAAACCATAATTCATATTTGAGCCGAGATTATATCGGAATGGATTCTGGTAAAAATATACTGAAAGGAGGTGGCGTTCCTTGCCTCCAGAGCTGGTATTTAAGGATAGCTTTAAAGCAGGATTGGCATGGTCAAATCTCAGGTGGATTTATCCGGGTGATTTACCCGGATAAATCCGTCCCGGTCAATTCTCCAAAAGTGGCTCTTTCTGGTCAATTGTGGTCAGTTCTTACAAGAGACAAAAACAGTTGAAATACTCAGAAAACTTATATTTCACCTTTTGCATTTTGATTGACCCTGAAATTATCCTTAAAATAATTAATATTCTCTTTGAAATATGTGTAATAATACAAATATAATAATTATATAATAGTAAAATTATATAATGGTTATATGATAATTATAATTATTGAGCTTTTAATTCCTAAATATTTTATTCTTAATTACAGACTATTCAGTTTTCACCTAATAACAAGCTTTTCATTACAAAAATGAGAACTGGGTTGCCTTTATATATATTGATTTGACGTGCTAAGGAGACAATTAGAACCATAGCATAGTCATTAATATGACGCTTGAGGGGGACAGAAAGAACCACATGTTTACATAAAACATGCTGCGCGATGTCTTAAACCGACATACTCCAGACAAGTAGCGATTAAAATGCAGTTGAGTAACACTGCAGAGCACAAGTATCTGGGTTGTATAAACAAACTCGATTCTGCTGACTAGGTCTGACACTTGACCAGAAAAGGGCGGATTTGACCAGAAAAAGGCGGGTAAATCCAGAAATACCCACTGGCCCGGTCAAATCTGGAAATGGCCGTCTTTTTTCCTACCCTGCTTTAAGGATTTCAAAAGTTCCGGTATTGAATAAAAGGGCTGATACATTGGCGTGTACACAAAGAAGGATATTACCAAGAGGCGTTGTTCAACAAGTGGAATAACACATAATGTGTAGTTAAGTTTATTTTTCGCAATTATCTAAGAATAATATTTCTATACAGATTTGTTATGGGGTGGGGGGTGTTTGAGCCAACGCTATCAGATTAGGTGCGCAAGTTTTTGAAGTGGACGCACACGCATGCGCAAAATTTTGAATTCCTAAAATCAGCCCTGCGTATGCTTACCGTTACGTATACTTGCCGTTATATGTACTTACCGTTGTGCATGCTTACCGTTACGTATACTTACCGTTACGTATACTTGCCGTTACGTATACTTACCGTTACGTATACTTGCCGTTACATATACTTACCGTTACGTATACTTGCCATTAGGTATGCTTACCGTTACGTACACTTTCCGTTACGTATACTTGCCGCTACGTATACCTGCAGTTATATGTACTTACCGTTGTGTATGCTGACCATTGTGCATACTTACCGTTACGTATACTTACCGTTACGTCTATTTACCGTTACGTTTACTTGCCGTTACTTATACTTACCGTTACGTATAACTACCGTTATGTATACATACCGTTAAATGTACTTGCCGTTACGTCTACTTACCTTTGCGTATACTTGCCGTTACGTATACTTACCCTTACATCTACTTAGCTTTATGTCTCTTTACTGTTTTTCCTTAACTCTTTCTTTTTAGCGCCTTATTGATGTTTTCTTTCTCCATTTCCTTATTTTCGAAACTCTCGTTTTGAACTTAATTGCATCAATATATTTTTTTTATTATAACACTATCACTGCCACCTCAATAGCCATCAAAATCACCAACACACATACATTAGGCAAAACACACGTTTAAAATACGTCAGGTCACGCTAAGAAATTTGCATTTCGGCTGCAATTTCTTCCACTTTTTTACCAGGTTAGTTTGCAGAAAAAAATGCAATATTTTTGCGCATTTTATTCGGAACGTCCGAAGTGACTGCCTTATTATAATTTACAAAATTTGATTCCCTTTGACTGGTAGACAAAACCCTAAAATCGGAACAAGATCTATTATAAAGCGATGTAAACTGAAAGGAAAAAATTCGCAGAATGCCATAGATACACGATAGTGAACACATATAACGGGCAAAATGGCAAAAATGACACGATAGAAAACACAGATAACGGGCAAAATGCGACAGCACGATTGAAAACACAGATACCGGGCAGAATTCCAGAAATGACACGCGATAGGAAACATAGATAATGGGCAGAATGCCAGAAATAACACGATAGGAAACATAGATAACGGGCAGAGTGCCACAGATAACACACGATAGGAAATAGATAACGGGCAGAATGCCAGAAATAACACGCGACAGGAAACAGATTACGACAATGTGGCATCTCATACGCCGATCGCTGAACTTTGGTAGGTGGTAAGACAGACGGAGGAGTGCGCACGGGCTGAAACAGCTGCACTGTGGCCCAGTTACCTCGTTCTGGTGCGTCTTTGGATTCGACGTCTTCAAATTGAGTGTCATAACGATCACGAAAGGCGTGGCCGGCTGGCTGCTCACTAAGCTGATGTAATCCGGCCGCGTCACAAAAGCCTACGAGAGAAAAAGTAGTTCCATTCTCAATTATTTCTCGACTCCTGTGATAACAGCCATAAAGCAGCTCACTTAAGCGGAACAAAAAAAAAAAACAGTCCGTGAGCTAAGTTTTTGGGGGAAAAAACGAACGTAAACATTCGAACCAGACTGAAACAAAACCACAGTTCTAATAATTAACAGTTCTTCAAGCTTTTACCAATTACAATGACTTTTGGTTTGGAATATCGTGTAATTATTCCTTTAATAAATGAACAGTCTTTCTACTTCCTTAACTTTCTTTAGTTAGTCTTTCCCAACCACGCCTTTTCCTTCCGATTCTGTATTTATTAATGAAAAAAAGATCTAGTCACTTGCCTCAACTTTGCACCAGCTGACGGGAGGGCTGGGGATTTCTGAAGATATGTAAAGCATGCCTAAACTGTTTGCATTCATCGCACATTCAATGTTTCTTCATTTTCAATTTTTAAACGATTTTCGTACGATCCATATTCAATGAATTTTAAATATAAGAAATCTTAGTTCTGGGTACCGCGAAAAGAGCTGTGCTGCGGTACAACCGTGGTATGTGCGGCGGTACAAATGCGGTATATATGACGGCATTTTGCACGGCTGGGGTTCGTTTCTAGAGTATATAAGACATTTAACGTCATATATAGATATCGAAAAACACCCGTATTCCTAAATAAAGTATCATGTACCATACCATGGTGTGTACACCACGGGCATACCGCAGTATCGGTAAATACCGTCATCTCTAATAAATATGAAGTGGAATAAGCGAGATTTCTAAACAAGGCTCCAGTGACATACGCGGGCAATTGATGTCGATCCAGCACGGTCCTTTCAGCTTCCTCTCAATGAGTAGTATCTCCAGGCTGGGAGTGTTCACGCCGAACACGTGACTAAATGTTTCTCCCCTCAGATCCTGGGGCAACTGTGGGTACTCCGCCTGCCGGGTTGTTTATTATTCAGTAAATAATACGTGAACAACATTTGCGTAATAATATGTAAATAATACTTGCATAAGTAATCTGTGTTGTCAACAGAAAAGTGTAAATGGTCCATCCGTATCAAGACAGCTCGGCCTCCAAATCAAATCGTCCAAACTAGTATATTTGGGCCCCGTAAATTATGACACGTCAGTCCCATTTCTTGCGAATTCGGTCACTTTTACACGTTTTAAACACCTTTTTCGTATTAAGAACATTTTATGTTAAATCCGGTACGTTTTTCAAGGATCTAAAAGATGTTTACAGTAATTCAGACGTTCAAAGTACTCTGGCCTAACCATCTTATGTGAAGTTTGTTCTGGCGGCCCTCACGTCTTAGGCCGGGTGTGTTTTGACAGCCGATATACCTTAGGCTCAGTTTGTTTTCACGGCCGATATGTCTTAGGCCGAGTTTGTTTACACGGCCGATATTTCTTGGGCCGAGTTTGTTTTGACGGCCGATATGCCTCAGGCCGAATTTATTTTGACGGCCGATATGCCTTAGGTCGAGTTTGTTTGACCGCCGATATGCCTTAGGCCGAGTTTGTTTTGACGGCCGATATGCCTTAGGCCGAGTTTGTTTTGACCGCCGATACGTGTTGAAAGCATTCCATCTGAGCCACACTCAATGAGGAATTTGACTCAAGAAATTCTTCGCAGAAGTTACGACTTATTAACAAAGCAAGTCCATTTTTTTTCAGATTCTACAGGAACATCTTTTTCAAAGGCATATTCTTTCGTTGATTTCTGCAAAACCAAATAAACAAAACTTTTTTTTCGTTTAGTCTTCCTTGCCAACTGAAATCGGGATTAAGTACACTTAATTAAGTACACATAGAGTTCAATAATTTACCTTGGATTTGAACTTGAGGATCTTGTACTTCTCAGTGACCTTGGTATTGAATTCTTCGAACATGTCGACAAAGGTAACAGCTCCACAAGTCTCCTCCCAAGTCTGAGGATTCACCCTTTGCATAAAGTGGTATAACGCCATGAACACGCTCACAAACACCCCCCCCCCCCTCCACTGTGGATTCACCCTCTGCGTAAATGGTATAACACCATAAAACCGCTGCCTTCCCCCTTTTTGGATTGACCCTTTGGAAGAAAAGTAGTATAACGCAATAAAATGGTCAGTCAATCCTCCCTTCATTCTGCTGACACCTCCCGCCCCGCCCCCACGTCTGTGGATTCACCCTCTGCATACAGCAATATAATGCCATGAAACCTCACTTTCAATCATCCTCTTCCCTTCACCCTCCTAACCAACCCCCATATCACCTCCCATATCACTGCAAGGAAACTAGCATAACTCCATGAAACTGCTCACATTCAACCCTCCAACCCTTTCCCCAACCTCTTTCCCACATCTGCACACGTCTGTGGATTAATTCCTCACATTTACACCCCCCCCCCCAAAAAAAAAAAAATCTTAAGACACCCACACCCCATCTACCTCATAGTGCTACGGATTTTATTCTCAACAAAACGTATTCAGCATTTCGGTTGGTTTTAGAAAGGCTTCTTTACGAAACCTCAATGACCGTTTACCAGACATTGCCTTTAGAATTACTTCGATTTGAATTTAAAACTATCTGACGCAGATGGAAGATTTAGAACTAATGATCTGATAGCGCAACATCTGCAGAGCACTGACCGTTTTTTCTCGGCCGAATCTCTCTCCCACCCCCCCCCCCCCAGGTGCATATAAGGATTACGTCTGATAGAGGGAAGGGGGCGGTATAACACTGATATAGCTCTCCTTGGTTGCCGTCCGGGTAAGTTCCAGCCGAGCAGGTTAAAGGTAACGTTCATATAGAAACGTTTATTGGAACAAACAAAACATTTTATGGTTCCTTAAGGAATAAGAACATCCCATTCAACAGTGTCTTCATGCGCATGTGGACCAAGACATCAAATGGTAGATGGCCATGCATAATGTATACAGCAAAATGAAAGATGATAAGGCGAGCTGCAAGATTAGTAAAACTAGAACAGACCTCAAACCTCAAGACATTGATGATAGGCTGCCAGAGGTGTTTCAGACATTACACGCAAATTTTCACAATTTGAGTGGACCGGTTCGGGATGGAACCTGGAAGAAGTGCTTAATATGCAAGTATATAACGCTATACATGATCCCATTTTAAGTTATATTCCACTACCCGCACCACTGGTCGGAAAGCACGCTATCATCAACGTACAAAATCAAGATAATGTTTGCTATGGTCGGTAATACTGCAATAAACCCATTTTAACTATTTGAACTGTTTGCATGAATTTACACAAGATCTGTTGCGCACGCGGAAAGACCTCTGCAACTACGGACCATAAACGCTTGGAAGAGGTCGAGTTTAAAGCGATTGCCAAGCAGCAACATGCTCCTTTTAACCTCCATGCTGCTTACCAGTGTTGTACAATCAAAACGGAGGATGACAGGAAGTATGAGCACCATGTACCCAACAGCTTTTGCTATGTTGTCATCAGCTCATGTGAGAGATATTGCGGTGCTCCAGTACTATATTGTAGCAACGATGCTGTGGCCACGTTTTTCAAGCAGAGTGCATGAAGAAGAGCGTATTGTGGACATTTTAAAGAATGCAATACCCATGTGTAGGACAAAAGAAGAGCAAAAAAGCTTGAGAAGAAGTGTGTCATATGTCCCGTGAATTGCTTTAGTATGACAAATTCAAAGGACATGCTCATCGTGCTGGAAAATTTCGAGCAGCCCACAGTGAATGCAATGTGGTATTCGAATTCAGGAAAGAGAATGAGATGAAAGGTTTGTATATGATTCCAGTAGTATTCCACAACTTACGCGGATACAATGGTCAACTCATGATATGTTGGGGAAAGTACAAGGAAAACTATTAAAAATAATACCAACACAATCTAGAACTGCATTTTCCTGTTCATATGCAATTTACAATTTATTGACTTGATAATTGATGGTTGTATCCTCGAAGACATCTTTTAAGGGAAGAAAAACGCAAATTTCCCATTTTAACATACATTCAGGACAGTAACAAGCAAGACTTAACGTCTGCGCAAAGGGGTGTACCTGTATGATTATGTGGATGTTTCAGACAAGCCCATCGAAACCACGTAAAGGCGCGTTTTACTGTCAGCTCACCGAAGACAATATATCGGATGAAGGCCATACGCGCACAACAGGTGTGGCGTGCATATCAGTGCGAGGCATTTTAGAGATCACTTTGATGTCTACCTGAAATCGAACAGTTTGGAACCAGCAGATGTATGAAATGTTCGAAATGTATGTATGGCCAGCTATGAACAGGACCTGGCACAGTTACACTCCACCTCTTCTGTCATGGGATGCGATGTATTTTTGCATCTGGTTGATGATGTCAACACGTATCTCGTGATTTGGGAATGCTTCCGTGGAGGTATTCCTATGATCAGCAACAAGTATGCCAAAGTCAACAATCCGTACTTGGAAATTATGACTCAGAAGGAAATTATGACTCAGAAGAACGTGCAAGTTACATTATTTACTTGGACGCCAACAACTTAATTGTGCGGATAGATTACGAGTCAACCATTATCCGAAAGTTAGTTTGATTGGATGGCAGAGGAGCAGTTGACCAGCAGTGACATCCTCTCTATTGCCGGGGATGGCCAGACAGGGTACATTTTTAAGTGGATCTAGATTACCCAGACCACTTACATGATCAACACAGCGAT
This sequence comes from Protula sp. h YS-2021, assembly GCA_949752745.1. Taxonomy (NCBI): domain Eukaryota; kingdom Metazoa; phylum Annelida; class Polychaeta; order Sabellida; family Serpulidae; genus Protula; species Protula sp. h YS-2021. The sequence goes on from OX457034.1 coordinate 8,190,308, forward strand.
AACCCTTTAGCCCCAAGATAAAATGTATGACTGATGCGGAATTATCAGCATACAGTCAGACTGAAGGGAGAAATTAATATCCAATTAAAAGCTACCTCCAAACTCACCCCCACTTGTGCAACAAAGAAATAGGTGGTTCGTCATCGCAGCCTACAACTGTACTCGACGTTGGAAATGCGTCTCATCAATATTCATGGCGGCATTGCATTTCGTCAAAGGATATGGCTCGAGGCTTACATCATTCTGAACACAGAGAAACTTGACAAGAATCCATTCGAAAAAAGATTTCTACAAGACGATGAACAGTTCTGTGTTTGCAAGACCTTGGATAAAGTGCCGAATATCGGGCTTCCTTTTACTCTCGGACGTAAATACCAGTTTTAGATGACCTTTCCAGACGTCTTTTGTGTCAGTCTTATATTGATTTCTATAGTGACAGAGCGTATTGTGTTGATTGGTGCGTAATATTGGTAGTCGTGTTTTAATTGTCTCAACCATCACTTCCTTCAATATTCACTGTTTACAGTAAGGGTCATAGGCGTCTCCAACAAACTGAAGTTGACATAAGCTGCAGTACATATATAAGAAATAAGAGCCATGGTCTTTATCATCTGCTTTATTTCGTGTACTGGTGTGATTCATGTGGAGAAAGCTAAAAAATTCCAGCACTTCATCAAGACCTTTGTAGAACCGTAGTTCATATTTTTTTCAATTTGACTGCAACTCGTCTTCTCACTGAATTGTGTATGAAGTGAATGTTGGTTCTAGTCTTGTTTTCAACAGTCATTAAACTGTTCAAGTGCTCCAAAGGTTTTGTTGAGGTCATCCACAATATTTTTTGCACGGACGCGTATTGACCAGAATCCAGGATCATTTTAATCTCGAATTCGTTGTAGTCATACCAGTGGGGACTACAGGTATAATCTAGTGTATACCACGGATGTGGATATTGTATTTCCACCAAAGCAACTTCGAAATCGTATTGGAGGTAAATGGGACACACCAATTTAACTTGATAGACCGATGGTGTAAAGAAAAACGATATTGGCTCTATGACGCTTAATCTGGAACTATTTTGTTTCTATCATTTGTGGTTCAGGTTCATTAACAACTGTTCTGCTACAGTATTCACTGGTACAACGAATCGATCGAAAGAAACACTTGAGATGGTTCAGTAATTGACCCATTGCTGCTTAAGTCTTTATTATCTTGACGTGTGGTCTGTTGTGTAAAAAAAGTCAGGAATATTTGCTGCTACCACTTCTTTTTAGGAATGGTTTCCATCCTTTGGGAGCAAGTTTCCATGTCTGCTTTTGTGTACCAATTAATATTGGCTTCAGTAAATCTTCCTTCATTGAACCCTGTGACTGTAGTACCAATTTTCATGATCAGTTTTAGAACAGACCATGTCACCCGATACTCTTTCATGTTGGTAAGTAGTAATTTCACCTTGTTGTGGTATGTGGGAGGTAAATGTTATATAATAGGATAGTCAATAGGTTTTTAAGCTGGTTTTCTTTTTAAGTTACTCATCAGCACGGTATACTCTCTGACTGTACTATCATTTCTAGGTGCGTGGAGCATGTTTTTCAAAGACTGCTTCATTTTGAAGACTTTTTTTTTAAAGGCAGTTGACGTTGCAGCGAATGACATTCATCTTCTAGAATCATGACCAATTCTTAAGCTTAATTTCAGAAGTGCTAACGCAGGTACTATTTTATAAATCTTCCGTGTTGGATAACAATTTTCTGTTTCTTTTTGGTGGTCACTTTCGTGGGCTAACTTCTCAATGTGTCTGTTTCTGCACATTGAGTGGTATATTGCCTTTTGAAATATTGAGGCATATCTCACATAGACCTTTCAGTTCCTCTTGTGTAGCTTGGTTGAGGAGTATTTTGCGATGTCTTAGTCGACTCCTTGCCAACAAATGGATAAAAGCTTCACTTGAAGCTCTTCTTTTAGACATGTTGAGGGCTGCGCATGTCCTGAGGAACATAGACGTAGTGTAGTGTGTTGGGGAATATATATGTGCGCGTGTTCTGGTTGTCTTCGGTTATAAATCCAGTAGAAGGTAGCCATATGGTTTGAACCTAGTAACCTGAAACGCATCAACAACATGACACCATGAACCTGACCTCTTTTGACGAGCCAACGTGACAATCTGTTAGTTATCACGCGTGTTCTTAAATAGGATCAAGTAATGTCTTTTGAGACTAATATTAAGCATTTCTGTGACTAGATGAAACAAGTCGTGCACAATAAAGAGAATACTGAGATTCTTGTGACTGCTGCCCACACCAAACAGTCGTATCATGCGTTTTATCACTGCCATTTTATTACTATCATCAATAATAAATACAATGCGTTTTTTTTGGGATTGAACCAGTCTTCAGGATCTTCAGGAATGCTTTGGTGAAAGATAACTGTATGAAGAGTATGGTAAATCAGTTCTTCTGCATACAATCAAAACACTTTGGCAGGAGCCATAACATCTTCTAAAAGGGCTTTGATGAGGGATGTTTTTACACACCCTGTTGGGATTTATGATCAGATTGAAAATATGTCGACTGTATCTGCTGCACCATTTTCTGCTGTGAATGAGCTTTTGTCAATGTTAGCTGGACGTGTATGACGTGCTTTTTCTTTTTAACATTGCCTTAAATGCACTGTTGTAGTACACTCTTTCAAACCAGCCTCTGTGGCCTAGTGGTTAGAGTGTCCGCCTCGAGATTGGAAGATCGTGGGTTCAAACCCCGGTTGGGCCATACCTAAAATTGGGAGTCCTCCATGCTACTCTGTGAAGCACTCCACATCTAAGGGTTAGAAGGAGGGCCGGTACTACACTCTGTTTCGTTCCCAACTGTTCAACCTCGTTGGTCATTACCTCCACTTGACAAACAGTTCAGTAATACCTCTTTTCTTCCTCTTTTTTTAATACTTGATGTGTTCTGAATAAATTATATGCGCTTTTTGTGACTCACTAGAGTGTTCTTTCATAGAAGTAACCATCAACTGGATCCCTTTGAAAATCTTTCTGTGCGGACATATCAGATTACTCCACCAAAATCGTCGTCCTACCACAAATAATTGTGTCCATTTTTCTGGACACTCTTGGAATACTTATTTGGAATACTTACGTCTACGTGCATTTTTTTCCAAATTTTTTGCTTCATTCTGTTCGTGAATGGAAACTGGTGCTTGTGCATTCAAAGAAGAATCAAAGAACAGTATCGATACGTGTGATTCTGCGGCAAATAGCGGTACATCAACATCTTCATTGTGCATCTGACACGTTTTCTATAATTGACCTTGACTTCATTTTAGTCTTGTAGGCATGAATATTCTTGAAAAATTGTTTGACCAGTTTTGACAAATTCACTGCCTATGTCCGAACGCAGCATTCGTGGTCGTCGTGCTGTTCTTTGAAAATTAGATGTAAAGCCTTGAATAGCAATACCTTGTTGTTTATTCATCAAAGGTTCTACCCGTAGAAGACATCAGTTACAAGCACTTAGCTACCAAATCCACATCCCACAGGTCATCAATACCTCTTCTAAAAATAGTATGTCTTCCATTTGTACGTGACCGGTTGTAACAAACTGTATCTTGATCTTTGGATAACCCACTTTAACCTGGTCTTCCTGCTCCAAGATTTGCTATAACTTGTACGGGCAACTAAGGGGTCATGCATAAAGTACGTACGCACAGAGGGGGGAGGGGGTCACGGTCGGTGCGTACGCACTGCGTGCGGGGTCTGGGCTGCTGCGTGCGTACGCTTCTTCCTTCAAATATATCTCAAACATATTTTTGTGCAATTAAACGACCTAATACATCGATTTATAAACTAAATATTATACTCTTTTAGTACAGTGGTTATTTTATTCACATTTTAATGTATGTTGGCATGTACACTTTTAATTTTGTCGCTGATTAATTGGCATTGTAGTTTTTAAAAACAAATTGATATTTTTTCATTAAAACAAAACATATTGCACACGTGCGTACCGGGGGGGGGGGTTAAAAATTGACAATTTTTTTGCGTACGTATTTATGGATGACTCTTAAATCCTCCTGGATGATTAGGGTCAGGGTATATTTTGCCAAGATACTGTTGTCATCTGCAACAAATGACGATCAGCAGAACTTGAATGGTACAGGTGTTACATGACATATCCAGTGTGCTAAAATTATTACCATGGGACATATCCAGTCTGCTAAAATTATTACCATGGGGCATCCAGTGTGCTAAAATTATTACCACGGGGCATATCCAGTGTGCTAAAATAATTACCATTGGACATCTAGTGTGCTAAAATTATTACCACGGGGCATATCCAGTGTGCTAAAATTATTATCACGGGGCATATCCAGTGTGCTAAAATTATTACCACGGGGTATATCCAGTGTGCTAAAATTATTACCACAGGGCATATCCAGTGTGCTAAAATTATTACCACGGGGCATATCCAGTGTGCTAAAATTATTACCATGGGCATATCCTGTGTGCAAAAAATTATTATTATGGGGCTCACTGAGCCATTGCAATTTGGTTTTCTTCAAAGTCAAATGTAATTCTATACAGGTGAATTTTGGAATGGAATACAAGTCACACTTTTAATCCTAGTGTTTTGTAAAATCCTTGATGATAAAGAGGTAGCATTCTGTATTCTAGGTTTCAGGGGCCATTTAAAAAAATACTGGACACGCATGGGAACCAGATGGTAACTGGGTGCCTACCCCAGGATTTTCCTGCAATTTCATTAGGCAATGAAGGTGCCTCATGGCAGCCGTGTTGGGAACAGAATTTGAACGATTTGGAGATGCCCGTGGGGGGGGGGGGGGGGGGACATTTGACAGAATCCGGAGGATTAGTTCGTGACGTCATCCAGAGAGCTAGCGCAAAACATTTAAGGAAGACGCTGACACAATGACCTATGATTTCTGCTTCTCCAATATGAGAGACAATTATAAACTATAATGTAGTTATACATATAATTTTTGCTTTATTAATTTGTGAACGAAAATTTGTTGCTCTGTTAGTTGGTACCAAAGTTAACCCGACTGTAAAAAAAAAACCAAAAACAAAACAAAACAAAAAACAAACAAAACAAAAAAAAAACAAAAAAAAACAGACAAATCTAAAATATAATAATAACAATAATAAAAAACAAACAACCAAAAAATCAAAAAAAAAAGAAAAAAAAAAACAACAAAACAACAGAAATGAAATTTAAGGGTACTTTGAAGTGGAAATTTTATTATTAAAAAAAGGGTCAGTGGGCATTTGATCATTTTCTCCCAACGTGCCCTATAAAAATGGGTAGTTCTTGTGTCAGACAAGAAACAATAAAATCTCAGAATACCTCGGCAATTGCTCCTTTTTTTCTCTGTAACAAGTATTCAAATCTTTGGGCTCGCTGAGACAAGAGCTATTTTTAGCTATTCCTGCGACTTGTTAAAGGCTCTCCCCTACGCGGAGCGAGCAGGTCATCAAATATTCATGCAACTAAATTGATAACCGGAAATTTAATTTTCGTCTACAACACATTTCATCAGAAGTGCCGGGTGTTTTGGGATTGAGACACGACAGTACAGGAACGCCCGGGGGGGGGGGGGGGGAGGGACGGGGACACTAGCTCTAAAGGGCATTTCTTCCAAGATTAACACCAGAATTGAAAAGTGTTGTCTTAAACATTAAATCTGTTTTTAAATGCCGCTATATTTATGTTATTTTATCATTTTGGAGGAGTTTACAGAATTGGACCAAAGTCCTAATTTTTCAAACCATTGAAATGAAGCAAAAAATTAAAAACCAGATGGAAACAATATGAAGTGATCTAAAGAGGTTGCCAAGATTATTTAATATCCAAATGACGATAACGAAAAAATATTAACTTGGAACTTATCACGGGAGTTGCTCTTGTGCACCCCCCCCCCCCCCCCCCGTTCCCGCTACTTTCCCACCGCCCTGTCTCAACCCCATATACAACCTTTGCCCGATCCTGGCAAAAAAGGAAAATCTTTTCCTTCAACTGAAGGCCCCTGGCCAGAAGAAAATGTGATTTAGTATTGATTTCAGGCACCTTTTTGTCCCTCATGTTTTTTGGAAGAAAATTATAGTTCTCGGCGAAATTTAATTAAGTTAAGGAAATGAGTGTGGGCTTTATGACAGTTGTGGTGTCAGAGCAGGTGCATTCTCAGTGTCGCTACTATCCACCGCTCTGCGCCCTCCAGTTTTCTGGATAATGCACTCCCACCAGAGTATTACAACTCTTTATGGCCCCGAAAGGGCGGCCATATTTTGGAGCCTGTCTTTTTTTTTTCAAAAGGGCTGCCAGCCAATTTGGATTTGTTTATAATCTCATTTAAACGTGAGACGTTTTAAAATTACCATAATCATTACCATAAATAACTTGAGTAATATTCACATCTAACGTGAAATTTACCACCAAACGTTATATTTTCATGTTAAACCATTTTTGTTATTTATGAAAGATAACAATTTCACATAATTGGCCAAATGACCAAAGAGGAAGAAGTTCAGTGCTCAAATCTAATTGTAACGATCAAAACAAAATGCGACAGGGGACCGCCCAATTTTGTAAACAAAAGTTAAATGAGAAACGACTTTTTTTAACCCCAACTCTAAGCATTCGTTGCCAGGGCTGGGAAGCCCGGGAGGAGTGGGGGGAGGGGGGTGTAGTCAAGCATCAAATGGTCCATTCGTGTCCATGACTTCTTAAAATTACGCCTAAACGAGGAGTGCTAAGTTTGGAATAATGTCGCATTTTTTTAACTAAACGCAGTGCAGTTTCGAAGGAATCCTTTTGTGGGGAAACGAGAGTACCAAACAAAAATTACCCCCCCCCCCCACTTTTTTTACTGATTTTGAGACGCGCATGGTAACATGATAACAAGTGCCTCCCCCCCCCCCCCCCCCCCCCCGCCCATCCCTCCTTGGGACTGGGAGTCGCGATAACGCTATCATTTTGCATTTGTACCGACTTAGCAGAAAAAAAGAGCAATCTCTACCAAAACTTAATCATATCCAACAGAATAGTTTATACAAACCTTTTGATCGTTATATAAAAAACTAAATAGTGTGGTGCCAAACATAAAAACCCCGTTTTTGGATCAGCCAGTGTAATTGCTCTTCAATTAATACCGATACCTTGTTTGATTCCGTGAAAAACATTTAATTTATATTCAGCACTGCCGAATGTTGTTTTAAGCATGATAATGCGTATAATTATCTTGTGGATCTGCGTATTCGGCACGGTTATTTAGCTGTTAGGTAAATAAAATTATTAAAATGTAAAAATAAACATCAGATTTGATCACATTTTTTAACAGGCCCAAAAGACATAAACGTGTGTCTAAAAACTCCTGCACGGCATTTCCGTTTTTTTTTTAATTTTTCAATACCATGCTTAACTGATTTAAGGTTTTGAAGAAATTTCCTACATTGCGTGACAAGTTTTACCCCCCCCCCCCTCCTCCCCTCCAGGGACTCCAGTCCTCCTTATGCTTGCCCCTGCCTGCGTTTGGGCTCGACCATAATTTTATCTCTTATAGCCCCGTCTAGTCCCACACCAGAAAATTAGCAACTCGTCCAGCTCCTTGTAGCTATAGTTGCAGTATAACAGTTGTGAGAAACACCCACACACGCGCGCGCGTACACACACACCTACACACACATATACACACAAAACAATACAATGTAACCATCGTCATATGGGTCAATTAGCAACTAAAAGTAGAACGTTTCAAGTAGAAAAATAAACTAGAACAGTACTCTCTTTTCTACATGAAGTGATAACTTTGGAAACATTAAGTTTTCTACATTTTTAACATTTATATAAAACAAAACTTCTAACGGACGATGCAACTGATATTTGGGTTCAATAAACTGAAAAAATGGGGAGGGCAGTGGGGGGGGGGGGTGGGGGGAGTGACATATGGGCTTCAAAGCGATAGCGATCGGCTGAACCCAGCAAGGAGTAGAAAAGATCCCTCCCAAAAGGCAATTTTTTTCGAAAGGATGGTCCGATGAAATATAACCAGACTCTTAACTCCTATAGGTGGATCCTTGGAAAAGCTTGCTTGTTTCAAACCCGGATAAAAGAAGAGGGTGGAGCGTATGGTGAAATTCCCTACCCCTTATAACTACACCGGTAGCCCAAAACTAAAACCGATATCGGTGTATGGAATGTACAAACCATGTTTGTAACATCAAAGTTAGCTCAAGTTATAAACAAAATGAAGAGATATAGACTGAATATACTGGGGGTCAGCCAGTGCAGATGGACTGGCTCTGGACGCCTCGTTGCTAATCAGTTATCTAATACTCTGCACACAAAGAATTCCACATCCTGCAGAAGATGTCGCAAATTCGAATGGAAACCTATCTGTGAACGAATTCTATCTAAAGGCCCGCTCCAAATCTAAGTATACTCTAAATTTTACGATTACACAGTGTTCTGCACCAACCCAAACTGATGACGACACAAACACAGAATGGTACAGCTAAAACAAGTTATATCCAGAGTACCTATACATGATTTGTTAATGGTTATTGGAGGAGACCTGAACGCTAATGTGAGAGTCCATAACACTGACGTGTACTGGGCATGGACATCAAAGCTAGGCTCGGGAAAGCCCACTCAATCTTTGGAAGTCTTATCTAATATAGTCTCAAAACCAAAGTGAAGCTGTACAAAAGTAATGTTAAGTCCATATTTGTTGTGCGATTCAGAGTGCTGGCGTGTTGTCAAATCAGATATCAAATCAGATGAACAAAGTAGCATCATTTTACAATGGCTGCATCTGGAGAGTGGCATTTTCTGGCCCAACAAGATTAAAGAAAAACAGCGATCTGTACAAGAAGACCAACTACCGAAATATCTTGTTAGAGATTTGGCCGAATGTGATGGGTATCATCTGGGGTTGAAGCCGAACACATTGTCTCCTGGAGGAGAGGCCTCTATTACTTATGTCCCACCCAGGACGAAGATGATATGTGAAGTAAGTTATGAGAAAGGGAACGGGCTTCTATTGTTTATTGCACAATAAAGAATTTTGAGACGTGTCTAAAAAGTGCGTCTGTTTACTGGCTAAAATATAAATTGAAACCATCAGAGCTTGGATTCTAACCTGTTTTGTCTTTCTTTTTTTTTAAACCAGGAAACTGGAGTTGAAAAAGAATAAGTTTTAGTGATTTGATTGGTGGTTTCAGGTGTGATAGCGCATTTTACAGCTGCACGCGTTAAAGGAAATATATTGCAATTTATGTTAAACCAATGTCTTTTATTAAAATATTCAGAATTTTGATACGTATTAATCGCTATACTGTGTAAAACAGATGCTACTGATCAGTAATAGATAAATGTTGAAACAGTGTAAACTACATTAGAAAAGCACTAATTCTCCTAATGCTTTTATGCCTAATGGATGTTTTCTTTTAATGGCAATGGCATCTTTTGACACATTAGTGAGAATCAAGGCACCGTTTTGAACAGTGTATGTACAAAAAATAAACGTCTGTCAATATTTTGACTAGAACGAAGCACGAACATTCCCTTGTTGCTTCGAAAACAATAAGCTAGTTACGGTGTCGAATGCTCACAGAGATCTGTATAATTCAGCTACACCCAAAAAGGGTTTGATAAACTTCAGTTCTGGTATGCTGTTCTCGCGAAGTTTTTTATTCTTGGTTAAAAATACATGTATGTGGCATGTAAAATAATTGACCTATTGAACCAACGAAAGAAGTATTTTGTCTTAAATTTGTATGCTTATGCACATCTACCCATATTTCTAAAAATAGTAGAAGTTAAAATGTGCAAAGTATTTTTAAGAATGCTGTCCTTCTTGGTCACGTGAATTATGTAAAGCAACTGAAAGTAAAATAAATGGTTGCAAAATAATCATTGGATAACCCTGGTAATCCATCTGCAGATAAGTGAAGTGGGAGGTCCGATATTTTCTAATACAATTGTTTAATAGGATCTTTTTGTCCAAAAAGAAATGTTTACAATACGTGCGAATCAACCTTTTCATGGTGTCAAAACAAAAAATTTAACTGCATGAAATTGAAAATCTCAGTTTTCCTTCTTTCAAATGATTGTAGATTTTGTCCTGGTGTCGCATGGTATTTGGTGTATAATTGTTTTACACATCACTTTGATGTCGGCGTCTCATTTTGATAAACAAGAAGAAGAAGAAACCAAATGTCCATGACGTCACTAACATGAAGATGAACAAGAATTATTCAAAACAGCGATGTATAAAATGAATAAAACGAAAAGTTTATTATATATGTATAACTTTTATTTTATATTTTAAAAGATAAAGTCATCTCTCTCAGGCAAAAAATTCGCACAATTTAATTAAAAATTAATATTGATTTAGTTTTCCATTGACAAACTTTATACTCTGCACATATTTCTAAACGTATAAGCTCCCTTGGCAGAAGATATTCAAAACGTATAAGCTATTCAAAATTGAAACTCGTTAAGCCATTGCTCAGTTCCTTTACTGTGGATTACTTTCTGGTGCATATTTCAAGAAATCTGTGTAATTATGAATTTTTAAAGTCTGCAGTGAATTGAAAATGCACTGGAATCATTTCTTTTTCAAAGACGCCATTAATATCCACATAAGGTGTATGATATCAGTCTTATTCATTGGTTTGCAATTCACATGAAAGATTGATAAATGATGTTCTGATTGATCATCGTATCCATGACATTTGGCCCAGACACATTTGGGCGAGCGACATCTGAACCAGAAGGAAAAGCATTTGGGCAGTTAGATTGTTCATGTTATAATATTTACGATCTTCGTGACTTTGTATAATTGTGCAATTTTGGTTTAAATAAATTTTCCTTAAAACACGGAGCAATGCATGTTGACAAGGCATGTTAGCTGATAATTGCAATTATTACTATTTTTTAAGGCCAGGCGTATTGTCTAGAACAAGGAATGAATAGAGAAAGGCTGTTACTGACACATAATGACATTGAAAGGATTTCTTCATTAGTCGCGCCATACACGAGTTTTGTGATTTTCTATATTTTTACTGTGATATTTGTGGTACTGGGTGACGCAAAATGACACTGAAAAGAAGTCGATCGCTAAGTAGTGGGGACGCTGTTGCGTCATGCTCTTGTCAATGGCCGGGATAGAGTGGGATTTTACAGCAATATAAAAAATAAGATACAACACTCAGTGACAATGTCCAGTGACTAACAATTTAAAAACAATGTAACAAAAACAATGTAAAAAAACAATGTTTCAAATCGTCAGGACTAAATGTGGTAATTTTTTCATTTTTTGTTGTTATGTCTCTTGCCCAAATGTCTCTGTCCTAAATGCTTCTGGCCCAATCATCCCTGATTGAAATTTATGGATACTGTGATTATCAGACGAGTGTTATTATCAGGCAAGTATTATTAGGTTCTGTTATGTTCGATTAAAAAGAAAATGTAATTATAAATAAAATCACCGATAATCGCGTTATAACAGACAATTAGTGATTGCAATTATGCATGATAGACTTTTTGTGGTTTATTGGTCAGGCGATTACAGTGTTATTATTTTATTTAGTTTCTGTGATACCTTATTAAAGACTCAATTCGGCTTTGCTCCGGACACGAACATTTCGCTAGTTTCATAGTTTTACTCCAACATGTGGTGGAATCAAGTCATTTCTTTTCTAACAGGCTGCCAAATTTGCCAACAAACATAAAACTAAATCGCCTACAAGAGCAGCGACACCGTCAGGGATGGCGCAGGCTCTGGCAGTGTTTCAATGTTTTCTGGTAACGACTGCGATGGCTCAGGCAGCAGTTTAAATGGCTCGTACAGCTGGGCAATGGTTTGAATAGTAGCTAAGATGATTTCGGCAGTTGTGGGGATGGTTCCAGCAGTAGTTTCGATATATATATATATATATACAGTCGTACCCACTTAATATGAACACGGTTAATATGAAGTTCGCGTAATATGAAGTGATTTGCTTGGTCCCAATGTAGAATGCCTTTGTTTCTATGGACAGAAGTTCACATAACGTGAACACGTCTAATATGAAGTTCACGTAATATGAAGTCCAGCATAAGGTCCCATGGGCCACATTTACTGCATAATCTGTTCGCGTAATATGAACTACATAAAAGGCCAAGAACAAAAACCCAAAGAATCAAACATACAGTAGACTTTGAGTAAGTGTCAACATTGAATGCTGTTGTTTATAAAAGGCATTATGGTGGGGCGATCACAAAAGGGTCGCAATTGCACTTTGGCAGTCTTAAGCAGATAAAACAGTCGTTTTATTCAAAGCTATTGCGTACCAATACCGTAATCAAACACTCGGGTATTGCATTGTAAAGCTCGTGTAATATGAAGTTCGCGTAATATGAAGTATTTTCGGTCCCGACGACTTCATATTACGCGGGTCCGACTGTATATATATATATATATATATATATATATATATATATATATATATATATATATATATATATATATATATATATATATATATATATATATATATATATATATATATATATATATATATATAAATATAATGAATTTGTAATTGCATTATAAATTTGTTCCATTGACAGACATAATATCAAATGAATATTTTGAAAATAGGTGAAGATGCTAATAGTAACTGGTTCATAGGTATGTTACGATAATTCCAGTGCGATGCAGTGTTGAAAACAGTTCTTAGTGACATTTATATGAATGTAATAAAGAGAGTAACTGGCATTTAGGTGCACTCTAGTATACTAGTGTACTATGGTCACCAAAAGCTGACAAGATGCAAAGAGAAATTTTGCTGTGTTTAGACCTAAAGATCCACCATGTTCTGGCAAAATAGTAAACCTTGTTTTGCAGAAATGTAGTAACAAATTCTTAGCAGCAGGAACCAGTCACAGATACAATTTCAGTAAAACTAAGTATATTATTGGAAGCGTATCTTGCGTGTGGATGGTCAATATACACTGATTCCATGTCATTCTTTTATCACAAAACCAGCAACTGCACTATTGAATAGATGAGTCCAAAATATGGCATCATAATAAAACATTTCATATCAGATTAATATGATAATATGACGTCCGTCTTGCTCAGTAGTTGACCCATTGGTTAAAGCATAATTATTATGCCTTTATATTGCTTAATGATATCAAAGTTGTGAATTGATTATAGTATGGCAGAGATCACTGTGATTAGTGGAAAGATAACGCATAGCATAAAAAATCCCATCTTCACACAAAAGTGCGGTCTTTTTGCAATAAGCCAAACAGTTGATGGATAGATTAAAATTTAACCAAATTTTACTGAAATGACTATTTCTCTTAAAAGTCTTCTATTTATGTATTTTTTGTTCCTTTAATACTGCGGATTTGCTTAAGATTAGCTTAATTAATCCCGAGGATTTCCCTATTGTAAAAAGCAAGACCTCAAGATTAACTAATCTTGTCTGTATTAGCTAATCCCAAGCATCACCGCACCCAGTAAACATCCGACGTCTTTTGTGGGCTATAAAGTGGTGGTTATTTGGTCATGACGCCAAAATAACCACTTTTGAAATTTTGAAACGTCGTAAAAATGTCAGTGTGATTGCGATGTACATGGCCGGAAATCGAGGGGTTGTAGAATGATTGATTATTTTTTGTCATGGCCGCAATAGAACAAAATACTCTCTGTTCCGTCCGTACGTTGTAAGCAATGCTTCGTGCTTGTACACCGGTTTTTTACAATTGGGGATTTCCAATCCCCTAGTTTATTGCTTTCGTACGATTCGGTAAAATGTTTCCATATGATTCCGTTTTCCCCCAAAGCCTTGTCACGTGAACTCTTCTGAGACGGCTAAGGCTAGGATAACCAAATTTGGATAACCAAAATAATGAAACATGTCTAGTTGGTCCAGCTACATTTTTTAAGAGATTCATTAACATTTTATCAGCGAAAAGGGACTTTGAAATTTGAAAACATTGTCACGCGAACTCGTCTGAGACGGCTAAGGCCAGAACGAAAAAATTTGGCAAAAACGTAATGTAGAATCGTTAGTTGGCCCAGCTTAATTTTGTTCAGAAATTGATTACCATTTTATATGGAAAAATTGACGTTATATATATATATATATATATATATATATATATATATATATATATATATATATATATATATATATATATATATATATATATATATATATATATACAGGTCAAGGTCAAAACCGGAAGTTGACCATTTCTCAAAAACGATTAGAGATAAGGCGATTTCGACCCTCTCTCTCTTAAAGAAGATATGTATCTTGTGCCTCGGTGACCTTAATCTCTTCGATAATGGTCAAGGTCCAAAACCGGAAGTGGGCCATTATCTGGAAAACGGTTAGGGATATTGAGTTTGAGCTATTTTTGACTCTTTCCATTTGGCGAAAAAGACAATATGTACGAGGTACCTCGGTGGCTTTGGTCATTGTCATTTCTGAATTTTGAGAGTTCCGAATCGTATTTTTAACCCAAATGTTATTTTTGCTACACTGTGGCGATAACGGTCTAGTTTATATTTTAATTATTATTTTATTGGGAAATTCAAAGCGAAGTTTAAAAAGAGGAATTCTTAATGATTCGCAAGCATTATAAGAGACCACACATTCTTAAGGTAAAAAGAATGTTTATGTTTATGGGTATATTTAGCAATATCAAATTTTCAAACTTTTTATTGACCTAACACGCCACTTCCGACTCCATTTGTAATGAAAGATACGGGAAGCTGGACCATGTAACAGTAAGTTTTGTTAACTGTGTCACAATTAGATTTGTTAAACACAATGAAAGACAGGAGCGCGTTTTTCGTTAAGAGATTACGGGAGAGGCTGTTGGGCGATATTGAACAAGGCTGTTCAACCCAAAATCGGACTGATGTCGGAATCCCGATATCAATCTGAGGTGAAAAATCGACATCGGTTTCATTTCATATAAACCAAAACCCGACGAATTATTGACGTCGGAATCCTGACGTCATTCTGATGTGAAAAACCGATGTCGGTTCCATTCCACGTACAGTCAAAACTAATCCGACGTCAGAAACGTTGAATCACGACGTCAACCCGACGTCATTTTGACGTGAAAATGTTTACTGCAGACAGTTTCGTAAGTACGGCGGCAGTACACAAATACTTGAATTTTTCAGCATGCCGTACCCCAAGTAGTGTTATCACTAAGTGCGGTCACAGTCAAAGACAGGCAACTTCGATTTCTTAATATTTTATTCCATTTTAGCAGGAAAACTCACAACATCTTTACTGATTTGACAAATAAGGGTTAATAGAAGGTGCAGTTATCGTGATACAAAAACTCTAGTGATATCCATCCCTGAAGAAACAATGTCAGTTTTTCTGGTAAAACGATTGATTTGTGTAAGTTGCTGTAACAATAAATGCATTTGTTGTTCAAAATTAGAAATATTCATGATTTTAAAATTATACAACTTTTGCATAGTTCTTCATCTTCATTTCTTCATTTTTTATGTGAAGACAATGAATAAAACTGTCCTAGGAGGCTTATGAACCGTTTGCGTTTTGGTAGCTGGGAATGCATATTTTGGGTGGAGCTTAGGATGTGCAGAAGTGAAATCTCACAAGGTACTTCTGAGTAGGTACCAGTTTTCAAAAGATTCCAGTTTTCAAAAGCAGCAATGTTCATTTTAACTTGTTCTCATCTCCAGCTCAGAAATAGGGCCTTCTTAAAAGATTGTCTTATCCATCTATTTTTATTATAATTACAAGCTATAAATAACTTACAACATTTTAAGTGGATATATATCAATGACATGATGTTGTACTTGGGCAGTCAATGACCGAGCCCAATAAGTCTCCAAGTGAACAGACCTAGACGTAGATTCGCTTCTGTGGTGGTACTTCAGTATTGACAAGACGACAAGATAACACAAACATTATCTGCTTGACTTTAATCAAGTATCAAAATTGCCCGAATGATTGATTTTGAAGTGCTATTTTTAAAATCATAAAATACTTAATTGACCTTGTTTCTTATTTATCTTTTTTGTAACTTAAACAACTCCGAGAACTGCATCTCAGGCTGATTGAACTGCAGAACCGAGCACTCGCGCACGCACTCTCACACACAATCCCATGCTCACTCTCACTCGCACTCTCACACGCACTCCCACATGCACTCTCACACACATTTCGGGTGTTTAAAACTGCAACAAAGAAACTGCTTTGTATTTGTATAATTTGTAAGTTTATCGAATAAAATTTTTTTATTAAGGACACCTAACTGGCTGAGCATTCTCCTCCCTAATAGGCAGGTTTTCCTACTAGTCAGGTAGGGGATTTGTTTGAAGACCAAAACCAGAAATAACCAACAATAATAAAACCTGTTTTGTTTTCTGACACGGTTTTTACTGTCTCATTAAACTGGCTCAAATGGGTGACATACAAACTTACCAACGGCCAATGCCTTAACAAAAAACTGACAACTGACCAATTTTTAGAAAATAAATTATTTTCTGTTAACTGCCTTATCAAAAGCAGGTCAGATTAAATATCATTACTGATAAATGTACCATGCCACAAAGATACTAATGTCAAATTCCGCGAAGAAATTCCTCGGGTGTTTTGCGGCCTTCGACGAGCTTCCTAAGCAGAGCTTCTGAAATTCCGCGTAGTCGCGCTGCGCGCGTTTTTATTTTTCGGTTGACTCTCACAAAACTCTCTTATTTTGATATATCTAGTATTAATTGCATTTTTATCTGTTGTTACATCGCCAGTGCATTTTAAACTTGTTTTCTTGTCACAGCACCATCGAATGTATTCCGGTTTTGAAATTTGCTTCACATACATGTGCCCAACTAGATCACATCTAGGTTTTAGCTGTACTGCACATTTTGGAGGTACAAGCAGATACAAGCGGGACGCTGAAAACTTTGGTACGCTACATACCAGGTGACAGGGGCGAGATTACGAGGTTATCTTTGCCACGCAATTGCTAACACTCGATGACACAGAAGGGATTATAGGACTAGCTTTGTGATGTGAGACAGCACTTCTTTGCTTTCGTTTTGTCTGATGTA
Source organism: Protula sp. h YS-2021 (assembly GCA_949752745.1). Classification (NCBI taxonomy): domain Eukaryota; kingdom Metazoa; phylum Annelida; class Polychaeta; order Sabellida; family Serpulidae; genus Protula; species Protula sp. h YS-2021. The sequence continues at coordinate 8,207,426 of OX457034.1, forward strand.
ACTCAGGAGAGGAAGTTTTTGGGCTCTAAAAATTTGTGATAGAAAGGTGGTCAGTTGACCTTTTTATCATTAAGGCGTTGAACGTTGGTCAGTCGACTGCTGGTCTGTTGACCTACACCCGGTTCAAATAAACCTCTTTCTTTTTTACAAAATATGTGCAATTTGCATGTTGCTAACACCAGATTTATCCGTTAAGTTGCCTTACACCTTGTCCGTTACAACTTTTGATAATTGTCAATTTTACTGAAAGCGACCATTCACTTCTCTTTCTTTCTTGTTCCTTCCATGTTTTAATTGTAATAGCATTATGAGTACATACTTAGCTACGAACTCTTTTATACATATTGCTAAGCCCGGTGATGCCCTCTAAACTGGAGTGTACCATCAATTCAAAGAGCACGAGATGTAACGTTTACTCAGGTAACGGACCCAAAATTGCAATTAACTCAGCCTCTCCCCTTCCTGTCTAAGCACAGCCCACAAAACCCTTTTAGCGTAGCTTGATACTACGTGCTTCTGAGGGGTAAGCACGGAGTGCTCACAAACAAGACTCTGCAGCGTGAAAAGTGGCTTATGTTCATTATTTACTTTATGAGACACAAGGCTGCTGTCCTTAATATACAGCTAGACTTCAGTGTAAAATTCACATTTATTTCATCATACTACTGTCATGTATCATTACCAACATATCGACAATGTGTGAAACTCGGAATGTAATCCTAGAATGGGATGGCGTGGTATGTTCCATTCTAGTCAGGGTTTTCGATCTGCATAAAATCCGGAAAGGCTTGTGGGTTTCAGTTAATTGTTTGGTGGCTGTAAATAGACGCAGGTGATAAATTTCGAATGGAACAGGGGCATTTTTGCTATATTTTAAGTAATGATATGTTGTTCTGTTTCAAAAAAAGAAACTGAAGTTTATCATTACAACATGTGTCAATGCTTACTTGAGTAGCGTTCTTATTCCGGCTCAAGTCTATAACAAGTCATTGATATAAACAGAAGTACGCATGGTCACATAAAAACTGTCAACTATAAACAAATGTATAAATCTGGAAGGATGTAGGATCATAGTATCTTTTTGTATCGTGATATTATCATTTTGTGTGATATCATTCTGTGGGATCACATTGTCATTTTGTAGGATCCCATTATCATTTCGTAGGACTATATTGTCATTTTGTAGGATCATGTTATCATTTTATAGGATCATATTATCATTTTGTAGGATCATGGTATCAGTATCGGATCGTATTATCATTTTGTAGGATCATATTAATATCTATCTATAGCGACAAGGAAATGGGTGCGGTGGAATTTGTCAATAATGTTCAGTTGCATCGATATTATTTTCTCTTGGTTTTTCGATGTCACGAGTGCGCTTCATTGGCATATGCACGTATGTACTTCATTGACATATGCACATATGTACTTCATCATTTGTATATGCACATATCCTCCTCCCTGTAATGAATCCAGTACAATGAAGCAATTAACAACACATCATAGAAAATTATACTCGTCCCGGGTTTTAGACAAATCTAAAACACAGGATATTATTCGCACTCCACTCCCTTTTTATGTGTGAAAAACTCCTCGTTCCATCATACCATTCCATTTTATCATACCATTCCATTCCATCATACCATTCCATTTCATCATACCATCCCATTCCATCATACCATTCCATTCCATCATACCATTCCATTCCATCATACCATTCCATTCCATCATACCATCCCATTCCATCATACCATCCCATTCCATCATACCATCCCATTCCATCATACCATCCCATTCCATCATACCATCCCATCCATCATACCATCCCATTCGATTCCAGGATTCCATTGAGGTTTTAGACATCGGCCCCTTTCTCCGCCTACCTTTATCAGTATGTGATTTCGTGGCTAATTGGACCTTTCAAAATTGGAGTCTTTCGACCTGATTATGGAGCGTTGTGGCTTAAAAAGCAAAAATGCTCAACACTGTGCAAAATGTACATTTCAACACGGTTAGAAAAGTGTTGTTTTTAAAGGGTGGCCAAAAGATTCAATGGACGATAATAATGAATTCTGTGATAGGTCATTTAACATACTTCACTCACTCAGCTGAGATACCCGGAGCGAAGGACGATGCCCCGCTTTCCACCCCTAACCGGCTTCGAATTCGGTACCTTGGTATTGCTTGACCAACGCTTCAATCGATTGAGTTAACCGTCATTCCATTTTTAAAGGATACCGTAACTTTTCCCAAATGAGAGTTTAAAGTCTAAAGCGACGCTGATTGGTGATTTTCAGTGTACAATTATCTTCAGTTCGAATACTTACAGAATTTTTTTTTGAAAAGGGTCAAAACATACTACACATTTACGGCAATACCCCCATCCCCCAGATAAATTCAATACAATCGGTATAGTACTTAATTTCATATGGTGTTTTCTTTTCTTTTTATTTTGGCGTTTTTCTGTCCGCTACCATATATAACAGGGCTGTTATGTGAGAGTTTCTGAAATATAAGAAAATGACAAGATGTTGCATTTGACTTTCTTGGGCCTCGTGACACTCACGCACATCAAAGCTGAGGTCAGACGTAAGAATATTTTTTTTTGCAGATTATCATTCATAAATTATCAAATAACCTTACATGAAAATAATGAGAAGCTAGCAATGACTAGCAACGTTTAAATGTGTTCTAAACGAAGGCAGCGCCGCCAGCTCCCCACCCCTGGTGTAGCAGGCTATCTTATCCTCTTGTACAGGGGGGTCGACGCTATACTAGGCTATGTTCCCTCTTCCCAGTATAGTTACTCCCCCGCGCCCTCATTCACACAAAACTATATAAAGTTATCTTAAACTACTGTATTGACTAAATTCAACACAATTAAAGCACAAACGTAAAAAGGCATCCATGATCAGAAAGTTCTTTCTCTTAATATCATTTTTAGCATTTGTAGAGAGCCCGGTGTAAAATTTTCAAGTTCTCCCCATTTTCAAGTTCACCAGAGAACTTGAAAAACATTTTCAAATTGCCCCCGGGGAATCTGAAAACAGTTTTAAGTTCCCCTCTGAACTCGATTCTCCCCCTCCTCCAATAAAAAATCGTGGTAAAAAACGAATGTGCTTTTTATTATAACTCGAACTAACGTGCACATGACTACATTTAAACAATTTTAAGCACAAAAAGCGTTTTTTAAGAAGAAATAATATGGTTTGTGCCAGTCATACGATGCAGTTCTGATGAAACTTGGTTCACACATTCACGGCCCTGGTCATTGAGTCGAATCTTGACACATCCGTGACAATTAATATCTTCGAACAAAGATTTGGCGGTATGGTCTTCAGCTCCAGGCCATTTGGAAAAGTAGTCCATTGCGACCACAGGTAGATTTGTAACATCTACACCAATCTGGACCATAACTTTGCTTGGTACAGGAACGGGGTGCAGCTCTGCAATCTCTGTACGCTTCACAGGGTTGATCCTTCACATCTTGTCCAACAGCTTTCCAATGGAAACGTTCAAGAATTTTCGCCCTAGTTTTGATTATGCCAATATGACCCGCAAATGCTGGATGCTGTGTCCCTCTCAACAGAGTCGATTTGAACATTTTGAACAAAGCATTTTTGTTCATCGCGGTCGCGAATAACCAAGAGTTCTCTGTATTCGTTTTTACTTCTCTCAGTTTTGTGTTTGTAATACAGCTGGCGTGTTTGTAATACAGCTGGCGTGTTTGTAATACAGCTGGCGTGTTTGTAATACAGCTGGCGTGTTTCATAATTTTTCATATGCTTCCTAATCTCTGTTTTTTTTTTTTTGTTTTTGGTTAACCCTTTTGGATACTGACTGTTAACAACATAATTGAAAATAGTATCCATGTCAGTTTTGAACGATTGACCAGCATCTTCATTCCTAATTTCCGTTTTTGTTTCAAAGCGACTTTGAATTGCACTATTAGAATTATTATTTGCATCGATTTTCTTATTGTTTTACCATTTTTCTAATCTTGATTATGAAGACTTTGTTTGATAATTTGTGGGATGAACAGCAGCAGCTTATATACATTTGCCCGAGTAGAAGGATAATTATGGCATTAATTCGTGTATAAACTTTGCCGGGTCCGAAAAACATACTTTAATCCGCATCCAATGCAGTTTGAGGATAATGTTCAGGAATTCAGGGAAAAAAAACAACGCGAAAGCATGACAGTTTAGACACACAGTGCAATATAGCGGCTTTCTTTTTGTTTTTGAGTAAGGCAGAGTGAAACATATTGGACTTCCATTGTGTTTGAGTATAACTATTTCTGATCTCGGTGAAAATGATGGGACACCGAAGTATATAGTTTAAAGTAAAAATATCGGTTTGCAAATAAATGAAATACTGTTAAAGGGGGAACTTGAAAATGGGGGAGGGAACTTGAAAATATTGGAGGAGGCAGATAGCCTAGTATAGCTTCCCCCAGTTTAGCTATGCTAGGCTATCTCACCCCTCCAGTATATTTGCCCCCAACCCGCTAACTTTTTTTGCGTGTAAATGTATTTTAATAATTTTTGTTCATGTAAATAAATGGACGATCAAACTGTATAAAACTTATAAAACTATCTTGAACTACTTTATTGACTAAATTCAACATGATTCAAACAAAAATATAAAACGGCATCCCTGATCAGAAAGTTCTTTATTTTTCTGTTAATATCCTTTTTAGCATTTTTAGAGAATCCAGGCGGATACTCCTGATCGCTATGATTACTGTTACACCGGGGGGGGGGGGGACTTGAAACCATTTTCAGGTTCCCGGGGGGGGGGGGCAGAATACTTAAGGGGAGTAGGGTGAAAACGTTGGTTCTGGGTCATTTGATGACGTCATACTGTCTGGAAGTGACGTCATCATGTCTGGACCGGAAGTGTTGTCTGGACCGGAAGTGACGTCATACTGTCTGGACCGGAAGTGACGTCATCATGTCTGGAAGTGACGTCTAGACCGGAAGTGTTGTCTGGAGCGGAAGTGCTGTCTGGACCGGAAGTGACGTCATCATGTCTGGACCGGAAGTGACGTCATCATGTCTGGACCGGAAGTCATGATAAGCGTTAGGATAGGCGCGACCATGTGTGACGTCATCATGACGTCATACTGAGATGATGCTGTCTGGAGCGAAAGTGGTTTGGCCGAGTCAATCAACATGAAGCCAATGAACTCGACCTGTCAATCAGTGTAACCATGGCAACAGAGCCTAAAAAGGTCGACAACCCCCCCCCCCTAGGACATACTATGTACCGCCCCCCCCCTAGGGCATACTATGTACCGACCCCCCCCCCCCCCCAGGACAGACTATGTACCGACCCCCCCCCCCCCTAGGACAGACTATGTACCGACCCCCCCCCCCCTAGGACATACTATGTACCGACCCCCCCCCCAGGACAGACTATGTACCGACCCCCCCCCCTAGGACAGACTATGTACCGACCCCCCCCCCCCCCCAGGAGAGCAACAAAAATTTTTGTCGAATCAGCATGATAAAATCCTATATAAGTGTGGTGTCTCAAGGCTTAGAGACATTGTCAGACACATCATGGATAACACACCAGCTATCATCATTGATGACTTAACAGCGTTTCAAGCGAATGAATCTGTTTGCATCTGGGTAAATATGCGTGATGAAGCTGAAGCAGCTGATATTACATATGCTTTGGAGGAGGTGCTACAATTTCCAACTCAGATCACTGCAGTGAAGCCTGACGTAGTAATTACATTTATGTGGAACAACCGCATAGTAACACTGACTCAACGATACTGCAAGTGTCAAGTGTGGTTGGAATATGAGGGACAACCCCATAACTGCTGCTGATATATACTAAAATATTTCGGGCCCTTTTAAGGGCCATCCTATATTATGAAATGAAGCAAAACATGTTTGTGTGTGTGTGTGTGTGTGTGTGAGAATACATTTTATCACATTTCAGGTCTAGTTGGCGGATGAATACCATTTGGCGGATGAATACCATTTGACAGACCAATTAACTTCACCGCTAGATGTCTCTGCTGTGTAGCAGTGCAGCTGTACAACTTCACAACTGTAAGTAAGACATTCATATACACAAGTAAAATTCTGCTGAGTCAGCAATTTTAACATTTTGGAACAAGTTTGAAAAGTTACACACCATATTTTGATTACATGGAAGTAGCATAAAAGCATGAGTGAAACATGTCAACTAGTCAACTAGTGATACATTCTGCTGAGTCAACACACCATTGAAGTGGTATAAAAGGAAGAGTGAAACGTATATTTTACTTCATTTCAGTTCCAGCAGTTGAAGAAGCAACAACGATGGCACCAGTCTACTGTCATGATTGTGATGTGACATTTCCATCTCTGGAAGTGTTCGTGACACATACATGCAAACCAGCTAGGATGAAACGTGCTCATGAAGAGCTTGTTGAGCAGATTGAAGCCAAGAGACGAAAGACCGTACAAGATGGTGTTGACAGACCTGATCCAGTCCTCTGCTGTAAATGCGCCAAGATATTTTCATCTTTGGATGCATTTGAGACACACGCATGTGATGAGATGGAAAATGTGTCTCATGAAGAACAAAGAAAGAAAGAGACAGGACAAGTAGGCAGAGGCAGAAGAGTGAGTCTTGGTGAAAACGCGCAGGAAAGACGGTTTGAGCCTGAAGATGGATCAGATTTGCTACTTGAAATGCGACAACAAGAGAACCGAATCAAGAGACATTTGCTAGAAACGTTAAACCGTGGTATGAAATGGTACATTGTCGTGCATGCACGCTTCAAGAAAATGACACCAAATGTTGAAGGCGTGATGGTAGAACAAGTGGATAATGCCTTCATCAGTAGTCCAACGTATGCAGCATACAATCCAACAGATATTGAGAAGGACTTGCCAGAAGCCTATAAAGAATTATTTACCAGGTTTGATGAACATGAGCGACAAGGTTCTGGCTGGGTGTTGGATAACATATTATTCATTGAAGTGCATACAGCGACGTCAGCACCATTGGAAGCAAGCAGTTTTATCCCACTACCGAAGAAAGTAAAGAATACAAAGGCGGTGTTAAACATTCAGAATAAAGACAACAAGTGCTTCTTATGGTCTGTATTGGCTCACCTTCACCCTTCAACAAACAGTCCTTGCCGCGTGAGTCATTACACACCATTTGAGAACGAATTGAAGGTGGAAGGCATGACATTTCCCACACCGATTACAGACATTCCAAAATTTGAAAAGGAGAATGATGTTTCTATCAATGTGTTTGGATATGAACATGATGTCGTTGTTCCCATACAACTCAGTCGAAACACCAGCGCGAGAGAAATCAACTTACTTTTGATTAGCAATGACAAGACAAGACATTACTGCCTCATCAAGAATTTCAGCAGACTGATGGCTTATCGAACAAAGCGTCAGAATGCAATATTTTATTGTTTCAACTGTCTTCATGGGTTTATGCGACAAGATCTGTTAGACAAGCATCGTGAAGTGTGTGGCAAGCATGGCGCACAACGTTTATCATTTCCCAAGGAACCCTTCATCAAGTTCAAGAATGTAGCCAAACAACAGCGAGCGCCGTTTGTCATTTATGCAGACTTTGAATGTTTCACGAAAAAGCATGAAGGAGACAAGTATCAACATCATCGTCCAAACAGCTTTGCCTACGTGGTTGTGAGCCAGTATGAGACACGCGCTCCAGTCCTGTATCGAGGCGATAATGCTGTGAAAGTCTTTTTAGACCATATGGTATATGAACGTGATCGTATTGTGCATGGTCTACAGCAGAAAAAGAAAATAGTCATGACTTGTGAAGATGAAGAGCATTATAAGAACGCCACAGATTGCTACATTTGTCATGAGCCTCTAGGAGCAGATCGTGTGAGAGATCATGATCATATCAATGGCAAATACCGCGGAGCTGCACATAATGAATGCAATTTACAATTCCGATTTCGAAAAGATCAGCAGGATGTTGAAGATTCTTTCATCATTCCTGTGTTTTTCCACAATTTACGAGGCTATGACAGCCATTTGATCATGGAAGAAATTGGAAAGTTCAAAAACGAAAGGATTACAGTCATTCCCAACACCGTTGAGAAATATATTGCATTCACCATGAGCAATCTGAAATTTACAGACAGCTTTCAGTTCATGAGTACTTCTCTACAGAAGTTGGTCTCCAACCTGGCAGCAGAAGGGAAAGACAACTTTTATCACATGACGTCACACATTCACGATAGCGACCAACAAGATTTACTGTTGAGAAAGGGAGTGTACCCTTATGATTACGTGGATGAGCCATCCAAGTTTGCTGAAACACAACTGCCGTCCAAGGACAAGTTTTACAGTCTACTCAGTGAAGAAGACATTAGCGATGAGGATTATGCGCATGCGCAGAAGGTGTGGGAGACATTCCACTGTACTACATTTGGCGAATACCATGACTTGTACCTGAAATCAGATGTGTTGCTGCTGGCTGACGTGTTTGAAAACTTTCGTCACGCATGTCTCAACACGTATGAATTGGATCCTGCTCACTACTATACAGCGCCAGGACTGTCGTGGGATGCCATGTTGAAAGCGACAAAGGTGAAATTGGAATTGATCAACGACATTGACATGTACCAAATGGTTGAACAAGGTTTACGTGGAGGAATATCTGTCATCACACACAAGTATGCGAAAGCAAATAACCCCTACGTACCAGATTACGATCCCACGAAACCAACCAACTACTTGACTTACCTGGATGCAAACAACTTGTATGGCTGGGCTATGTCGCAAAGCATGCCGGAAAGTGGATTTATGTGGGTGAGCGAGCCAGAATCCATTGACTTTATGGATGTGGATGAAGATGACGAGATTGGATACATTTTAGAAGTGGATTTGGAATACCCATATTCAATCCATGATCATCATAATCACTATCCAGTGGCTCCAGAACGGAAATGTGTGAAAGTGGGAGAATTGTCAAAACATAGTCAGAAGCTACGGAAAGATCTAAACATGAAAGGCAAACCTAGTGAAAAGCTCATTCCCAACTTGTGTGACAAGAAGAAATATGTGCTTCATTATAGAAATTTACAGCAATATGTCTCACTGGGATTGAAAGTCACGAAGGTGCACCGTGCCATCATGTTTGCACAGAGCAAATGGTTGGCAAAATACATCTCCTTGAACACGGAAAAGAGAAAGTTGGCCAAGAACCCGTTTGAGAAAGACTTTTTCAAACTGATGAACAACTCTGTGTTTGGCAAAACCATGGAAAATGTAAGAAAGCGCATGAATGTGGAACTTGTTCACCAGGAAAAGCGGTTCAAGAAACTTGTAGCCAAACCTTCCTTCCACAAATTTAGAATTTTCAACGAAGATTTGACCGCGGTACATTTGCGCAAAGTGGATCTGCTTCTGGATAAACCCATTCAAGTTGGGTTCACCATTCTCGACCTCAGCAAGGTGCTCATGTTCCACTTTCATTACAACTACATCATGACCAAGTATCCCAACGCCAAACTCTTGTTCAGCGACACCGACAGTCTATGTTATGACATAGAAACGGAAGATATATACAAAGACATGCAGGAAGATGCTGACTTGTTCGACACAAGTGACTATCCGCCAGATCATTTCCTACATTCCAACGTGAACAAGAAAGTGCTTGGGAAAATGAAAGATGAGACGGCGGGCATTCCCATTGAAGAGTTTGTTGGACTTCGACCGAAAATGTATAGTATGATGTATGGTGGGAAAGAAAAACGTACGGCCAAAGGCATCACTCGCGCGTGTCAAAGACGGATGAAACATCAGCAGTATAGAGACAGTTTGTTCAACCAAACGCAAACGATGACTACAGGACACATCATTCGAAGTCATAACCACCAGATCTTCTCGGAGAAGTTGAGGAAAGTGGCTCTCTCTCCCTTTGATGACAAGCGATATGTGATGAGTGATGGCTATTCCACTTTGGCGCATGGGCATTACAGTATATAAGGGGGAGACACTTCAACTTGAGAGTTAGTTGTGGTGTGAACACTGAAGCGTCAACATGAAAAGATCTGCACCAACGGATATGGATACTCTTGCTGATACAGTCAAAGACATGAAAGTGAAACATCCTGATACTACCATTAAGAAATTAAAAGTGGAGATAGCACCAACACCACAGTCGTGGGATGGAATGCTTTCTCTAGGCAATGGAAAGTATATCAAGATTATGAAACAAAGTAATGAAGGCGTGGTAAACATTCGCAAATACCTCAGAGATGAGGGGACTGGAAAAAACCGTCCAACGAAAAAGGGAATTTTGCTGACAATACCTGAATGGAAAATGCTGAAGAAGCAGGTGAAAGAAGTGGATAAAAGGCTTCGCAGACAAGACGACAAGTCATAACAAGGTAAAAACATGAATGCACTCATGCTGAACGGTGGTGTTTACCTTACTGTCAATGAGAGGAATGAAGTGATACTAGATTCTAAGACAAGTTATCATCGGTTTAAACCTGAAGTGTGGAAAGACTTTAAAAACATACCGCTTGAAGCTGGGTTTAAACGCAGACTTGAAAATAAAGTGGAAGTGACGGTGGCTGAATATGATTCTAACATACGTGTAGAAATCTGTAGAAATCTTTTACAGGATTATCCAGAGGATTATAAGGGAGTTGTGCCAGATACACCATATACAGATTTGATCATCTTTGATATCAAGAACTGGCGCGCAGTCTTACGATTCCTAGAAGTGATACAACATCCACTCTTCGCCATCTTGCGAGCATAAAAAACGTCTTTGCAGACAAGGAGACAGCTCATAGTTCATCTGACTGCTGGACGAGATGGAAGACTTTTTAACGGAATATAAACCAATTACGCATGGGTTCTCATATCTGAGAAACGAATATGATGACATTGTGCTAAGACATTTTGGACAGTATCTCGTCCTATCACTTGATGACCAATCCGTGTTGAAAGACCATCTAGAGAAGTTTAGGATACCTGGCTTTCTCCTGACAGTCTCAAATGAATTAGAAGTGCGTGTGACTGAGAACTGCTTAGACGTGTTTATACAATTTCGCCAATATGACGAGCTTACAGAAAACTATGACTACATCACCCTCAACACAGTGGAATGGAACGCGTTGTTACAAGCATTGGATTGGAAAGAACCTAACGCTTGAATTCAAAGAAACAGAAATATGGCTTACACGAGGCACCAAATCCATTGAGCTGACACAACCTATGCGTGTGATGGACATTGACTTAGAAGAAGAAGGATATGAACTGAAACTGTCTGAACATGTAACTGTTAAAGTGATAAAGTTTGGTGATGTGTGTTATGTGAGCTTTCATAGCATTTACAAACATGGATGTAATGTCTATGATACCTATATCAATTTAGATTCTAATGAATGGTATTCATTGATGAATGTATTGAAAAATGAATGTGTTTGTAAATAAAAAGTTTGTAAATAGTGTAAATAGACTTTGTAGTTAAGAGTTTGTAGTTAAGAATTTTGTAAATAGTGTAAATAGTGTAAATAAAAGTTTGTAAATAGTGTACATATAATTTGTAGTTAAGAATTTGTAAATAGTGTAAATAGCGTTTGTAGTTAAGAGTTTGTAAATAGTGTTTGTAAACTTTGTAAATAGTGTTTGTAAACTTTGTAAATAGTGTTTGTAGTTAAGAATTTGTAAATAGAACACAATAAACAAGACAGTTGTTTGAAACTTGATTTGTTTTATTTAACAACAACAACAACTTAACTAATATAACAACAACAACAACTTAACTAATATAACAACAACAACAACTTAACTAATATAACAACAACAACTTAACTAATATAACAACAACAACATTAATAAAACAATGGTTTATAATGTCTATATACAAAATCCTTTACAATAAAATCACCATCCTTTCTTTTTAATATATTCACAATATCAAACATACTCTGACCTCGAGCTCTATGCAATATATAATATACACAATAAAAACCACATGACGATGATATTGGCGTTTGTAATGATATAGAATTATACATATAGTCATTTCTTAAAAACATGTTTAAACGATCATCGAGAGGGAACAGTCCATAAGAGTCAAAATATTCCACAGGGTCTTTATCATAATACACTGCCACCCAATGTTCTCCTGGTTCATCTTGATCGTCTGTGTTGATCACATAGGCGCCGCGTTGTAAAGACGGTAACTGATCCATGGCAAACACGCCTTGAAACAAGTCTTTGGTCATGACATCATGACTCAATATGGCATCAATCTGCTTCGTGTTCATGACTGGTAGTCAAATGGGATGCTGCGATTGGCACTGATCTCAATAATGTTGTCAAATTCAGCATAGACAATGACATTTATTGTAGGTTGCAAAGCCCTAGCAAAGTTCATTTCTAGCCGCAAATTCCCATGCTTGATCAGGGGGAAATGATCATCACCATCATAATCCGGTGTTAAGTCAAACGAAAATAAAGCATAACCTCTAGGCCAATCTTCCCGTTTTATAATGGAACTTTTCTCACCATTCAACCGATCAAACGATTTGTAAAGCGTTTCAAAAGCGTTCAGGTATTTGTTCTGTGTAATGTCAAGCTTGAGAGGTTTGGATAGAACTGGTTCACCATCCGTGTACAGTTGCATATAGTCCAGATTAAAATGATCAAAATTGTATGGATTCCTAAATAATGATCCACCAAAAGCTTCATTATGAACCAGACCAATGACAATACGATTTGGTAATTGACCCAAAAAGATGTTATCTTTCACAAAAGACTGAAATCCTGCTGGAATGGCCAAGACTTTACATTCTTTTCTAGTGATGATGATCTTGGCAGGACTTTTCATCAATGCATCTGCATGTCCTAACTGAATACCTGGACTCACCCTCACTTTGCGAATGGTTAAAAATGCCTCTTTCACTTCTACCTTATAGGTATTATTTACAGCCATCAATACATAGTCATCTTTTTGTCTATGGAAACGCAATTTTAAACTGATGCCATTCGGAAGATAACGATCCTGCTCAAACAAATCTATCCTTAAACCACCTGCGAGCATAACATCACGGCTAAGACGAGTATGCAAATAACGATGATGTAAGCCATTATTGCCTTGCTCAGCCAAGTCACCACCGTCGGCATTGACATGAAACCCGGATACATATTGTTCATGATTAGGTCTTTTCACCTCATGACTATTCATTGACCCAGCAGTATCCTTGTACATGAGACGCATAGAGCGCTCAGAATGCAGACTTTCTTCCGAATCATGGATGAGATGAGAGATAATGCTGGTATAACCATGAGTATTGTTGCTATGCGAAACCAAACGATCATTCAGAAACAATTCAATATTAGACCATAACCCATTAAACACATCATTGATGCAAGAGACATTATCATCTGCGCCACACGCTGTTCCATCAGCCTTTAGAATGCGACATACAATATGAAGTTTGCTGTTCTTTAAATCCAGATATTCTTCTGTACTCGCAGGAATGTAGAATTCTATTGGAGCGCCTTCTCTAATGCTTGTAAGTGGTTGATAGTCAACATTATAACTTTTCTCTACAGCAGTTTGCGTTGGTGGTACGTGAAACCATTCCAATGGAGAAAGACTACATTCACACGAATGATTATGAATGAGAGACATTTTTTGTTTCTTTAAAAAATATCTTTGCGATATTTTGATGTTATCCGTCTGGCTGTTTTTCGTCTTCTGGCACGTTTCGTTGGTTGCATACGCTTTTGTTCACCAAACACACGTTCTGCTACTCGGCCCGTCACATCTTTCGCGACATTCTTTGCAGCCTTCTTAAGATGTGGCGCAACGATCTTAGCCCCAGCCTTAAGTAGTGGAATAGCTTTGCGAGCCAATGATCCCAGTATGGAACCAATACCATCGCCATATTGGATTCGCGCTCCTTTAAATCCTGGTAATTCCCCGCCCACTTGACGAAGAAAATGGTTGCGATATGCAGACGGATCGTGTGTATAAGCTTTCATATTGCTTTTGGTCGAAAATGAAGTTTACAGATCACCTTTCCAGTTTGAAATGGAACATTATGGCCTGTGTCGTCCTTAATATTCATTTCTATCACGTCAAATTTGGATGTGTTTACAGGAACATAATGTGGTTCGCCGTACGTTTTCATGATAATATCTCCATCATGGCCTTGTATGCCAACAGAACGTAGTAAGGGAACATAATAATCACCAACAACTTGTGGTTCACAAATGCTACAATACACATACAGTGTATAAAACCCCTGTTTCACATCCGCTTTATGGTCAGCTGTACATGTTTCAGTATACCATTGATCTGGGATAAATCCTAAAATCTCAGCTAATCCAGTGGAAAAAGACACTTCATAGCCATAATCGAGAAATAGAAACACACGTCGTCTAATTTTATCATACTTTAGCCGAATAGCTTCTGTAAGTTTCAGAGCATTAGTCGCTTCTTCATTGACTGCCTCACATAGTTCTTGTATGGTTCTATAGTACCCATAAGGAATATTGAGAGTGCTAAGAATAGGATCATCGAATAGTTCTTGTCGATACTGAATAGAATAGTCCATGCCCTGTCTCATCGTTGTCCATGTATGTGGATATTGAATTTCAGCTAAAGCCACTTCATATTTTCCATTCAGATAGATGGTTCGAGGCATACGAATTTGATAATTTGAAGCCTTGTTGTTGGGATAATAGGTCATACTCGCATTGCTAGGCAAAGTAATGTAAAAGCTTGTCGACTCCATGATGGATGTGACCTAAATGGTATAGGTGCGTTGACGTTGTCTATATACTTCACGATAGCGCGCGCCATTCGACCAAGTATGCCAAATCTCATCCTCATTCACATGGTCTTTTATTTCTCCTTCACAACACGCGCTTGTACATCTGATCTTCACAGGAATAGTTGGTTTATCTTCCTCACAACAACAACATAGCTCTTTCAGCCATGTTAAAAATTTTCCCATCCTTCAGGAAACTGTCTTTGTTGACGTTGTTTCATTTCTGTTGTAATGTCGTCACGAGTGGTCTTTTTACTAAACATTGTTTTTGGAATATTCGCATCTACAATTTCCTGGATAAACGGATGCCAGCCATGTGGTGGTTTGACTCGTTCTTTTCTTCTTGTCGCCACCAATGCTTCTTTCATCAAATCAACCATGTTGGAATTTGCTATAATATCGCCCGTTTTCAACACAAGTTCATTCTTCTCTGACCATGTCGTACCATATTTCTTCAGTTCGGCTAAAAGTTGTAGTACTTTTCCATGATAGATAGGTTGAAAATGACTTAACACTAGCTTTTCTGGCTTTTCAGGTGGTGATGATGATGAGGGCTTTTGCTGCCTAGACTGACTTGTTCGTAAATGACGGCCAAGAAGTTGAGACATTTCAATAACCTTTTCACGCGTTCGCTTCCAACGTAAAAGTTTATTCACTTTCGTTTTGATTTCACCATCTTTACCCTTCTTTTCTAACAACATTTTATATTCATATTCAGGAATGAGGACCATTTTCATCGTATGTTTCATTTTAGCAGTAGTTTGGCTAACAAGGGCAATGCCAATCTAGCAATAACTCCAATGAATCCTCCTTTCTGATTAATCAACTTCTTTTTTCGTCGAAGGGATATCTTCTTATCTGCTAGAGTACGTAGCGTATGACGTTCACGTTTAAATTCCTTAAACCGTTTTGAGCTTAAGGGTAAATGTCCTTGCAATATATTCAAACAAATTTCAAACAAGCTTGTTAATTCCTCCTTTGTAGCTTGCTGTAGCAAGGATTTACGTCGTTTAGGCCCACTGCGTGCAAGCAAGTGAAGAAACGGCTGGTTCGCTCGAATACGTTTAGACATCTTGACTGCGAATGGTTAAATGACTTGGTTCTTGTTCATACACTGCTTTATCAATATATACATAATGTGTATCTTTTGGTAAAATGCCTGTACGAATACGTAGTTGATCATTTGTCTTTGGTTTTAAATCAATGAATAAATAACCATGAGGTTTGCTAGTAGCATCTTGATAGGCTTCTATGAGAAATTGAGATCTTCTAGGATACATTTGCCGCGCCAATGTACTAATTTGTTGACTGTCTCTCGGATTTTTAAACAGAATGATATAATGTGTATTCAAACTAATATTTCGCATCTCTTTCCCATGATGGAATAAATTATGCACAATAAAAATAATGCTTAGATTTTGATGACTGCTGCCAACACTAAAGAGACGTGTCATACGCTCATCACTATGGCATTTCGTCATTAAGTCATCAATGATAAGTAAGTTTGGTTTCTTCGGGTTAAAACGCTCTTCAATGTCATCTGGAATGCCTTGGTAAAATTCCACGCCTTTCATTCCCTTGTACAAAGGCTGATCTGCTGCATAGAGCCATAAAATGCTTTTTGGAGAGGGTTGAATCAACTTTTGTTCTAGAATTTCCTTCACCAGAGACGTTTTGCCACTGCCTGTAGGTCCAGAGACTAAACATGTAAATGGATGCTTCATTGTTGAATGTCTGTTTCTTTCACCCAACTGTTAAACTTGTTTGGCCAACCTAACCACTTGACAAATAATTCTTTCACACCTCCTCCTCGTCTTTTACGTGTTTTCAAGACTTTTTCAATTCTATAAATAGATTCAATATCTTTGGTCACTTTCTGCAGTTCTTCTTCATAGAAATGACCATCAATATCTTCGTCTAAAAAGTCTTTCACACGATATAAATTTATTCCTTGCTTCTTACAACGATGTGTGACAATGAAGACTTCTTGCGTCCATTTGATGTGATAATCCCGTTGAAACACATATTTAATGTGAGAAATGCGAACATGATCACCAATGTTAAATTTGTACTTCTTCTTCTTCTTCTTAGGTTTCAATTTCAGTTTGTCGACATACATATACTTCCACACTTTTGATTCGTTGTCTTTACGAATCTCGGCTGGAGCATATTTATTAGGAAGAGAACCATGAGGTCTATGGTTGTAATTGTACACCAAGTCTGGAAGAATGTCTAAGTAACGGTAAGTTTGATTATGTAGAAAATACCGATACATCATTCCCTTCAGAGTACGAATGACTCTTTCAGCAAAGTTGGCTTTGGTTTCATTCTTTGTGGTATAAGCATGAATGCCTTCTTTCTTCAAAAATGCTTTTACCCATCTGTTTTTAAATTCTGTTCCTTTATCAGACCTTAGAGTTCGCGGTCTTCGTCGTGTGTCATGAAAAATCTTTTGGAAAGCTTGTATGACGCTGGTATGTGATTTATTAGGTATTGGCTGTACCCAGACATATTTGGAAAACACATCAATGACAATGAGTAAAAAGCGTATGTCATCATTATAGGGAGCTATGTTTCCCATATCAGCCAAATCAATATCCCACATGTCATCAATACCACGTGTAATGACACGTTGTCTTTTGAACCTGTATTTGACAGGTTGGAGTAAACTAAAAGCATCTTGATCCTGCAACCATTTCTTCACTTGTGACTGTGTGACTGCTTGATTATGTTTTCGTAAGATGTGATACAGTTTGTAAGGACCAGCAAATGCTCCAGGCTGTCCAGGTTTGAAGTAAATATCAGTCAAGTAGTCTTTCCACGTCGACATGGTCACACCGAATGAAAACCACCTTCTCAACAGAACAGCTTTTATTTTATAACTCAACCAACATCACTTAACTAACATGCATTTATAACTTAACTAACAAGTTTTTTACAAATCAAGTATAGATACAATGGTATGAATCACTGGAGACCATTGGTCTTCAATGAACACTAACCAATGACTGAGTTCATCCAATGTAATAGCATCTACACCATATTTCTCACAACGTTGATTTGCATTCTCTAACACTTTATCTAAATGCATGTAATATTTAGCTTCATTCCAATATGTATAAACAGATGCAAAATGACAAGTATGTTCTTGACACTCTTCATGTTGACAAGCAGGACAGACTAAATAGGCAAACTTTTTTACAGCGGATAACATTTCTTCACAATAAGCTTTTTGCACAATATATTGTCTCAGTGTCATGTCCGCCATTGTGCAGTCTTGAATCAATGCAACACAAGTTAAACATACTTCAAATTTACATGTTCACACGTCTGCACACCATGACGGTTGGCAAGCAAATGAAAAAGTCTCTAACCCTCACACAACAGTTCTAACAACTTTCCCATGATATTCTGACCAGGATATCCAGATGACACTTGTTTCACACCAGCTCCCCACCAATGATCATACGTTGCTTCAACTAAAGTTTTGTCTTTACATTCTTTCAACTTGTTGCGAAACAATACACACTGATCCAGTTTGACTTGTAAAACATCTTGCATTTTGCTTCTCTTCACTGTATGCCATAAAGGACATGGCTTTATCACTTTAGCAATACGTTTTGCTTCATATCCATTTCTACATGAAGCAATGGCTGAAGCAATATCTGGACGGTGATGAAACACTGCTTTCTCATATTGATACAAAGCTTCACTTGAGTTGAACACATGTCCATACTTTTCAAGTCGTGTTGGAAACATGTTTGAAAGAACGTCCTTATGACCGCTGAATAGTACAAGATTCTCCATGTTGACTTTGCTTCTTTATTCTGACATGTCGGTTTCTTCCTGTAATAAAATATCTTTTAATATATTTGCTGCCTCTTCTATCATATTCTTTCTTTGTTTACGTTGAAACCACTCACATAAAACTAAATTTGCTAGTAAGAAAAACATTGTTATGTCTTTGAGAAACAATTCACTATGTTGTCATAAACATGTTTAAAAAAGGTTTTTATAACTTACCTGATAAAGCTGCTCGGTTTCCTCTTCTTCTTTACAACAATCTCTCAAATGATCAACCACGGTGAAATATACTTCCACATCAGTGCGAGCAGAATAAAGTGCAGAATCAAAGTCAAAGTCAGGATCTTCTTCTATTCCAGTTTTATGACATTCTCCAAGAAATCTTGAATGCAGTTCAATCACATCAAGACTATGATGTACAACATCCCAAAAAGCATCCAAATGATAAAGTTGATAGTCTGGAGTGCCACAGCAAGCAAGTTTAGCAATCATCAAGTCAATATAAGCATTTTTAAAACATGCGTCCATCTTGTTTCAGTGTGTCTTGTGGGCTTTTACTTTGCTTCACTGACTTTAAGTACTCCACACTTGCCGCAGAAGTTGCTTGGTTCACACAACTTGCAATTATACTTGTGGCAGTGGCAATGATAATCCTCCACATATCCACAAGCACCGCAATAGTCACAGGTAAGTCCAAGTTGATTTTGTACGTTCATGTTCTCCAACTGAACTTCAGCCAGCCTTTTCTTGGATAGCTTTGACAACTTCATCCGACCATCCTTTTGCAGCTTGATGATCGTTTTCTTGTCATGACATTCCTCACATGGTGATAGGGCTGAGTTGATGTTGTCCATCTCCTGAAGCAGTGTCTCCCATTCACCATCATTCGTGTTGATGTGATGTGTGTATTCTTTCCCTTCAAACCGTGACGTGCGCACAAAACTCACATAGCGCATATCCAAGTATGAAATGACTTCAAGCCACTTCGTTTGCGTTAAGTACAGTTTGAAGCCAATGTCGCGTAAATTTTTCAAGCTTTGGCATACAATCTTCCACAAAGATGGTGAATAAGCACACCATCTCTCTCCACGTGTGATGCGTAGAAATGGCCCATATTCTCCATGCTCCACAGTAATGGTTAAGTTAGCACTAATTTTAAAGCTGCTGCTGCGCTGCGTTGCGTTGCTTGTCTTGTTCTCCATGGCTGCTACAATGTACTGATGATGCACTCCCTCCAACTGTCTGCTGAGAAATGACTTCACTCTGCTGAGTTCACTCCCTTTTATACCCAACTATCTGCTGAGTCAAGCTTTTCAAACTTCTTGCAAACGTTTGAATTCACTTCAACTCGTCCATGGTTGAATCGGACAAGGTCTGATACATTATTTGGAACATCATCATCATAATGTAAAATGATTCTTGCAGCCACATCTAACATGAGCTCAACTGCCCAAATTGTATTCACGTTGATAAATGCTAAATCAATGTCATAAGTTAACGGTAAATGTAGATCTTCACATTCACGTAGAAACGAGCGGATGAAACGATCTCTTGGAATGGTCTTTCCAACAGCTTCCCAATGCTGATGTAAGTTCTTCACTTGCAGCATCCAATCCGATTCAAAAGCAGGAAGCTTTGAAAACACATAGTCAGCATAATTCACTTTGAAGACGTCATCCATGGTCTCTACACATCTGTGAAAAAGTAAGGCCGACATTGTCAAGTCTTTTCTCGTCACACAATATCCACTTGTTGACTTGTTGACAGAATGTATTACTAGTTGACTAGTTGACATGTTTCACTCATGCTTTTATACTACTTCCATGTAATCAAAATATGGTGTGTAACTTTGTTAAAAAATTGCTGACTCAGCAGAATTTTACTTGTGTATATGAATGTCTCACTTACAGTTGTCGAGTTGTACAGCTGCACTGCTACACAGCAGAGACATCTAGCGGTGAAGTTAACTGACGGTGAAGTTAAATGGTCTGCCAAATGGTATTCATCCGCGAAGAAGCACTGTAATGGCGGTAAAAATGCATACAGCCAGCTGCGCAAATAGCCTATGACTACTTTATAACAAAACTTTACATAAAACTGAATCAAATGGTGAAATTTTCATATAAATCGACCAAGTATAACGAAAGGTATTGTTTTACAAAGTTTCAATTAAGCAAATAACCAAAGTTTGTTTACAAAGTTTGTTTACAAATTTTGTTTATAAAGTTTGTTTATAAAGTTTGTTTACAAATTTTATTTATAAAGTTTGTTTACAAAGTTTGTTTACAAAGTTTGTTTACAAAGTTTGTTTACAAATTTTGTTTATAAAGTTTATTTACAAAGTTTGTTTACAAAGTTTGTTTACAAAGTTTGTTTACAAAGTTTGTTTACAAAGTTTATTTATAAAGTTTGTTTATAAAGTTTGTTTACACAGTTTGTTTACAAAGTTTGTTTACAAAGTTCACTTTGTTTGCAAATTTTGTTTATAAAGTTTATTTACAAAGTTTGTTTACAAAGTTTGTTTACAAAGTTTGTTTACAAAGTTTGTTTACAAAGTTTATTTATAAAGTTTGTTTATAAAGTTTGTTTACACAGTTTGTTTACAAAGTTTCAATTATGCAAATAACTAAAGTTTGTTTACAAAGTTCACTTTTTATTTATAAAGTTTCAATAAACACTAACCGAAATAGTTGTCACTGGATGCCATCCCTTGATCTGATGTGATCCAATTGTAGTTCTACAACTTGTACTTCCTTGCTCCACTCACCGAAATGACTGTCACTGCTGTATGCTCATCCCTTATATACCCCTCTGATGGAACTGAAGCTGACTTGACAGAATGTTGCTCGCCTAGGGGGGGGGGGGGGGTCGAAAAAATGAAAAATGTTCAGAATCGTCTGAAACGGATAAATATGCAAAAATCACAATTTCGAGGGGGGGCGGGTCGAAAAAATGAAAAATGTTTAGAATCGTCTGAAACGGATAAATATGCAAAAATCACAATTTCGAGGGGGGGGGGGGGGTCGAAAAAATGAAAAATGTTCAGAATCGTCTGAAACGGATAAATATGCAAAAATCACAATTTCGGGGGGGGGGGGGAGGGGTCGAAAAAATGAAAAATGTTCAGAATCGTCTGAAACGGATAAATATGCAAAAATCACAATTTCGAGGGGGGGGGGGGGTTGTCAACCTTTTTAGGCTCTGTTGCCATGGTTACACTGATTGACAGGTCGAGTTCATTGGCTTCATGTTGATTGACTCGGCCAAACCACTTTCGCTCCAGACAGCATCATCTCAGTATGACGTCATGATGACGTCACACATGGTCGCGCCTATCCTAACGCTTATCATGACTTCCGGTCCAGACATGATGACGTCACTTCCGGTCCAGACATGATGACGTCACTTCCGGTCCAGACATGATGACGTCACTTCCGCTCCAGACAGCACTTCCGCTCCAGACAACACTTCCGGTCTAGACGTCACTTCCAGACATGATGACGTCACTTCCGGTCCAGACAGTATGACGTCACTTCCGGTCCAGACAACACTTCCGGTCCAGACATGATGACGTCACTTCCAGACAGTATGACGTCATCAAGTGACCCAGAACCAACGTTTTCACCCTACTAAGGGGGAAATCTGAAAACACTGCACCGGGTACATACTTCTGATCGCTAAGATAATCATAAATAACATCCACTAATCCAAGAAGCGCTTTGTCGTATGTTCAGTTTCATCTTCCATTTAGAAAGTGGTACCAGGTGGTGAAAAAGCTTCCAATTTATACTTACAGTCAGGACTAAATCTTATGCCGAAACTTAAAATTACCCGAGATTTCTTATATTCGCTGTTTAACCGCCTGTTCCAATACATAATAAAACTTAAAACACAAGAGATATGGACTCGTTTCATTTCAATACAACAGCTACGTGATTGTCATTGGTAAAAACGACGGGGAATAAGCAATCAGATTAACCTTACTAATTTTGGTTATCACAGAGGCAGTTACTAGTAGGATGATAAAGATGGGTTTTAGTTGTGCCTTTGATTCAGCAGCAGAAAGAAAAAACATAAATGAAGAAAAATATGGGGCAGCTAGAATGGCTTGGGGTGGGGTTGGTGAACAGGGCACAGAACGAAAAAAATACAGGGTGGGAAGCTAGCCTTAATTGGTGGGGGGGGGGGAGCTGAATAGGGACAAAAAATACCAGGTTGGGAGGGGGAGTTAGCCAAGTCTATCCCCCCTCGCCGCCCCTTTGGGGGGGGGGGGTGAGCTGTACAGGGGCAAGGTATACTGTTACACCAGGAATAAAATATACTAATATATCTCAGAATACCGCAGTGTGATAGAAAAACAATTTGAAATGAAAGCTTTTATGCCAGGTTTTAATTAAAATAAAAATCTCTGCATGTTGGAGTATTATTTTACAGTTCCGCAACAATGTTTAATTTAAAAAATATGAGATTAAGGATTTATTAACCTGAACCATGCACTACCAAAATATTCTCCAGCTGCACGTTGCTGAGTTGTTCTAACTCACCTTCAGTCACTCACCTCCTGTATTTTATTATTTAATTCTCATAAACGAAGACCATCTTAATCAAGTTGCCTGTGCACATAAATGGTGTTTGCTCTGTTTATAGAAATATGTTCAATAAGACTACATTTTTATTGCCAATCGTACGACAGTGGAATGCACTATAAATAAAACCAGTCCGAAATATACTACAAATATTCTGAAATATTCTATTTAATAGTAATAATTATTATATTTATTGATACTGTTATTTCCTAACAATAATATTAATAATAATTAATTAATTAATTATTATTATTATTATGGTTGCTGTTATTAATATTATTCTTATTCTTGTTATTATTATTATTACTGCCATTACTGCTATTACCATTATGTTAGGTAGATCGAGACCACTTTCAAGCGTGACCACTCTTGAGGTAGATCGAGACCGCTTTCAATTACCAGTCTTGAGGTAGATCGAGACCGCTTTCAGGCATGACCAATCTTTAAGAGGGAGAACAGTGTGAAGTCTATGTTTTTTTTTTCCAAATTTTATTGATTTTTTTAAAATAAAGATAATATTTTCCTTTATGGCATTGAGTCATTACAAAAAAAAAAAAAACAAGCTTTTTGCCACTCACCAGCGATGCCATTGAAACGTCACAAACAGTATCGGGATGACAGTTGTATGAAATGTTCTCGTGTTTGTTCGTTTTCTTTCTTCTTTTTTTTTCGATGCCGATAGAAAATTTGTTCCGACTGCGCCCACCGTCTCGTAATTAGAGAACATTCATTGGGTGTGATTAAAATGAAGTAAAGAAAAATAAATAAAAAATACTCGCTTATCACCCTCCCACCCACCCCCACTCCTCCATCGCTACGGATGTCTTTGCGCTTATGTCATGTTTTGGGTGCCGTGTCAACACATGATCAAAATAGTAGTTTTTTTGTAATGGTAACTCAAATGTCATAAGGGGAATCGCAAACCACACACACGTGTACACACACACAAAAAAATGATAATACCCATCATGGGCCTACATTCATGGGGTTTGGGGAGACTTTTCCGAAGGGATAATATTTTTGTAATTATTATTTTTGTCTTAATCGATAGCAGTATTTGCAATAAGGTGTTAATTGCCATGGCTAAAGCAAGACTTATTTGACATGTAAATTGCTGAAGGCGGTCTGGGCTTCATTGTTTCGTACAATCCTCGCCTGTCATTCGTCCAAATATCGACCAATCAGATTTCAACAAGAGCACTGCACACTGCTGCACAGAAAGGCAACTCTGCGACAGTTTTAATATATGATATTATGTATTTAATTATATCACTCTTGTCATCTCGATATCGTGAGATCAACGTGGTTCAGTGTGCCACATCTGTGTGTGTCTGTTCAATACAGAATCAACGTCAAAAAATAAACTGGTGCCAAAAAAAGCAGCAAGCACACTTGTCGAAGGGGTACAATAAATGAAGACCTGTCAGGATTGACAGGTGTTCTCGTGCAATAAATGACAATTTTAGCATTTCTTCTCGCTAATACAAGGTAATTTTCACACACATGTAATCGTAGATTTGCAACCTGTGATCACAAAGCGATATATAACTTTGGAATGATCTTCGCTACGACATCACATCCTAAGGAGGACGACAGTGGATTATCTCCTGATCGAGTTATCAACATCCATTTTATACTACAAGCCATACTTTATGTTGTTAAACATTGCGGTTTATTGATGGGACAATATTTCAGTAGAGAAACATTTACTTGGATAAATAAGGTGTGAATTAAACTCATTATACACAGTGGACATTTTTTACAGTGGATACAGGCTCTTACCTGTGAGCATCATAGATTGATTTTACTGTTCAATTTCTTTCAACTAGTCGAAGAAAAACTTATTTATTTGCATTATTATTATCAATCAGTTTCTTCAATAGTTATTGATGGAACAAACAATGAATTTTGAGCTCCTTTAAACATTTAACAAAAGGGATTTTGAGAGAATTGTCGAATTAAATTAAGGAAAAAAATCGGACGACTATGGATCTGAGCACCGGAAAACGACGCCGCTACGATATCGAAAGTCTTATAGGGGATTGCGAGAGCAAGGAACCCAGGCAAGAGATCGTCTCGCCCCCCACGCACAGAATGGAGCAGCCTCACCAGCAAACAGGTACAGGGCCATTGTCGCATATGTGGATCCATGTGCGAGTTCATGTGTGGGTCCGAGTGCGAGTCCACATGTGGGTCCATGTGCGAGGCCGCATGTGGATCTGTGTGCGAGTTCCTATGTCAGTCCACGTGCGGGTCCATGTTCGAATTCATATGTGGGTCTGTGTGCGGGTCCATGCGTGGGTCAATGGGCGAGTTCATATATCAGTGAACGTGCGGGTCCATATGTGTACCCATATGGGAGTCCATATGTGGGTCCGTGTACGAATCCATATGTGTCCATGTGCGAGTTCATGTGTGGGTCCGTGTGTGAGCCCATATGTGGGTGCATGTGCGAGTCCATATGTGTCTATGTGCGAGTCCATACATGTCCATGTGCGAGTCCATATGTGTGCCCACATGCGAGTGCATATGTTAAGAGTGATATACATTGTTATGTGGTGACCTACCCGTATCTATCAGGAATTACAATGCATATGTTGGCCATATGTGGACCCTAATGTAACCCAACCAAATGGTCGTATTGTGCCATATGCAATTTGCGTTAAAGAATATGTTAGTTTGCAAAATTATTCAGATTCAAGTGTGTTGCGAACAGAAAAGAGAAAGAAGAAGAAGAAGAAGAAGATCCAAGCTAACTGAATGCTGGTTCTTAAATTACGAAGTAAAAACGGGTCTACATGTCAGGACCCAATCATAAATTTAGGTCCTTGGCTGATGGTTCTGAACTGATTACAACTTTGTAATTGGGCTTCCCATTGGTCACAGGAAAACCCGATTACAAATTTGTAATCGGTGCAAAACCATTGGCCAATGGGCCAAATTTGCAATTGGCGTCTAACATATGTATGCTATGGAATATAGCCGTAGACCAACGGTTCGAACCTTATCTGGGCCCCATTATTTTTACAATTCACATGTGTGCGCATGTGGGGTTTTTATTGTGGGACAGGGGTTGGTATCTCATAAGATTCATTTTTTGTTGCCAGAAAAATGAAATACACAAAATTCCCCCCTCCCCTAAAAAAAAACAAAAAAAAAAAAAAAAACAAAAAAAAAAAAAAAAAAAACACAGGAATGACTCAAGCCCAGGAGATCTTGGGAGTAGAGGTCCAAACCGCCCCCCCCACACACCTCCTAAAAGAAACGGAAAGTGGTGTTGCATCAAGGCCTTTTTAAAACAGTAAAGTATATTAGCTAACAAAATGTGAAATAAATGCACCCCTAAATATGATGACAGCTTCAAAATTTAAACAATTGTTTTATTAATTGCAATTAAATGTTTATTAGAACTCCAGAATGATATCTGTACATTGTTTCTAGAAAGAATTTTTAAGAAAATCGTGTAACAACTTAAAACTTAATCCCTCACCGTACCATCCCTGAACATTTTACCCTTGGCGGAAACATATCCTTGCATTTTTAGAGTAATTCAAACATTTTTGATTTTAACTTGAATAAATTTTAAATAGTTAATATATCGATTTTAAGAGATATTTACATTATTATGAATTATGGAAGCGCCATTTTATGGAATATTATATTTTATTCGAAAATTTAAATCATATCGCGTGAAAAAAGGTGTATTTTTACCCTTGCAATAGACTTTGATAAATTGATACGAAAGTAATATCTGTCAGCCTGAATGGCATTTTTTTTATTTTATTTGAATTTGTTTATCATGGGGTGGGGGTGGAGCAAAAATATGACTTCTCAGGGTTTGATTAACTAAGAATTAATTCTAATACCTTGCCCCCCCCCCCCCTATTTATAATTTTATCCCAAGGACTAAAAGTACCCCAAAGGGACTGAAAATTTCCAGACTAACTCCCTGCCTCTGCCACCATTGAATGTGAAAAAATGAGGATATATGTACTACATGTGTGTGTGTGGGGGGGGGGGGGGAGGGGTTGTTGGGAGCTATAACTTATATATCTAATTTACCTGGGAGTTCTTTCATTTTGACTAACTGAAAAGAAGTTTAATGTGAGAGTTGCGATTTTGCGTCATAATAATAACATCATTAATGATGTCATTAAATAAAAAACAACATACATTGTGCAAATAGAACTGGACAAGATATATATAAGACGGATATAGGGCTGATACTGGACAAATTTTGGGTGGATATAGGACTATAGGGCTGTTATATGACGGATATAGGACTGATATAGGGATGATATTGGACAGATATAGGGCGGTTATAGGACTATATAGGACGGATATAGGACTGATATAGGGATGATATTGGACAGATATAGGGCGGTTATAGGACTATATAGGACGGATATAGGACTGATATAGGGATGATATTGGACAGATATAGGGCGGTTATAGGACTACATAGGACAGATATAGGACTGATATAGGACTGATATAGGATGGCTATAGGACTGATAGGACTATATCAGCCCCATCTACCAAGACCAAGCATTTCATGTTTTTTTGTGTTACATAACTGTACAAATGATTTACAAAGCAAAATCAAATCATATACAAGCGAAGATCCAAAGTTCCACCCACAATATTACACACACACACACACACACACACACACACACACACACACACACACACACACACACACACACACACACACACACACACACACACACACACACACACACACACACACACACACACAAACACACACACACACACACACCCTCACACACACACACACACACACGCACACACACACAAACACACACACACACACACACAAACACACACACACACACACACACAAACACACACACACACACACACACAAACACACACACACACACAAACACACACACACACACGCACACACACACACACACACATATATATATATATATATATGTATATATATATATATATATATATATATATATATATATATATATATATATATATATATAAGCACCCTAGGGAAGCACCCTAGAAGGTACTTTAAATGACAAAATTACAATTTTCATTTTGGAGTCCTTTTTCAGAAGGAGCAACTTAAGATATAGGGGCAGGGCCCAACGTACACTGGGGCATCAAGTGAAATTGTGTGGTGCCCGTAAAGACGCTTTCACTTATCATGACATTTGAAACAGTGTCCCCTCAGTCTAGCCAGGGGTCATTATTGTCTGTGTATGTCTTGTGACACCCGGATAAGGAATGACGTGCCGAAAATGTAAACAAAGTAATGGTCACGTGATGTAAGACAACAAATGAAATACCTCTTCTTAAACATAGTTTTTTTATTAGATGTTCCGCGTTTAATTTTGCATACTAATGATTAAAATTAACTCAGAGATAAAACATATAGATAGATATGCAATGATGTTAAGATATCACATTAACCGGCGCCCTTTATAGATAGATTATAAGATAACAATCTGAAAACGAGATTCAAAGAGAGATAAGAACTCTAGTCATGGTCAATGGAGACAAGATAATAAGAATGACTGCAAGATATAAATAAGAATCACTGCCACAAAGTTTCCAAAACAAAGCTTAAAATAGCTTTGATTTTGAAGATGCCCCTCTGAAAAATCAACCATTGCAAACATAGCCAACACCCGATGAACCGTATTGTTTTAACAACGAGTTTTGTTGCATGGAACTTAATACCAGCTTTGTCTTTATATTTGGTCATTTTTTGTCTATACCAAATTACAATTATTGTAAAGCTGTCACTGCTGGAGTCATTCACTACAGATTCATTCAATGCGAGAGTCATTCACTGCCAGATTCATTCACTGCTGGAGTCATTCACTGCTAAAGTCATTCGCTGCCAGAGTTATTTGCTGCTAGAGTCATTCACTGCTGGAGTCATTCACTGCTAGAGTCATTCACTGCTAGAGTCATTCACTGCCAGAGTCATTAACTGATAGAGTTATCCACTGCTGGAGTCATCCACTGCTAGAGTTATTCACTGCTAGAGTCATTCACTGCTAGAGTCATCCACTGCCAGAGTCATCCACTGCCAGAGTCATTCACTGCTAGAGTCATTCACTGCTGGAGTCATTCACTGCTAGAGTCATTCACTGCTAGAGTCATTCACTGCTAGAGTCATTCACTGCTAGAGTTATTCACTGCTGGAGTCATTTACTGCTACAGTCACTCACTACAGATTCGTTCAATGTTAGAGTCATTCACTGCTAGAGTCCTTCACTTATTTAAGTCTTCGAGCTAGCCTTTCTGAAAAAAGGAGCCTTTGCTTTAAAAATCGATACTACCCCCTCACTCCCACCCTCCCCTCCTAAATACCCGACGCCATGATCGAATTACTGTAACTGGGGCCAACCCAATTAAGTCAGTGGATCACCTGGTTCTCTTGGATACTGGTAGGCAAAGGCCAATGAGTGGAGTTGGGGGAAAGGAGCATTTGGTATAACATGTATTAACATTCGTGTTAAAAAATGACATAAAATGGTTGAGGGGGTAATTTTGAAGTAAGACGGGATCCGCGTTTCTCGCGTTCTTTTGGAACCCGCACAGCTGGACGTGTATTTTTTCACTAGCAGGCTGTAACATTTTTTTTCTCTCAAAAATTTGGGATGTGGAACAAGATTGTTTTTGTTCCTGGTCTTACTGGTCATTTTCTCAAAAGTGCTCCTCCGCGTGCGGTTTATTTCAGCCCGTTTCCTTCGGAATCTAAATCGCCTATAAAAGTGCAATATCTACAGTCTTAAATGCAAACTACTGGGGAAAGGGAAGCAGAATGGGGGGGAGAGGAAGTTGAATTGCTTAATTACTAATGATTACTCTTATAGAACGGATATGTTGTAATACAATTAAGTAATATGCAAGCGCTTCGGGCTAGTTATCGAGTGGAATGTCAGAATAACTGCAGGAACATAATGGGAAAAGAGGGCCGTGCATTTTTTGTTCACGGCGTCGTGCGTGCCGCTTCAGCTCCAGGTATTCATTCCTGGAATCGATGAGCCATGCGGGTGACATACCCGTTCTCTCACAGCTAACAATGCGTCTCAGTCAGAGAGGTAAACAACACCCACAATGGGCAGTCAATCGTCGGTGTAATCACATCACAAAGTTCTGTACTCCTAGTCAATTAGCGCTGTAGAGACTGAAAACTATCCCCATCTTAATCCAATAGACGTAGAAGACCCCACCGATCGATTGCTCAGCAAAGTGGCTAATTAGACTAATTCCGACACACAAAGCAGCATGTACCACAAAACAATTATTGTACAATTACATTTCGATTACAGCCAGGGGAAGTTAAGTCTGAAAGAGTTTTCCGTTCATAAACACGTGTTTTTATGGTTGGTCGATTAAATGGAAAAGCTACAACGATGCTTAAGGACCTATGGCAGTTGTAAGAGCGTTCAACTCCGATGAAAGGCCCATTCTTCTATCATATAAGTTTCATAAAAAAAAACTAGAGCTCCTGTTAAGTCGTTCATTTAGGCTGGTTCCTGGCGGAAATAGATGCATTTAGTCCAATTGATAATGCTCTTAATCATTTCTTTTATTAAGAATTCTTTAGTGATTACTCTCCTTTGTTTTGAATACCACACAGCAATAAAAGGCACGCGGAAACCGCGTGATTCCAAAGGGGAAGTTCATCTGTATCGATTCGGGAGCATCGCATTATTTTCTTCTCGCTTAACCATTTTCTTCTTTTTGTATTGCTCTAATCGTCAGCCATTTGTTAACCGTTGTGAATATGCATCAGTTTGTTTCATCATCAATAAGAATAACACTTAATTTAGTAGTCAGTTCGTTTCACTAATGCCCCCCCCCCCCCCAGGTTCGTCAAACACACCGAAGGAGGTTCAACGTTCTGTGGTGTATTTGGGTCCACAATTGTTACCCTGGATCTTTTATATTAAATAATCAAACTGGAAATCCGAGAAGAATTAGGTTTTTTAACTTGGATCCAAGAAAAAGGGGTTTGCATGGGGTATGTTTTTTTTTCACTCCAATAATGGTTTAAAAAGTGTATAAATAGCATAGCTGCAGATATTTCCAAATCTATTTTTATTCATCTGGATAGCAGGTTCACGACCTTGCCAAATTGTCATATTTAATCTTATCAAGTCATTAAGTATATTATCATCATATACGTGATTCCAGGATATAACCGACTCCAGGCCAGGGACGAGCGCCATCTATCGGAGGACGAATGCATTGACGTACAGGATGACGAAGAGGGCGTCGATTCCCACAACGAGGCTCTGCATGATGACGACACGCGGTTTACGCACATCACGGAACCCGGATGCGGCGAATGCGACGAAGTAGGGAAGCGAAAACAGAGACGTTACCGCACCACCTTCACCAGCTACCAGCTGGAAGAATTAGAGAAGGCCTTTCAAAGAACACACTACCCCGACGTCTTCACCAGGTATCTCAACAATACTGCGTTTACATTTGAGGGTGGGGGTTGTGGGGTTGTACCAACATCTCCCCATCCCTAGTCTCTATTTTCTTAAGTGTTCTAAAAATCCGCAAAAAAGGGCCAAAAAGTGTGTTGCCTCTTGAGATTTCTTTAAAACCGACGCAATGTAAATTTTATTTTGCTCCTTTCTGCCCCCCCGCCAAAATAATAAAATAAAAGCTAAATAAATCTAAGAGAGAAGGTGAGAAAAGGCATAAGGCGGGTGGACAAGCAATGCTACTCGCGGGAGTAAAAACGCGCAGAACAGAACACTTCTACATGTTCACTTCTTCTCTTAAGGAAGGGCTGATTTGATCAGCACACTTTTATTTCTCTCGAGACTCTAAATGTTGAAGCGACATCGTCCGTGAAAATTCTTGGGTGTATTTCTCTCTCTCTCTCTCTCTCTCTCTCTCTCTCTCTCTCTCTCTCTCTCTCTCTCTCTCCCTCCCTCCCTCCCTCCCTCCCTCTCTCTCTCTCTCTCTCTCCTCCCTCTCTCTCTCTCCCTCTCTCTCCCTCCCACCCCCCCCTCTCTCTCTCTCTCTCTCTCTCTCCTCCGCTTTCCCTCCCTCCCCCTCTCTCTCTCCCTCCCCCCTCTCTCTCTCTCTCTCTCTCTCTCTCTCTCTCTCTCTCTCTCCTCCGCTTTCCCTCCCTCCCCCTCTCTCTCTCCCTCCCCCCCTCTCTCTCTCTCTCTCTCTCTCTCTCTCTCTCTCTCTCTCTCTCTCTCTCTCCCTCCCTCCCTCCCCTCCCTCTCTCTCTCTCTCTCTCCTCCCTCTCTCTCTCTCCCTCTCTCTCCCTCCCTCCCCCTCTCTCTCTCTCTCTCTCTCTCTCTCTCTCCTCCGCTTTCCCTCCCTCCCCCTCTCTCTCTCCCTCCCCCTCTCTCTCTGTCTCTCTGTCTCTGTCTCTCTCTCCCTCTCCCTCTCTCCCTCTCTCCCTTTCTCCCCGTCCCCCTCTCGGACATCGACATTTGGAGAGTTAACAATGAAGATGAATATATATTCTAAAACTATACGATTACAATTTTCTTTTTTCGGCATTTTAGAGAGGAACTTGCCATGCGAATTAACCTTACAGAAGCGAGAGTGCAGGTACGCAGAAAAATGTTTATTCTGAAGAATTTTTGTCACACAAATAGAGAAGGAGCCCAAAAATATCCCTTTGGAATTTTTTTTTCACACACACAAAAAAAATCCAATATTTTGTTATACCCTCAATAAAACTGTTTTACATGTAATAAATAAAATTGAATATTTAATTATTTTCGGAAAATTTAATTGCTCTGTTCATATTTTTAGGTGTGGTTTCAAAATAGACGTGCAAAATGGCGGAAAAAGGAAAAGGTTGGCCCTCAGTCGCACCCATTCAACCCATTCTTCACGCCAACACCGGGACTTATATCAAGCCCTTTGATTCACCATCAGCAACGGCAAAAACTCTATGGGGACTTGTTACTGAAGTCGATGGACACCCCGCTAACGTCGCCATTTTCGCATTACGTCATGGGTACATTGGGTACTCCAGCTTTATCGAGTATAGGCGGCACGATACCCCCAACACCTACTCTTTACAGTGCGAGTATATTAAACAGTTTATCTAACCTATGCTAGCGGCACATGCGGCATCTGCGAGCATAGCCTCACCCACGAAAGCACTCCACCCCTTCATGGCCTCCCCACTTCCTGTTCCGGCTGGAACTTTTCAGCACCTATTGGCATCCATGTCTATGAGTGCAGCAGCTCGCAAAGAGGACGTTGTAGATACGGAGAAAAGTACGGGAAGTCGGGAGGCTAGCCCTGCTCTACCTTCTCGTGTTGATTCTCCCCACTCCCCCGGCATGGCCTCCCCGGAGAGCCAGAGTTCAGAAGGCCCTGAACAGCGGAAGTCAACAAGCATAGCAGCACTGCGCATGCGTGCTCGACAATACGAAATGCGTCTACAGATGGGACACTGCACGAATGCAATCCCCACCTGAATTTTTATAAAACGTTTTTACATTAAATGATATGCCAGTTTCTTGTTTTGTTTCCTGAGGAAAAAAAAACTGCAATTTAATTTGCTACAAAACACTTCATCATAACTCTATGGAATGCCCCTTTCATATTTATTGCCGAATTTTAGATATCAATAATTATTTAAAAATATTAAAAAGTTTAGATATCAAATATAATTGTAGATATCTGAAATTAAATTTAGAGATCATTAATTAATTCTTGATATCAAGAATTTTAGATATGTTAACTTAAATTTTACGTCAATAAATGTAAAACTGGCATTCCATATAACTTAAAATGTTGCTATCTAGAACAAAATAGAGAAAGAAAACATAGAACGTGGTTGCCTCACTGAGTTGCTTTCCAGCCACTTAGAAAAAAAATATAAAAAAAACATTGCTATAACGTCCTCCTAAAGAATTTCCTGCTTCTCATAATAACACGCACTCATTCAAGGCGCTGATTTTACAAACGATGTACTTGCAAGTTTCCCCATAAGGTTTTTGGGCATTTTGAAAAGTTTCTTTTTCCCTAAGGGCAAGAAACGATCGAGATGCTTAAATATATTTCCGTAATAAGGCATTTCTTTTCCAAAATATCAGCAAGTTATTCTATCCAACTCATGTTTTAAACTATTGAAGTGACTCGTTTGTATTTAGCACACCACAGATTATTGGAAGAAGAGGAAGAGAAAGAAGAAGAAAAGGAAGAAGAAGAAGAAGAAGAAGAAGAAGAAGAAGAAGAAGAAAAGGAAGAAGAAGAAGCTGGATAGGCTCAGTCATTCGCCATTTGGTTCTGCATTAGTAATTTTCGCAATAGTTGCACGGCCATTTAAAAAAAAAAACGCACACATATTAACCATATGTTTCACAACCATATGTTAATGGCGTTACCGTGGTATTACAACCACGTGTCAGTGCTTACCATGTGTTTATCGCGCGTTTTAAATGTGATTTAACTATATTGCCACTTCAACCACATAGAAACATGTAGTGTCCAAATAGTTTAATTGTACTATGTGGATACATAATATATATATATATATAAATGTATATATATATATATATATATATATATATATATATATATATATATATATATATATATATATATATATATATATATATATATATATATATATATATTAAATGTGATTTAACTATATTGCCACTTCAACCACATAGAAACGTGTAGTGTCCAAATAGTTTAATTGTACTATGTGGATACATAATATATATATATATATATATATATATATATATATATATATATATATATATATATATATTCACCAAATAGTTACGAGTTTTTGCGTGGATATGTGATAATTACCTTAAAACAGACACCTTTCAGTGGATGTTTTTTTTCTTCACAAGCATTGCTTATTCACAGTGACATGACTAACCTCTTGTGGGTAGCGCATGGTAGTGAGGGCATTTTGTGACGAATGTGCTATGCCCATGTTGTTTTGTGACCAGTGACAGTGTTGTTTTGTGACCTTTACTAAGGACACCCAGAATACTTAAGTTTTTTGTCAGTATTACAGTTTTATTGATAATTACGTTGTGTAAACTAGACTTGCATCTTCTGTAGCTGTTAGTTTATTTGCATATTGTTACTTATAAAGTTGGTTGGAAAAATAGTTAAGCACTTATTTTTTTCCTTTGTAGAAACATCTTGTTACAGTTTGTCGCGCCATATTAGTAATAAACAAAAATCAAAGTAGTCTTGTTACTTTATTGTCTTATACTAATACTAATATCATTAGTAGTAATGTAAACACGTGGGTGTTGTCGAAAAAGGGAACACAAAACTACCATATACTACTATTTTGCACAAAAAGGCCGCTCAAATGTTCCACTGACAATTTTCCGATTAGTATACTTATATGGGTACTTACCTCGTTGGAACGTACCAAAAGGTGTTTAAACGCGGCAGAATTTAGGAAATGCAAATCTTGGTAGGCTTAAATAGGCTTAAATGTAATATTGGAAATGTAATAAATACATGTGCAATGTAATGACTCAACCAATTCCAGAAGCATCGCCAAATAAGAAATCGTCAAAACGTCAAACTTTCAATTCTTAATACACTAAATGAATAAAAGCTATAGACATTTTTTAACTTTTAATTAATTGTATTTATTAGTTTGGTAGTTATCAACTTTAGCAGGTTATTTATGTTCGTTACAGTGCGAGCAGTAACCGAGAAGAATCTCTCTTTCTGCAATGTCAATTTCATCATGTAATCCGAACCAGAAATGGGCTTATTCATGGGGTCGTCACGGTTAAGTGAATGCTACTAAAAGCTAGAAATGATATTAATTTATGGTACTCCTTTGTGAAAGAGTAATCAATGAAATAATAAATTAAAGTAGCTACTACAATTAGTAGCGCGAATCGATAGCAAACATCTATTAGTCACTCTCATAAGACAAGAGCGAATAGGATATCCAATCAAAATGATTGATAAAAAAATAAAAGCAAAAATCTAATAACTTTGTTTTCTTGCGTCAGTTGAGAAATCCTACCAAAAAGATGCCGCGTATTGTAAACGTTATGTAGGTTTTTTTTAAAAATTTTCACTAAATTTTCTATTGAGATCAGGATGTATTTATTGAGTTTTATGAATCTATTTCTAATTTGCAATCTTCTGATGCAAGCAAGTTTTGCGGAGATGACAAAATACAGATACGGTAAAATAAACAATAGACGCTCAGATATGCAACTCTTGAAGCACATACACGCGTCCTCTGAGATCCAATGTAGCCGCAGCTGTAGCAGAAGTACAGGGTGTTGCGCAGTGAACTTTGATAAAGAAAGAGCAACGTGTGAGCTGTTGTCTGGGAGAGAGACGCAGCAGGATATGTTGCAGGTATCTCACGGATGGATATATATTTATCTAATTTACGGTGAGTGTTCGCTACATGTCATTTAGGCTATTTTATTGCTAATATATTTCGCAGATTCTGTAGATCCGCACTGGTGAAATGAAAAAATCTTCCATGCCTAAAAGCAATTTTTTTTGTTAAGTATAGCAAAACAAGGAATATTTGAGTCTAAAGAGTTACCAGATTTCTTTCCGACTTGTTTAAACTGAGTATGAACATAACAGTTTGCTATTTTGCTATGTGATTCTACTCTAACCGTTTCTTTCTCCTGTCCTGTCCTCCTAGCCGTCGTAGTTCCAAATTCGGTTGTTCCAAATTAGCCATGAATGTCGGGACAGTAGTGTGAAAACAAGAGTTCTAAGTCAGGAGCAACTTTTTTGAGGATGACGTCACCTCCGGTATGACGTCTCTTCCGAGTCGACATCACTTCTTGTTAACAAGTTTTCGTAACTTGTTTGGATGACGCAACATCAGGTGATGTTGCGTCAATCAATCACGCCGCGTCACTCAGCCATATTGAAGGAACAGCATCGTTTTTAGTTATTCAAGTAAAAATGTCGACATGTAATAAAAACAGAAAAAATTTAGACGAATGTGCAACCAAAAAAATGAAAAGCATTATCCATCTTAACATTTTCGGCCTATCTTTGCTTATCACAAGTTATATATATATATAAGATGGGGTTTGAAAACTCTAAAATAACATTAAAATGTCTAATACCTTCTTTACCTTTTCCAGCAAGTAAAACGGTTCAAGAGCAGATATACAAAAGACTGAATAATAGGTTCAAGCATAGGAATAAAGCACACAATTGGATAAAAATCACACCTGACAGCTGAGCTCCATGTTATGTTCGGTTCTTGTTGCCATCATTTTTTTTTGCACAAAAAATCATCGTTTTCAACTATGCATCTTAAAGAAAGTCATATTTTACTGTACACAGAAATGGACTGTAAATGCGCGTTTTGATGTAGATCACAGGACGATGTAGAAACATTTACGTTGGCCTGTTGCACGGGTTGTGCAATGCTACAGTCGCATAATCAATGACCTGAATATTCGCTAATGAAAACAAGCATAAAAGTACAATTTTTTACCATCTCCAAGTCTTGGCCAGCGACCTGCCCCAACTGTAAAAGCAAATGTTTTTTTTAATTCCATAAATTTTAAAGGCAGTCGTTTCGATTATATATTTTCTGCTGGAGTTACTGGGCGCTGATTCAGTGTTTCGTTTAAGAGATAGGGTGGATGTCACGACCGCAACGAAGAAGTTTGTTTTTTCTATATTCATAATTAGTCAGTTTTTTATTTTTGAGGCAGAAGGTTTTGACCTGAATATTTGCAAATGAAAACAACTAGAAACGCATAATTTTCTGTCGCCGGCCAGCCCCCATCCCTGAAAAAATACGGATGTGTAATTTTTAATGCCGTGACACTCCACCAACATCACCCTCCGTTACCGGCCCCTTTCTTGATTCGCCTCCCCTATACAACCACTTTACATGTGTTTTATCACATAAACTCTAAATGGAATCTGTTCGGTTTTGGCCACAAGGCAATTTTCGGAGGAAAGCTTTCAAAGCTCATTGACCTTATTAAAGGCTATTGCCAAGGCCATTAGAGGGCATATTACGTAAATTGATGGGAAATACGACATGTTAAAACATGAATCAGTGACATGAATTTCTTCACAGTGCTGAGTTTAATGAAGGTCGTTGTCAAAGTTATCAGAGCGCACGTCATGTGATTTGATGACGAAACAAGACGTGTTCAAACAGGTTATGTTACTATTGACTCTGCAGTGGCATTAGTTTCGTTACAATGTTGACTTTAGACTTTGAAAAAAAAAACAACATCAAGAAAATTGAATTGGAAAAATATATGAATAGAACCAAACCTGTGTGGAAACCATATTAAACCATAAAAAGAAGAAGTGAAGACGAGAGATCGGAGAACGAAACGTAGTGGCGACATATTTGAGAAGTCAGCTGAACATCATCCAAAGGACGCGTTTTACCCACTGGAGTGGCCAAGAATGTACGAGCATTGGCCATATTTTGCGAAGCAGGTGCAAATGCAACAAGCAATAGACCAATTGCTTCAAATTTCTATGCAGTTCAACGAAAACAGTCTTCCAGCCGGTGATGAAATTTGTAGTGACATCTGTGGTGCAGTGACTGAGGAACCTAACATGGATCACATATCTTCCAGCGTTGTTAGAAAACATTTGCTAATGATTTCAATTTAGAAGACACATTCATACCATTCATGAAAGATCACACACATACGACATGTGTGGAAAAGCTTTTACCATCAAAGTCCAGCTGCAGAATCATGTTATCACTGAGTATGGATGGAAATGCCATGGTAACATCTGTAGTCGACATCTCAGCAGCAACTGTAATCTAAAACAATACATAGAGGCAGTACATATGAAACTGCATCTTCCTTGTGGGCAATGTGGCAAAGGATTTTGCACTAATAGCAACCTTATACAACATCGACTTTTGTGTCGGAGGAATGTACAGATACTACCAAAAGGGCAGAAAGGAGGCAACAATCAAGTGAAAGATAACGCTCACATAGAAACGTTTACCCCATCGGGTAAAAAAGATATTCTTTCAGCACTCAAAGAACAGGAACCTGATATTCAACAGCATCTTCATGCGCATGTGAAACAAGAAATTAAATGGTATGTGATCGTGCACGATATTAGGTGATAAAGAGCACATGTACCAGAGCAGCAAGGCCAGGATTGCACTTCACACCCATTGCACTTCGCACTTCACGATGATTTGCCATAAGTATTTCAAATATCACACACAGAGTGTCACGAATTTGAACGAGAAGGATCGGGTTGGAGAAGTGATAAATATTGAAGTGCATACAGCAGTGTATGATTCCATGTTATCTGAAGTATTTAATTTCTTTCTAATTTTTATGAGTAAAATATCCTGTAGAGGTAGAAGCCATCACTATGGGTTTTCCAATGTGTTAAACATTGGTTATCGCAATCCATAATATTAGAAGTTCTGCGGTACCCTTAACAGGTGCCCTGTTGCTATGCTTATAATGCTTGTCAGCCAACCGACTAATCAGCGTCGGTGCAGTTCCTGTCATGTGATCGAACCATATCCAACTTATCATACCACACGATCCCAATTGACGGGGAGGTGGATGGGTACAATTCGAGTGATGGCTTCTACGTCTACAAGATATTTTACTCATAAAAATGAGTATTAAGAAATTAAATACTTCAGTTTTAATTTCCAATATATCGTCTTGTACACTATGAAGCCATCAATATGGGAGACTAGAACTGGTAGAGGGAATTGACAATCCCATGCATACGAACTGGTTGACACGCCATCTACAAAATATTTTGTCGAAAAGGCACAAATAAAAAAAGTAAATCAATTCATTTTTTAATTTCAGCGGGGTGTCACCGCGTAATGTCCGGTCCATAACAAATAACATTTAGTGGAGTTTCACCACGAAGTGTCCATTAATAACAATAAGCTAGAACATACACACGTACAGACTGATACGAGCTAATGCCCCCTCTTGTTCACAAGAGAGGTACACACACGAACAACCGATGAACATAAAGCACGGTATGAGCCGACCCGTCACAGCAGCGTGTTATATCATGTGCAAAACCGCTCTCTCAAAATTCCGACCATGATATAAGACTCCACTGTGGCAGGTTGCCACAACAATGGTCCCATGATCGACTAAACCACGCGTTATCGGTGCTTCTGCAAGCAATGCTTCCAAACCAGAACCTAGTTAACTGCTTTCTTCGTTTTGTACGACTTTTTTCCACCCAACTGCTAGGGAGTCCTGCAAGAAGAATGGCTATTATGAATCACTGCAACAAATGGACAAACGGGCAAATTATTCAACTCATCAGTTGTATATTCTTGAAAATAGGCTTAATAAACGTGTTAGACGAAGCCCAACATCTAACCCGTAACAAGTCACACATCGACACACCACTAACATTACGTAAAGAGTGCGCTACATGTCTAACCTGATGAGCTGTAATTGACCATCTTCAGGTATCTTCAGGTTCCTTAATTATATCATCATATGCTAATAATATAGTTTTCT
This sequence comes from Protula sp. h YS-2021, assembly GCA_949752745.1. Classification (NCBI taxonomy): domain Eukaryota; kingdom Metazoa; phylum Annelida; class Polychaeta; order Sabellida; family Serpulidae; genus Protula; species Protula sp. h YS-2021. The sequence continues at coordinate 8,248,129 of OX457034.1, forward strand.
TGATATAATTAGATATAGACGCTTTGGAAAGGTCTACTGTAATATCCAGCAACGTGCCTCGACTCAGTGCCTTCAACACATACCGTTGAAACTCCCGGAAATGACACCTGCCCAGCTCAAATATCTTTTCGTTGCTGCCAATAGGCCGAAAAGTGACTCTTGGGAGAAGGCACGACCCGGACAATTAGGGACATAATTTTTTTGTATGTGATTTTGAGTGCGGAAAGCCTCAGCTCCGACAAAATCCAACAATTCTCCCAAGAACTCTAACCTCTGAGCTGAAATAAACTCCAGCTTGTCGCAGTTGCCAAACAAACCCAGGATATCGCACTGCTTCAGTAATGCATCCAACTAGGCTAAGAGAGCCTACTTGCTCTCGCTGACCAATAGGAAATCGTCGAGATATTGGAAGAGTTGCAATCCTACTTGACGACCCCAGCATTTAACTACCTTCATACCTACGTAAACATAAACGGTGCTGTCGACAAGCCGAACAGAAGGGTGAGAAACCAATAGTCCTGATCACCTATCCTGAAAGCAAGAAAACGACGTGACTCTTCGTGCATCGGGATATGTAGGTACGTATCGGACAGGTCCAATGAAACCACCTACATACCCTGGCGTAGGGTAGATTTGATCAACTGCGGAGTGTCCACATGGAACGGTGTCAGATGTATGTACCGACTGAGCTGCGACAAGTCGATACCAAGACACCAATTCCCCGAAATTTTTTGGGCACGAAAAAGACCCGACGGAAACCCTCTTGAGTGCCTTTAGGCATATGTTCAATAGTTTTCTTTTTGATCAAATCTGGAAGCATTGTTTGCAAAGCCAGTTGTTTTACTGATTTGTGCTCGTACATGGCCAAAGAAGGATTGGGGAGCTCGGCTTGCGGAGGAAGTATTTGACGACCCGACTTGTCCATTGCAAACGGTAGGGGGTACCCCCCAGCACAGACAGCGGACTATGTTTTCGGGAGCTCCTAACGCTTGCCAAGATTGCCAAAAAGACCTCTTTTGCCTCCCCCCTCCAGGCACATCTACGTTCGATTTGGGGAATAAATAAACCAACTCTTCGCAGAAACCTAAAGTATCTGGCAGAGATCGACATGCGATCTGTGCCGATTACTTTGATTGGTTGCTGCTACCTCTGCTTAGGAGTAGAGGTCTACTTTTTCTGAGTCCATCTTGTGTTTCTTGAATTGTGGCACTGGACCTGGTCTCTTCTTCGGCGTAGCCATGGACGGAACCGTGGAAGGTTGCTGCTTCGACTTACTAGCGTGCGATGTAAACGCTTTACGTATCAAGGCATACTGGGATTTGACACCCACCGTCTCAATGACATTCTTCAATATTCTTGATCTTGCAATAATGCACTTTAAATTTACCCTCTTGCTTCAAAATTTGATATAACTTCCACAGTCCACTAAATGCTCCTCGTGTTAGGGTCAGGGCCATAGTCAAAGTATACTTTGCCAAGGTACTCTTGCCATCTTGTTTTCGTATTATCGTTTGCAGTAGAGGATAAAAATAATCAGTGGAGCTTCAACGCATGCGGGTGTCATATTAGTAAATGTCCATTATGCTAAATTCCTCACCATGGCTTGAAATTCATATAGCCATTGCAATGTGGTTTTCCTCAAATGCATGCACATTTCAGCACAGGTGAATTTGGGAATGGAAAATAAGTTAACCTTTAAAGCTTCTGTAAAACCTTTGACAAAAAAGAAGTAGCATGCTGTATTCCATTATTCTGCTACTTGATGTATATTGGCATTACAATTATGATGATTTGCTATGTTATTGCATCCTGGACAAAGCGTAAACAAAAGGGCTCGATTAGAGTCATTTCCTCTCTAAATGCCTTGTTGGAAAAAAATTCGACAGTAGTGTGTCATTCATTTTAGTTTTTTTTTATAGATATTTAGATGTATGTGTGCTCTCCAGATATATCTAAACTGTTCAGTACATTTTCAATGCTTTCAACTCCTTAAAATTTAACTGATGCCTCTAGTACAGTTATTCGCGCACTGTCGAATATGCAGTATGCAGAAACTGGCAATTGATGAGAAGCTATTTCCAAGATGATGCCTACGGACTATTCTCCCAACCAAGATATCTTGGAATACTTAACTCACAAAAGACATTTCACACATCAGTTCCGAAAAGAGAGATTTGGCATCCGTTATGATCTGCAAGGACAAAAGTGTGATCGTTTGTGAAATGCAATTGCAAATCATATACATTGACGAGTGACGCGTTGTCTATCTGCTATTGCCATTTCACGAAAGGCATGCTGAATATATTTGTTTATAATGAAACAATGTTGTTTCTTAAACGTACAAAGTGAGACTGATGCATTCTGATAGTCCTTTTACATTTCTATGTTTCAACCTAACAAATCGTAGCATTTCATTTACATGGTAACGCTAAAATACACTTGATGCGTTTTCCTATGCTTCAGACTGCGTGTTCCTACACTATAAAATAATCATCGAAACAAAATCCATTAGTCAAATTACAACAATTCAGTTATTGTGGTTGCTGTGATAAAAAAACTTTGTATGCTATTCTAACCTTCCAACTGCGTGGTTTTACACCCACTATGAACTAAGACAGAAATTCAACTAAATTTGACCAATCAAATCATAGTTGCCACACACTTTATCTGATATTCTATTCTTCAAATTACGTGTTTTTACACCAACTATGAACAAATTATAGCCAATACAAAATCAATCCCCTGATAACGTTACGTGCCTGGATTGCGTTGAGTCTAATTTATCGTGTCTGGATGGCGTCCAGTGTCTGCATTACGTCACATGTAGCATCCCCGCCAGAAGTAATGTCAAACCGAACGTGACGTAACCCCTCCAAAAAGTTACTGCACTAGATTTCTTGTTTTCACACTACACGGGACATAACGTTTGACATAGGCCTATAGAACCCTCAAATCGGAATACTTGTAAGACCCTCGAATACGGACTTGCAGGTGACACAATACTTAGAAGTTCCTGGTATATTTTGTATATTCTATATATTATGAGGGAGGTATGGGTAAACTTAAGACTTTGGTCTTTATAAACTTCAAGTTTAAAGTTAAATTTTACTAATTAAAACCGAAAAAATATTCGTTTTTAATTTTCTTAATAATCCATGTATTATTGTTTTAAGACATTAACAAACCGATAGAAGCAACGATTTTACGATAATTTTATGATGTAATTAAATTGTAAGTCTAAGTCAACATAAAGGTTTACCAATAAGTTGCATATTCATAGCTGGTATGAATACGGATAGGTTTAACCCAATTGACAAAACTAAGCCAAAGTTAAATTTCAACTTAAATGTCGTGTGCATGATGTTGAGGCTACAGCTGGTATTTTGCAGCGATCCTGTTCTAAAATTGCAATTCATTTTGCTCCTTTTGTGAGAACTTAAGTTTTATATATGTTCAGTTAAAAAATAAAATAATTAATTAATCATGATGTCAGTGAATAAAATCATGGTTACCTCAGCCTTTAATAAAACTGAACTAAATTTTTCTTGCTGGACAAAGATGCCAAAAATTTACTTGATACGTTCTTCGTACTGGATTTATAAAGGACATACCCAGAAATATCACTGCAAAACTTTACGTATGTTCGAATTAACCAATGTAAAAAACATATTCATAGTTTTGTCCACGGGGTTGTTAATAAATAAGAGAGACTGGTGTGTGGTGACTCCAGATATTGATGATAAAATGGAGAAAATATCAAAATTACCTTCCGACAGGGATCGAAAATACAACAGTTTGATATCTTACAATTTGATCATGACATAGGTTTTCCTTATTTGTTTCGCTAAGTTTTACCGCCACTGGAATTCGTCAACTGAGCATATGCACTTAAAACCTTGTTAACTTTTTGTTATTTCAAATACAGTGTTATTAATTAATTAAGAAGCACAGTATTATTCGGAAAAAGTTTGGAATCTTTTTAGCCCATTTAAATTTTGACGATATTCGAATCACATAATTTTCATTTCATTATGCCATTTTCTAAAAGGTACCTATACAGACTTTTAAAAATATTTTTAAAATTGCAAAGCAACAACAACTAAGTCTCAGTCTTAAATTAAATCCATTTATTCTGATGATATCTTCTTTCCTTGTAATTTATTTTATTATTCAGATAAGAACAATAAATTTGCTACTATTTCAGTAAATTTCTGCAAGGTTGAAGTTCAAAGCTACGGCAACAAAGACCCAGGTTTTGACGTTGAACTCGTGTGGATCATTATTAATGACCAAACGTTCTTGTCTGTAAATGGTTCTCCAGATGGAAACAGGGTAAATGGCCGTGGCATTTTTGCACTAGAGATGGATCCAGTATCATGCAGTATGCAGGTTAATCAATGTTCAGATATACTTACATGGAAAAATCTAAAAATAAAGAATTATTTTATTGTTGTTTTGCGTAAAAAATACAAACGAAAACATATTTTCTAATATGCACAAGGATGCTGCAGAAAACAATCACAATTACATATTTCAAATGAATATATAAAAATTTTATTGAAAATAACTTCGTCAAAGCTAAAATACTTTGATTTGAAATATCAATATTTTAAATTAAGTGGATGATAAATAGAAATATATTATTTACTTTGCCAAACAAAGCTGAAAAAGGTAGATGCTTTAAATACCAAAGCTAAGTAATTACAAAAAATTTTAAAAGAGTGACATTCATAGAATATGAATATGTTTGTTACGTATGTTACACACTTATAAAATTAAAATGAAAATATCTTAAAAAATTCCTTTTTGTCTGAAAAGAGAATGGATACGTTTGACACACATGTGAGTGGTGAGCGTGCAGATGACTTTGTGGCGTTCGCAGACAACGTTGAGGACGGAAATCTTATTATCATTTCTACAGGTATATATTCAATTCAATGTCATTTTCTGGCCTTTTTATTAAAACAGTTAGTGACGGAATTTCATTAAAATAAACTCATTTAAAAATAACTAGACACTCAGTTATATATTTTTGTGGAATGGTTATGTTTCTTACTTCCTTACAAGCCGAATTACTCCACTGGCAATCCACAAAATGGCCCTTCAACTAATTCTGCTTGGACAATGTTTAGTGTCAGGTGCGACTTCACTTGTCTGGAACAGATTTTAACATAGATACAAAATCTGGAATACTTACAGAGTAATATAATGTAACTGTAAGGGATCTCTAGCCTTACATAAATAACGTCTTTATTTCAAGGTGATGACTACACGAGGTCATTGGACGTTGGCGACAGAACGTTACCACTGCAGACTCTGTACGCCATGGGATCACCGGCAAAATCGGGACACGATTATCAATCTTCGCTAGCCATAATTGCGATGAAGGACAAAAATGCCTTTCAAACAATAGCAAGCGGTTATGAAAGCAATTCTAAGGGACCAGTTGCTTTAAAGCAAGATTTAAGAGAATTGTTCTAGCAAAAAGCGCTGCAATTAAAATTGATAGATACCGGCAATAAGGTATTGGAAAGTATTTTATATATTTTACACCGAATATCAAATATATACAATCGACTTATACATGTCAACAAAATCATCTTGCAAAATTTTCGAAAAGTTTTTGGCATTATCTGGCATCGTACTTAAGTTAATTAAAGTATCACATTATTTAGTGAAAAAAGAAAGGACTTTACGAGTGATGCTCAACAAACCTTTTTCATGGCACACACTTGTATGCTTTCTATTTTTCTTCCTATATATCGCAGCCATTATTCGAGAGGATGTTTGCTATAATACACCCACGGTAGCCAATCAGAGAGTTCGTCTGCTGATCCATAATAAATCAACCTTAACACTTTTCCAATTAGGTTTCTTAGTGATTTAATATACTCCGGGTTGTATATTGAGCTTTCTCTTGGACCAGAAAACATGAGATGTACCACATATAATTCTCTCCATGATAAAATATGAGTATGTGTATTATCGGTAAACAATAACTGTTTGTGTAACCAGTCTGGTGTGGTAAGTTTGTATGGTTCAACGTGAATACTCTTGTATTTTTGTGTGTATAGCCTATATGGTAAAGTACAACAATTGTAATCTTTTGATTTCGGTCTGAAATCTGTCACATATTTTCGGTACCATTGGTACAAAAATGTGGCATTTTTTGAGGCAAGAATGACTGCATTGCTTAGCCTTGGCGCTACCTCCTTACCCATAGTTATTTCATATATACGTAATTCATCCAATGAATTAATCACGATGACGTCAGTCTCTAGTACTATTCCTCCATATTCCAGTAATACCTCAAGTTTTGCTATATTTGTAGCGTGGTCAGTATTAATTGTAATGTTATTTATTGACGACGTCATATTTTTACGTACGATTTTCAATTTATTTTGAGTGCTTTTTAATAATTCGAGCCACCATTTTCCATAGGGTTCAAAATTGCAATGAATAAAGATAGCGTCTGGTTTTTGTATTTTCAAAGCACTTAAAATGCTGACCATTTCTGTGAACGACATCTGGCGATCATATGACGAGAAATAAACGAAATGTATAACATTAGGGACTTTGTAAATTTGCTGGTCGTTTAATACTGGTTGATTTGATACAGACAAGGTGACTTCATCATCAGAATCTGTTTCATTTGCATTTTTTCTCTCAATTGCGGCCTCATTTGGAGGCTGTTCAGTTTCATGGGTTCCCGTAGGTGTGTGCTGTTTGTTGTTGTACCGAAAGAAATTTCGCTCGTAGAGATTTGACATTTTGTTGAAACTTGTCAAATGTGGAACTTGATGCAAAGGCCTCTGGGTGAAAAATCTCGTTATGATGCATCTCAGAAGCAACAGAACAATGCACACAGCTAAAAGTATCAGTAGTCTTTTCGTCAACCGATTCATCACCTTATCGAGTGTTCAGTTATTTACAATATCTGTGATTTTACCTTTCCACCTGCAGTATTACGGTCTTTATCAAATCACTGCTCTATACCGAAATCCATTCCAAAATATTATTAACTCGCGCTCTGTTCCCGTTCTGCTTCAAGTTACATTGAGCCGTATTTAAAAATTCCTTTGAAAGAAATTATAAAGTATTCTTTCTGTTATTAAACTTCTAAAATTCAGTATTTTTCATTTCACACACTAAGCATATTGTCTCAACTTTTATCATCATTTTAAAATTTAAATGAATAAATATATAAATATCTTGTTTAAAATCATATCTAACATATTTCGGTAAGAAAATGTACAATTAGTTCTATGGAGAACACAGTTTACTGGCACTGCGTTGCCTCAATTTGCTTGTAAACATAAATAGTTTGCACCTAAAACATTATTACTGTCAAGATTATTTTATCAGCATTGGCCATAATAATTGAACCTTGAGCTGTCCCGCAATAGATAATATCCCCTTATCTAAGTTGCATGTGGCTAATTGCATGTGTGTTGTGTGCAAACATCACGTTTTGAAGCTATCATTTATTCAGTGCAGCTATTATTTTGGATATCTTCATATCTATAAATGTTGTTAAAATCGGCCCAACTTTTCGATTAATCGAAAACTTTTAGCAATGATTAATCGAATACAGAATCGAAATCGAAAGTGTTCTTTGAATCTTATGAAAATAAATTCAAGGGACAGAGGCATAGTTAGTTAATGAAACCACTCTGCCAGACCTACAAGTTGCTAGGTAACCATTTCATAAACAGAAACATTCTACATCATAACAGCGCCTTAGCCTCAGTGTGCTTAATACTCTTGGCAAATAGACAAAAATAGTAAATGGTTTCAAGAGAATCCAAGACTCGTATTGAATCTAGTCCAGCACAGGATACTTTAGAAGCCCTCGTGTCAAATTTGGTAGCGATATAGCCACCCTTTTCTGAGCTTCAGGATTTTCAGTAGCCTGCTTCCACCATTCCGTCATTGTGGATGGGTCTCCAAAAAAAAATTAACAGCCTAATTTCCATTACTTTATTGAAAAAAAATAGCAGTCTGAAAGAAAAAACTTGAAGGTTCTGCCAATCTATTCCGTTTTGGCCAAAAAGTAATAATAGCCTTTTAGAGAATCAATCAGGAACATATCGTCAAAATGTTCGAACCACAAGGTAAAATTCTGGAAGTACTGGCATTTAGATGTCTTACATACACCGCACATAGACACATAGTCAACGCAAATTTTTCAACGAAAACCTATAACTCATATGCATTCAATCATCGATTCAGTATTGCCAACTGATTAAAAGAATAAAAAAAGTAAAAAGGTATGTATATTTCTGTATTATTGTAAAATTAAGTCCAACAATTTCAGTCCTCAGGCGGTCTGTGTCAGGGGACGACCAATTTTCCGCATGCCCTTAACTAACTTCCTGTTTCTCTTAAATTTTAGAGAAACAGATACAAGTCCATAAGTGATCGAGTAAAACTTTAGTGCAATTAGCAGAATCTACTCGTATATGCTGCAGGTAGTTTTTTTATCTAGTCTCATATTATGCTTTGATTTATTTTGCAGTCCCTCCAAAACTGCTTAACTCAGGCTGATTTTGGAGATGTAAACTTCAGTAAGAAGTGATATTACAAAGTGTATTTTACAGTTTTATCTCATCATTTACGCGCTGTAATGAGCTTTGTCCGGGCTCTCTCTGTTTAAGCCAACCACCCCAGCACATCAAATGATTATAAGTCAACATTTTCATAGATTTTGGCTCGAAATATGTCAGAACTTCTCCTGATCCTCACTTTGGCGTGCTTATTTAATGCTAGTTTGTGCCATTTATAAAAGTTGCAGAAGGAAGAGAAATTGCATTCTGATAATTATTCATAAGATGTTGCAAATGATTGGGGGAGAATAATTATTGTGTATTGTTAGCTGACTAGTTCTGCAGTATTTATTGAGTGCTTCTGGGTCTGTCATAACATCAACAGTCATTCTTATTTAACCTTTCTGTAGACCTTTACTGTACTCGATTAGTGTGATCAGCCGACGTCCGGAACCGGTGCAGGAATATACATCAAAACAGGAAAGTTATCGCGCTGGCATAAGGCATCATTGCTCTAACCAGTTTTGGGGTATTTTGATGTAAAATGATACACATTTCGAAAATTCGATGAGGGAATCGAATAAATGTGGGCGATATTAATTCCGCATTGCCAGAGACAGAGTTGCAGACAAATTGACTTTTCAGAATCGTCTTTTCTAATAGTATCTATAAACGTCATGTATATCTTAATATCCGTAATAATTTGGGCTATCCTAATACCCTTTAAAATATCGAAAATAATTCTGGCATTAACGTATCCAAAACAATTATGGATATAAAGATATCAAAAATAATTTGCCGACAAGCATCTGGATATAGTTCTAACCAGCTAGAACTATAGTTCTAACCACATTTCATGCTCTGTCACTTTCTAACTTTATTGCTACATTTCAAGAGCATATTATTGAGGGCGTGGATTTAAGAAGCATAAGAACAAAATCTGCCTGTTATTAATCGTATCATCTATCGCGGGGAGTAAGAAAAAAACTCTGCCTGACCATGCTTATTCAACTTACGTTGATAAGCCGTTCGCATTTCGGACCAGTGCGCGTGTTTGTTTAGCTTGTGTTGATGTGCGTTTGACTTTTCGGACCAGTGCGCATGTTTAGTTAATTGGCACTGATGCGCGGTTCTTATTTTAGACCAGTGTGCATGTTTATTTAACTTGCTTCGATGCGCAGTTCGCATTTCGGACAAATGCGCATGCATATTCAACTTCCGTTGATGAGTGGTTCGCAATTCGGACAAGTGCTCATACTTATTTAGCTTGCGTTGATGCGCTGTTCACATTTGAGACCACTGTGCATGTTTATTTAACTTGCGTTGGTCAGCGTTTTTTATTTTAGACCAGTGCGCAAGTTTATTTAACTTGCGTTGATAAGCCGTTCGCATTTCGGACCACTGCGCATGTTTATTTAATTTGCGTTGATGTGCCATTATTAATTCGGACCACAGCGCATTTTTATTTAACTTGCATTGACGCGCAGTTTGCATTTTTGACCAGTTCGATTATTTATTTAACTTGCGTCGATGCGTGGTTCCATTTCGAACCAGTGCGCATGTTTACCAAGCTTGAGTCGATGCGCAGTTCGCATTAAAAAATGTCTCCTATTTAACCAATTTTTGGTGGATCGTCAGAAACAGTAAGATTTAAAGAGAGCCCTACATACAGAACATTCATGCGAAAGTTAAAGAAAATCTGATCAAAATTGTTTGAGAAGCATTTTGTAAATTAGGCACCAAACAATTCAAAAAATGCCCCCTATTTGGCCAATTTTGGCCCGATCGCCAAAAAGAAAAAAATTAAACTTTCAATGGAGGACTATATTGAGAACATTCGTACTAAATTTGAAGAAAATCTGATCAAAATTGTCCGAGAAGCATTTTGAAAATTGGCAACAAAAATTTTTAAATGCCCCCCAATTTAGCCAATTTTTGACAGACCGCCAAAAAAAGTAAATTTCCAAGAGAGGCATACCCAGAGAACAACTGTCGAAAATTGGAAAAGAATCCGATCACAATTGTGGGAGAAGAAGCATTTGGAAAATTAGACACCAAAAAATTAAACAATACCCCTCATATTGGCGGATCGCAAAAATAAGTAATTTTTCAAAGGAGGAATACCTAAGGAATAATCGTATAAAATTTTAAGAAAATCTGATCAAAATTGTGTGAAAAAAGCATTTTGAAAATTGGCAACCATAAAATTACAAATGTCCCCAATTTGGCCAATTTTTGGCGGATCGCCAAAAAGAGTAAATTTCCAGACAGGCCTAACTACAGAACAATCGTACAAAATTGTAAAGGAATCCGATCAAAATTGTAGAAGAAGCATTTTGAAAACTAGAGCGGCCAGTGCACACAAAACATAAGAGTGCAGGCTTATATTACACACTTTCAATCGATACCTACTTAGTTTCTTGTTTTTGTGAACAAAAACAAATGTCTCCCCGACTAAACCCATGACCTCCCCCCCAAACTGAAGAAAATATTCATTTCTGCAAACATAACCTTCATTCACTGTAAAAAAAAACTCAAAATAAACCAAACAGATGGTGGTCACTGAAACAGATATAAATGAGCATCTTTTTTCATCGGAATCTGGAAGGTGGTCGCTAAAACGTTTTACTGTAGGCCCCTCTTATCCAGATCTGAAGTTGGTCACTTTAGCAGTTTTACTGTACGTTACATTTTTATCCGGGTCTGGAAGGTGGTCAAGACAGGCAGGTTTTACCGTACGTCTTTTTACCTGAATGTGGAAGGGGTCACGAGAAACGGTTCTTACTTTACATCTTTTTATCCAGGTCTTGAAGGTAGTCGGGATTTTTTTGCTAACCATCAACCTCCACACGCCCCTCCCCCCCCCCAGCTATTTACTGTAGGTCCGACTATAAACACAACTCTAACCCTTTTACCCAAGGTAACGGTAACGGTCTGTACCCTAAGTGTAGTTATAGCCATGATAGACTACCTTGTCTTCGCACATTCCCATCGGCCAAATAGCACTAGGAAGGCATTCTTCATAACTGCGCATCAGATGACGCACCTCGGTGGGAGAAGGGGGAGGCATTTCGTTGGCAAAATGGTGAGCTGCTCCTCATAACACAAGATATCGGACGACCTAATTTAATAGCGAAAAATGCTTCAGCAAACAATGCTAATCGATACAACATGGCTCCTATATATACCACATCTTGGCAACCTAATCAAGTATGCGGCGAAAAAAAATCAATGGCTAGAGCTGCTTAGAGCTATAATACGACAATAGCATTCCATGACCTCGTAGATAACGACTCCATCATGCACCGCAACTGACACTGACCCCTGACTGAGTGGCACGTTACGTAACAGCCATAGATGAGAAATGCACAAAAAGCTCAATTTCAGGCAATAACAAATAGCAATGGACCGACAATAATGCTGTTACTGTTTTGAAGCTTTCTAAAGAATGCAGAAACACTAGAGAATCTTCCGGAAAATCTTCCGAAATCCCCAGCGCAGTTAACACCCATGTATAGATAACAAAGCAGCCAAAAATGGGGAAGCCATGGGGGGGGGGGGTGTTGACATTATGCACCTTTCTTGATTTTCTATACGAGTTTAATAATGTTTAACAAAACCGTTTGATTTATCCGAGGAATAACTACACCAAATTTAAAGTCGATCCGACTTTCCGATGTCGAGATATTTTTTTAAGAATAGATAATTTTTTACCCGTCAAAAGTTGAAACAGTCGTCTGACTGAACCAAGGAATATCCATATAAAATTTTAAGTCGATATGACTTTCCGTTATCGAGATATTACGCATAAAAGATCTGGTTCAAAATATACATATTTTACGCGATGACGTCATACGTCGCTTTCGTTCGTTCTACTTGCGAAAAATATTTAAAGTTTCTTTCGGACCTACCAAGCAATTATCCCACCAAGTTTCAGCTTTCTCCGGCGTCCAGCAGCTGAGAAATTTCGCACACAAGATTTTACGCAATGACGTCATACACCTGCCCTAATCACGTGACACGCCAAAAATTGATAGAACAGTCCGGCTGACCCAAGGAATATTGATATAAAATTTGAAGTCGATAGGACTTTCCGTTATCGAGATATTTTGCACACAAGACCTTGTTTATAATTTATACATATTTTACGTGATGACGTCATACGCCGCACTCGTTCGTTCTACTCGCGATGAAATTCTGTAGAGTCTTTCGGACCTACCAAACAACAATCCCACCAAGTTTCAACTTTCTCCGATGTTCAGCAGCTGAGAAATTTGGCACATAAGATTTTTACGTAATGACGTCATACACCTGCCCTAATCACGTGACATGCGTAAAAAGTTGCCAGAACCGTTCGACTGACCCAAAGAATATATATATATAAAATTTGAAGTCGATAGGACTTTCCGTTATCGAGATATTTTGCACACAAGACCTTGTTTATAATATATACATATTTTACATGATGACGTCATACGCCGCATTCGTTCCTTCTACTCGCGAAAAAAATACATAGGGTCTTTCGAACCAACCAAGCAACAATCCCACCAAGTTTCAACTTTCTCCGATGTTCAGCGGCTGAGAAATTTCGCACACAAGATTTTTACGTAATGACGTCATACGCCTGCCTTCATCACGTGACATGCGTCAAAAATTGAGAGAACCCGCCGACTGACCCAAGAAATATTCATATAAAATTTTAAGTCGATAGAACTTTCCGTTATCGAGATATTTTGCACAAAAGATCTTGTTCAAAATATATACATATTTTACGTGATGACATCATACGCCGCATTTGTTCCTTCTACTCGCGAAAAAATCTACAGCGTCTTTCGGACCAACCAAGCAACAATCCCACCAAGTTTCAACTTTCTCCGATGTTCAGCGGCTGAGAAATTTCGCACACAAGATTTTTACGTATTGACGTCATACGCCTCCCTTAATCACCTGACATGCGCAAAAAATTGATAGAACCCGCCCACTGACCCAACGAATATTGATATAAAATTTGAAGTCGATAGAACTTTCCGTTATCGAGATATTTTGCACACAAGATCTTGTTCAAAATATATACATATTTTACGTGATGACGTCATACGCCGCATTCGTTCGTTCTACTCGCGAAAAAAATCTACAGCGTCTTTCGGACCAACCAAGCAACAATCCCAACAAGTTTCAACTTTCTCCGATGTTCAGCGGCTGAGAAATTTCGCACACAAGATTTTTACGTAATGACGTCATACGCTTGCCCTAATCACGTGACATGCGTCAAAAGTTGATAGAACCGTCCGACCTTACCAAGGAATAATTCGATCAAGTTTGAAGTTGATCCGACGTTTCGTTCTCGAGATATCTTGCACACAACACTTTGTTCACAGCAGACTGACACACACACACACACACACACAGACACACACGTACACACATACAGAACGTACAAACACTATATGTCTCCCCTTGGTCGGGGAGACATAATTAGGAACCAAAAAATTTACAAATGTCCCCCGTTTGGCCAATTTTTGGCGGATGGCCAAAAAAAGAAAAGTAAATTTTCAAGGGAGGACTATGTTAAGAACACTCGCACAAAATTTGAAGAAAATTTGATCAAAATTGTTCGAGAAGAGGCATTTTAAAAATATGCAACAAAATTTTTTAAATGCCCCCTATTTAGCCAATTTTTAGCAGATCGCCAAAATTATAATTTTTCAAGAGAGGCCTACCTCGAGAACAAAGGAAACTGATCAAAATTGTGTGAAAAAAGCATTTTGAAAATTAGACACCAAAAAATAAAAAAATGTCTCCAAATTTGGCCAATTTTTGGCCGTTCGCCAAAAAGAGTAAATTTCCAGACAGGCCTAACTACAGAACAATCGTACAAAATTGTAAAGGAATCCGATCAAAATTGTAGAAGAAGCATTTTGAAAATAAGAAACCAAAAAATTTACAAATGTCCCCCATTTGGCCAATTTTTGGCGGATGGCCAAAAAAAAAAAAAGAGTAAATTTTCAAGGTAGGACTATGTTAAGAACACTCGCACAAAATTTGAAGAAAATTTGATCAAAATTGTTCGAGAAGAGGCATTTTCAAAATTTGCAACAAAAAATTTTAAATGCCCCCTATTTAGCCAATTTTTAGCAGATCGCCAAAAATGTAATTTTTCAAGAGAGGCCTACCTCGAGAACAAAGGAAACTGATCAAAATTGTGGGAGAAGAAGCATTTCGAAAATTAGACACCAAAAAATAAAAAAATGTCCCCCATTTGGCCAATTTTTGGCCGATCGCCAAAAATGAGTAATTTGGCAAAAGAGGCTTACCTAGGGAAAATTTGAAGAAAATGTGATCAAAACGGTGGGAGAAGCATTTTGAAAATTGGCAACCGAAAAATTTCAAATGCCCCCAATTTAGCCAATTTGTGGCGGATCGCCAAAAAATAATTTTTAAAGAGAGGCCTACCTAGAGAACATTCGTGTAAAATTTGAGACGAATCCGATCAAAACTGAAGGAGAAGAAACATTTCAAGAAAAAGTTTACACACGTACATACAGACAACTGATACCCCTCTATTGATGGGATACGACCTGCCCGACATAGTCGGCTGGTCTAAAAACTGGTTCTTATTAATCGTATCGTCTAACGCAGGTAGTAACGTCAAATAAAACGTTAGCACTAGTATTTGTAATTTATTCATTTTTACCAATATACAATTATAAAAGATCATTATGATTTTTATACGCAACGGAAATCGATGAACGAAATTTTTTTAACAATACGGATTTATACAATTCATCATTTCGATACTCTACAACGTCAGATTTGCCATTTTGTTTTATACTAGTGATATACACAATTCATGATCCAAAATGGCTCTGCAAGATACAAAAAGCTCTACAATGCACCCGTATAGGATTCTATGACTAAAGCACAATGCAACCATTCAACATAAAACTAGGGCGGTTCCGGAAAGTACTCCTTCTCTAGTATGCGAGTGGGGGCAGGGCAATAAAAAATAGTTGCAGTTACAATGCACATTACAACAACCCACCATACTTATCTCGAATTTGGGGCGTAGATGGAGCGCAGGGGTGCAATTCTACAATCCCTCTACAATCCCTCCTGGATCCAGTAGGAACCGCGTTTGAAAAAAAATAAGGTACAATTACTCGGGCAACCGACACATTATCGCGTTTGAAAAAATATGGTACAATTACTCGGGTAATCGACACATTATCAATTATTCGATAATGTTTTCTAAATTATGACGCAACCGACACATATAATCGATTATTCGATAATGTTCTCTAAATTATGACGCAACCGACACATATAATCGATTATTCGATAATGTTCTCTAAATTATGACGCAACCAACACATATAATCGATTATTCGATAATGTTCTCTAAATTATGACGCAACCGACACATATATTTGATTGCTCGATAATGTTTTCTAAATTATGACGCAACCGACACATATAGTCAATTATTCGATAATATTTTTTAAATTATGACGCAACCGACACATATAATCGATTATTCGATAATGTTTTCTAAGTTATGACGCAACCGACACATATAATCGATTATTCGATAATGTTCTCTAAATTATGACGCAACCGACACATATAATCGATTATTCGATAATGTTCTCTAAATTATGACGCAACCGACACATATAGTCGATTATTCGATAATGTTTTCTAAATTATGACGCAACCGACACATATAATCGATTATTCGATAATGTTTTCTAAGTTATGACGCAACCGACACATATAATCGATTATTCGATAATGTTCTCTAAATTATGACGCAACCGACACATATAATCGATTATTCGATAATGTTCTCTAAATTATGACGCAACCGACACATATAGTCGATTATTCGATAATGTTTTCTAAATTATGACGCAACCGACACATATAGTCGATTATTCGATAATGTTCTCTAAATTATGACGCAACCGACACATATAATCGATTATTCGATAATGTTCTCTAAATTATGACGCAACCGATCAAAATAATCGATTATTCGATAATGTTCTCTAAATTACGACTTCTTCATATATGACTTCAGACACTCGTAAAAAAGCATTCGTGACAAATAATACACGCGTAAAATGCTGACAACTTATTGCAAAAGTCCGAACAATTTTAAAATATACAAAATGCGTGTAGCATATTTTAAACATCAATCAAAAAAAAAAAAAAAAAAAATCATATTTGTGGTTAACGGTGTGTTGGACATTTCGTTACTTTATAATAAAACCCAGTGACTGTATAATCTAAAATAATCTACTATTAAGACGAATTTTTCAGGAAATAATTATTAAATTTATGATACTTAATCCGAAAAGGTATACAGGCTTAAAACACCCTAGAAAATATTATGCTATGCATAGATTCCTGTGTAAAATGCTTTGTGGTAATCTCGATATCAACATGATTTTCTGCAAAATATCCCACAATGCTAAAACAATTACACATCAGCCAAAGACCAGATGACGTCATTAATGTAAACCCCCCTATCGGGCGTAATTTGTCATTCTACGGGATATCAATACTGCAGTATTTAACTTCAGACAATCGGACACTGTAAACGCATTTAGTCATTGTCCATCAAAACGAGTAACTGACTAGGAAAATAAAATATATCTTTTAAAAGTATAGGACCATTTAAAAAAAGTTAGCTATATAATATACTGTATTGTTGCACTTACAGGATTTTTTAGAATTTACTCTCACCAACTCAGAGGAGGAAAGTCACAGCAAAAGGATTTATATTGTCTTTTACAAGTACAAAATATGTAAATGAATGAAACTATAGTCTCAGAGACACAAGATTCCCATCCCCCCCTCACCTCCCCCCCCCCCCGTGTAACGCGGATGACCTATGGAATCGGTGATAAAGTTAGGTAACCAGTCAAAATAGACCCAATTCAGAAGTAATATACAAACAAAAAGTGGACGCTATCTTTTTAGGCGGTTAATCATGAACTATATGCACTATTCACAAAGTAGTACTTTTTGACACTAGTATGTTCGTGGTTATGCACGAGATTGACTACGCGCGGATGAATACAATTCGAAAAGTAGTTCCACCCCCAATATTCCAATAACTGACAGAAGAATAGCCACACACAAAATCGGACATCTCTTGAAGACTCAGACTTGGTATGAATACAATGTCAGTGGTCGTGAAATTCCGATGTGAACAGGAAGTACAGCTAAATTCCAAACCAAAGAACTACTACATACAGCTCAAATTAACATACAAACAAATCTGAAGTTCAAACAACTTCTTATTAGACATTTAACTAAAATAATAATCCATGAAAATAAATAACATGTAACTAAATTATCGCATACAGAAAGCATATATTTCGCTGGTAAAATACGACATCAGTTTATGCAACATATGTACAAGAAATCTCGATAACTATTTGCATATAGCATAATCGTACCAAATGCTTTTCAGTAAGTCTAAAACACATGATTGCTTATCTTTAATGGACCAATCAAAATGTTTGGCCACAACCTTGGATACAAAACTAGTGACGGATTTGAATTTGATTGGAACGATTTCACACTATACGGCTTTTGGTTTTGAGCTTTTTGGCATAGAAATTGGAGAACAGAATCTGTTAACTGATTAGTGAATTGATGAATTATTTACAAAATAATCAAAAGTGTTTTTGAATTTTAACCAGTGCGTACAACACAGATGCTAATATTGTTCGAGAAATAAGGGGTGGGAAAAATGGTGGGTGTGTGGGATTGGAGGGGTGGAGGTGTTTAAATGCACCAGCTCTATTCGCAAGAAGGTGACCTTGGCGGCCCAAATAACAAGTAAGCTTTGTGAACGGTCAACTCGGAATCCAGGCTGAATTGGTGTTCTAATATCCCCCCCACCCCCGACCCCACTCACTCTTTCCCTACCCTTTTTATCTCCCCCTTCTCCAGCCTGATCGTTCTCGTACGAAACTGCCCTTGCTGTGACGTAAGCTTTCGGCGGAGGGGAACAAGAGAAAACGCATCACTTGTTTTAAAAGGGGGTATTAGAAAATACACCGTTTGTTTGTAGGGTAGGGGGGGGGGGTGGTGGAGGGGGAAGGGAGAGGGGGGAAGGAGGGGGGAAACACAGAAGCAATACTACACTCCTTTTGCCAATGCATACAATTATTACATGACGTCAAAGGTCAAGATTTAACGACAGGTGCTTTAGCTATGCAAACACAAAGATTTCACGCTGGCTTGCTAACGTCATAAAAAGCGTACAAAGTAACCCAGTGCAGGCGAAATCTCTACTGGTTAAAAAACTGAATAACCGGGACTAGAGGACTTTTGATTATTCAGACCGTGCAGATAAAACGTGTGCACTTACACAACCATGGCCACAGGCCGTTCTAGTTTTTTCAGCAATTTTTTTTTTCACAATTCTCATAATGCAGCAGTCACACTTGATAAACGCTGGTATGTAATATTTTTGTGGACGATGTTGAGAAGTGATTCAGAGCGGTTTGGGGCGTGGGGAAGTGGGGGAGGGGGTGGGGAGGGGTAAGGAGGACGGGGGGGTACTTCACGAGTGTGTACAATACATTTAAAAGTGTACAGAATCGCGCACGGGCGCCGTATTATCGTGCCCGGGTACAATATAACGTATCTGCGCGAGGGCACTAGTTCTACCGCGTGTAGTGTAACGCAAGGGCACTATATATCGCACTGGTTACGCCAGGGTACAACGTAACTGGGTAATTTTAATCAACAACAATGGATCATTGCATGTTCCCTGTGAAAATACTGGGAAAATATAAAGTTAAACTTTATAAGTTTATAAGTTGTCTCGTTTGTGTAAACAATCAAATATCATATTAAATGAAATTCAGGACACTAAATAATCGATTTCGTTAGGTAATTCCAGCCAATGAGAAGTGCGGTTTCTTCTACTGTCCGGCCTTCCTCTCTTGACTAGGGTTAAGTTCAGCTGGTTACGCGGCTGGTGGTGGAGAGGCCAGTGATGGAGAGTGGCGGGGGGGGGGGGGTGGGGGGAGGGGGGTGTATGCAGGTGTAATTCATGCGCAGCCTATAACTCGCCTCCCCCCATCTTCTGACCTTCAGCTCAGCTGGTTACGCGGCTCGCGGTGCGACAGAGGTCAGAGGGGAACTTCAGGTGGTATGAGTTGAGGAGTGAGGAGGGGGGGGGGGGGGGGGTAGGGGTGGCAGGTGTGAAGAGCTGGTGAGACAAGTGCAGTCTATAACCTCCGTCTCCTCTCCTTGCCCACCTCCCCGCTTTCCTCTCCGCTTCCCCGCATTCAAAATCGCCTCCCCCGCCGTCAAAAGTAAAGCTCTCTTGTGATTCGCTGAACGGTAGGAATTCAGGAATCGGCTGCTAGCACACCGGCTGAATGGGGAAGTGGCTACTAGTACCGCCAGCTGAACGTGGAAGTGGCTACTTGTACCGCCAGCTGAACGTGGAAGGGGCTACTTGTACCGCCAGCTGAACATGGAAGTGGCTACTAGTACCCCCCTTGCTGAACGTGGAAGTGGCTACTTGCACCGCCCAGCTGAACGTGGAAGTGGCTACTTGTACCGCCAACTGAACGTGGAAGTGGCTACTAGTACCGCCAGCTGTACACGGAAGTGGCTACCGGCACACAGGACTGACGGCAAGTGCTACCACTAGCGATTTAGCTGGAGTGTGGGGAGGGGGGAGGGGGGGGGGTTGGAGTAGTTAAAGGTGGACCCGCCTGGCGTGGGGGGGGGGGGGGGGTCAGCAGAAGTGACTGTTAGTAGACGCTATTGGAGGAAAGTAGCTACTAGCAGATTCAGCTGGCTCGTGGTTTGGGGTGGGGGGGGGGGGGCAGTGGCTACTAGCAGCTCCAGCTGGCACGTAAAGGGGGGGGGGGAGACGGCAGTGGCTACTAGTAGACCCAGCTGACGGGCACCCACTGCGGCGTGGTGCACACCTCGTCTATGGCCTGCTGTAGCGTTCGGATTGTGTCCTCTATATCGTTGTTGACGATCTTCAGGTCGAAGTAGTGACCGTACGCGCGCTCCAGCAGCTCGCTGTCACGTGCCAGCCGCTCCAGGCTGCCGTCCTGTTTCACATAAATTTGCATAAATCTACATAATTTGGATATCATTAACATAGCACAGCCCTCGGGTTGATAGAATAGCTGGCTTTTTAATTCCTTTCATTTTCATAAATTTGCATGTCGCTATATCTAAGTTAATTTACGTAAGTTGGCATAAATCTGCATACTAAAACATGAGAAAAAATATTTAACGGGTAATTTTCCGCTACTAAGATTTTTTTTCTCTTTTTTAACAAACAAAATCACTGAACGGTACTTAGATCTTAGCAAAGAATTCACTGTTTTGCAGCTTAAAACATACTTCATATTTTCAAAACGAAACTACCCTGAACATCAATATACTTTGTTTGAAGATGAAATTATATTGTTTATATTATTAAAAAAAAGTGTGATTTTTTTATTATAGGGGAAGGCAGGGGTTGTGAGGAAAGAGATGTCAAATATAAAACAAGTTAATCAAATGATTAAAGGTTCATTTTATTAAAGGTTATTTAATGTAATCCATAAACGTTTCAGCCATTTTTGCGTGTCGTTGGCATTGCATAGTCTTGCTATACAGTCGGTGTGCATTCATGCGTGACTCAGGCCAGAAACTTCACACCTCTCGTGGTACAGTCTGTGTGCATTCATGCGTGACTCAGGCCATGAGAGGTCACAGGCTTCAGACCTCTCGTGGGACAGTCTGTGTGCATTCATGCGTGACTCAGGCTATGAGAGACCACAGACTTCACACCTCTCGTGGTACAGTCTGTGTGCATTCATGCGTGACTCAGGCCATGAGAGGCAAGACTTCACACCTCTCGTGGTACAGTCTGTGTGCATTCATGCGTGACTCAGGCCAGAAACTTCACACCTCTCGTGGTACAGTCTGTGTGCATTCATGCGTGACTCAGGCCATGAGAGGCAAGACTTCACACCTCTCGTGGTACAGTCTGTGTGCATTCATGCGTGACTCAGGCCAGAAAATCACACCTCTCGTGGTACAGTCTGTGTGCATTCATGCGTGACTCAGACCATGCGAGGCCACAGACTTCGGACCTCTCGTGGTACAGTCTGTGTGCATTCATGCGTGACTCCGGCCACAGACTTCACACCTGTCGTGGTACAGTCTGTGTGCATTCATGCGTGACTCCGGCCACAGACTTCACACCTCTCGTGGTACAGTCTGTGTGCATTCATGCGTGACTCAGGCCACAACGCGACACTCACATGAGCGACAAAGACAATCGGTAGCAAAAATTTGCATACATTGAGCAAGCAATATAATTTTATTTTTAAATGTCGAATTTATGAGTGGCTGTGAAATTTTTGTCGGGTTATAACTAGTGACAGGTTAATGATGATGTGACCCCGATATCAAACAAAATGTTTTTAAAAGGTATACTAATCGCGTAATTCAATATTTAGAAGCTGTAAGGTAAAGGAACGTTGATGATTTTTTTTAATAGGGGTGGGGGGGGGGGGGTTGGATGTTGAAGGTGGGGGGGGGGGGGGTTGGATGTTGAAGGTGGGGGGGGGGTGTAAAATGCAACATCGCTGTTTTAAGGGATAATCTACCTGATACGGTCCGCGCTTCTGATAAAATCAATCAAAACAGTTCAATTCTGGAGTGTTTAGTCATCGGTGCATTATAATCAAATGTAGATCAATTTTAGAAAATGTTATTGGATCAAAATGTTATTTGTTTTCATCTGCGTTTATTGTTTAGCTATAACTGCGAAGTTAACCTTATTTAGTGCAAGAGCACTTTATTAAAAGTCTTTTTTTTGTGACGTCACAATAGGATACGGACACGTTGCTGCAGTAACAAGTGTAATTGCTATAATAATGACGAATGATGCTGTCGTCAACATTTTAACGCTAACCATGACGTCAGGAAGACCCGATGCGAATAACACTTGTTTTTGTTTAAAATTTCGTACAAACTGCTAAAAAAAGCTCAACGCGGCTATTCATTTACTAGTGACCGGGGGGTAAGTGCGGGGTGAGTAACACAAATTACTTTCCAGGAACACCTAATGAGTATCACTAATTCTTGTACATTAAACACGCATCGGGGTGGTGTATGTGCAAATCTCATTGGGCCAACTGCCTCATGAATATTCATAGCAATATAATAACACACTTACATTAACATTTTTTAGTTCAGCTAATATGCTCATACTGGGGGCGGCTATAAATACGACGAATGGTGCAAATTCTGCCGTACGTAACACTTTAAGTGCCTATAAACAAGCAAGCAAAAAAAAAAAAGAGGAATTTCGGGTGCGATTAGTGTGTATCATATGATATAATTCTACACAAAAATAATATCTATCTTGGAGGGATTAGATCCTATGCATATCTATGTACATTATCGAAGAGAAATAATTCAAGCATTTTTAAAGCTTAAATAACGCACTCGCACTCTGAGCGAATGTGTTAAACATTTTCAAGCATGGTTTTTGAAAAAGACGTGTAGCCAAACTGATATGTAAAGGGCATACAATGAAGCCCTTTCCTCGCTCGATTTTGTGATAATCAAGATGAAAAAACCATACTTGAATTAAAATCGCACTGACATATAGAACACCAGTACAACAAGCAACGTACATCTTCATTTAAAACCAATGTAAGTAAAACAGTTCATGATGCATTGCTCGCTTTGCCAATAATAAAAGACAGTACATAACAGGTATCAATTTCTACCAACGATCGCTGAATAGTTTCGGCTAAGCCATGGAGGGACACGCTCTTCACAAAAAATTGATAAAAATATCACACTGTTAACAAAAAAAAATGAATCCTGGTTGCAGCACCAAATTTTGAACCTGCTTAAAATGTATTCGCTCTTGATAATTCACACTGATAAACATGTCACTATCTTTCTACATTCAGAAGAACTAGTCTAAAACCAATTCTTTAAACATTTAAACGTCTTCAAAGTTCAAAATACCCCCTCTGGAACCATCTGTAACAGGTGACACTTTTCCACTACGACATGATCATGCACTGACCTTATCATTCTCTTCAGTTACGGAACATTATTTGGGGCACTCAAGGAACATACTGTCAAATATTTAGTTTCAGATGATGGCTATTACTATAAATAACCAAAAAAAAATTTAGAACCAATCTTTACTGGTGCATTAGCTTGCTGACTGGTGCAATATAGTGGCGCAATAAACTGATAAACTGCAAAGCAATGAATGGGAACTGAATCTATGGCAATACTGCGGGGCACCAATCACCACTATTTGCATAAATCATTTATTAATATTCAATTTACATGACAAATTAATAAGATGAACATAAGGAATGGTGGTAATATGCTGGTTAATGAACAAAATATGCAAGTAACCAAATGCGATGCCCGGGACAGATGCTTGTTAATAAACAAAATATACATATATGCAAATCAGAAGGCGTGGTCATGTTACCTCATACATATTCAAATTAGGCGCACCCACGAAAACAATCAAAGGTGCAAATTCGGCCGTTCGGAGAACCTTTAGCGCCTAAAAAGCAAACACTGAATTGAGACTATATTAAAATGAATAAACATATCAATTTCAGCTACATCTTGCACTTCCGCGACTCCTGAAATGAAAAAAAAATCTCCATAAAAATGATTTTAGTAATAAGAAAATACTTAGTGACTTTCGTGTTTGTGAGTCGCATACACTTTACTGCATTTCACAAAAATATCCCTCCCACCCCCTTCCCAATCGCTTCTGTAATGGTGGGAACAAAAACCGTTTCGCTGATGATCCGTAACTTGTTGCTATGAACACTAGTTTCACTTCTGATATAAAATTGGACAAAACCCGAAGCCTAAGACTTTATGTTTCATGCTTGTGTATTTATTCTTATTTTTTCATCTTTTAATTTTTTTATTTTTCAACAAGACGATATACATATATATATTTTTTAATCATCAAATAAGACTGTCGAATGTATTTAATACAATTAGGTGAAGCCAACACTTTTGCAGATAGCAGCTAATTTTTGTGTATTTTTTAACATTTGCTTTTTGCATTGAATCTCACTGACATGCTTAGCAAATAAGGAAGCGTAAGGAACGTGTTCAAAACTTTCTAAGCAAACTAGATTTTGCCAAGCCACACTAACTTTCAACCACGTCATTTTTTATTAAATAAAAAGAAAAAAAAAGAAAAAAAAGATACACAACCCAAAAACAAAGGTTTTAACCACAGACACAACAAGACAAAACGGACCGGAAGTTGCAAGGACCGGAAGTTACAAGGTGCTGCCACACATCTCCAGGGAATGCTATATTGCAATGCAACAATTTGCCAACTTATCCTTACGGGATGAATTGCTCACCAGGGCGAAATAAAATATCTGCATTTTCGAGCCTGGATTAGTCTCACTTTATCGTCAACTTTTAAATGCAAAATATTCACTAAAATTAAAACAAGAAACAAATTGAAGATACAAATCGGCGGGTTGTTTGGGAGGGGGGGGGGGGCAGGGG
This sequence comes from Protula sp. h YS-2021, assembly GCA_949752745.1. Taxonomy (NCBI): domain Eukaryota; kingdom Metazoa; phylum Annelida; class Polychaeta; order Sabellida; family Serpulidae; genus Protula; species Protula sp. h YS-2021. The sequence goes on from OX457034.1 coordinate 8,273,250, forward strand.
GGAGTGGGGAAGGGCGAGGGGAGGGTGGGGTGGGATGACAACAAACTCATAACAACAAAACAAGACTGAACTAAGTAAACTTATGCGGTACTCAGCACGGCACCGGCAAAAGTTTAGACACTTAAAAATTAACTTTAAAAAAAAAAATGAACAACCATGAATTTACTTCCAGTTTAACAAAAACGAAAACTCAATGAAAGAAAGGTTGCAAATAAGTGTGGGAAATACAATTTTACACATCTAAGGATTTCTGAAAATTCTTGGGGGGAAAAAATAACAATTTAACATCTATATGGAACTTGACGGATCATGGCGAGATTTCCATGACACTAACGTGAAAAGACGAGATTTCACGATGCATAGGCATTCTCTGAGAAAAACAACAGACACTTACTTCCTTTTCCGAGCCCAATAACTAGAAAAAATCATGGGCGAAAATACCAAAGAATTAGCAACAAATTCACCATCAATAGCACTGTAAAATCAAGGTTACATAAAAATATGGCGTCAATGAGAATAATTGATCCAGGGAAACGATAACAAATTCACAATAAAATAGCATCAAATTAGTATAATTTACATATTTTTTTTTTTCGAAGCTATGTCATGGTACCCAGTATAACTTACGTGAATTTCAAAAAAAAAAAAGAAAAAAAAAAAAGAAAAAAAAAAAGAAGTTTCAAGCATACTCATAAATTTGTATATAGTCAGGGTGAAATGACCTCTGACTACAGAAAAGGGAAGAGGGAATTTTGCATTTCAGGCGCACACTCATTTAAACAACGAACTAAAACAGTCACTTGAAAAAAAAATGGCGGAAAAGAGCAGGAAGTAAAAACCCAACTCACACACATATGAAATGAGAATTAATGCCAATTGAAAATAAAGTAAAAAGCAGAAGGTATGTCCGAACATAAACCAATAAAAAAAAAACAAAAAAAAACGATGCATCAAAATTCAAAGTTTTCGTATCTAGGTATACTTATGCAAAATGGCAGTCAAATTCAACCACTTCTTGAAACGTTTTATCTTTAAAACATGAAACATAAAATCTTGACCGTGGTCTTTTTTTTTTTTTTTTTTTTTTTTGCTCTTAAGTAAGAATACAAAAGCACATAAATACAACGCGAGACCCAGTTTGTTAATTTTCTTAAGATTCTTAAAATTTTAAGATTAAACATACGGAAATGTAAATTTCAATATTTCAACTGTATTTTTATTTTTTTTCTCTCCACATAACAGCATAGAAAACACAATGAAAGCCTCCGACTGAAATGACACACTGCGAAAAAAGTTTTAAAAAAAAATCGAGTATTTTCGGCACGTGTACAACTATGGTGAGACATAAAACCCAGTCCCTTCCGCATCTAGATACAAAACTAAGAAATTTGAAAACATCAATTACAATTCTAAATCGTTTTTTATTTATTATTATTTTTTTTTTTGGTAAAAATGGGCTTTAAAGTTACAGAAGAAAATTTTACAAGAAAATTTATTAAGTTTACAAATATATTTAAGAGAAATAAAATCTCAGGAGAGGGTAGTATGGCACTGTTATATTTTAAACTGTTTTGGAGATCACAGATCGCCTAAAATGCCACTGCTCAAGTCTATACAGGAAAAAAAATACCTCCTTAAAGTCAGATAAGGAACAAAGTATTTAAAGAAAATTAAAAGCGTGATAAACCCCACTTCAATATGGCGCAAAAATGACATTGCAACATTTTAATTGATTTTAATTGATTCTTTTGGGCATTGAAAATCAATTAATTGTCATAATTTCGAGGCGAACTGAGTTATCACGGATCTATCTCTCTGGACATCTACACTTCCGCATATGGTGGCTGAAAGTGGGCGGGGTCTGTGGTGACCCCAAAAGTGACCAGGTCTGTAGTGTGGGGACCAAAAGTGACCAGGTCTGTGGTTTGGGGACCAAAATTGACCGAGGAGAGTTCTGGGGACTGAAAGTGTTCGGGGTTTGTGGTTTGGCGATTGAAAGTGACTGGAGTGTGTGGCTTGGGGACTGAAAGTGACTGGAGTTTGTGGTTTGAGGACTAAAAGTGACCGGGGTCTGTGTTTTGGGGACTGAAAGTGACTGGAGTGTGTGGCTTGGGGACTAAAAGTGACCGGGGTTTGTGGTTTGGGGACTGAAAGTGACTGGGTCTCCAGCTTCGTGCCGTACATGGCCTGCTCGTGCATTAGAGGGGGGGGGGGGGGGAGGAGAGGAGAGGGGGGAGGG
>OX457034.1:8275688-8297392 GCA_949752745.1 Protula sp. h YS-2021
CAGTCTTCTACCCCCTCGCTCCTGCATCAGCCCTCTACCCCCTCGATCCTGCCTCAGCCCCTCTACCCCCTCGCCTCCTTCTGCATCATCACCCCTCGACTCACTTCTGCACCATCCTCTTAACCCCCTCTGCATCACCCCCCTCTACCCCACGACCCCCTCTGCATCATCCCCCGTCACCCCCCGCCACCCTCTTCGTCAGCCCACTCTAGCCGCTTGTCTCCTTCTGGCATCAGCGCCCACGTGACCGAGTACTCTATTCCCCACCCCCACCCCTCCCACCTCCTCCCACCACCCTCCCTTCATAATGTCACGGTATTCAAAAGGACCCTTTTATTAGACCCAAATCAGGCTCGGCGGAGTTTTTTCATCTGTACTTTATTCCCCGCTGCAAAAGACACAACAAGTCGCAAGAAGAAAGTGTCGCACCAGTCATCAATTGATTTTCTTCCTTTATATTCTATTAGTTTTTTTTTTTTTTTTATTTACTCCGTCTCTGTGACGAACCCAGCTTGTAGATCGTGGGCGAAATCTTGAATCAATTCACGTACGAAAATCTCTTTGCTTTTTTTTGTTTTTTTTGAGAACCTGGAAGAGTGCATTGTGTGTGTATGTGTGTGTGCGTGTGTTTTGGCGTAACTGAAGGACGCACACACCAAATTGGCTGCCCAGAGCGGAATAACACTTGGGGATGCTGCAGACAACATGAATCCACCAGAAGCTCGGGCACCAATACTTTGTGAGATATTAGCATTCAACTAGAGCGGGTTAAGTAAGCCCATGTGACCCTTCAACTCCCCCCCCCCCCTACAATTTTTACACCAATAAACAGCAAATGGACTAGACAAAAATACAAATTTTGAGGAAGAGACGCACTTCGAAGCTCACACTTTGAGGTAGATTTGTTTGTACAACAACACAAAGATGACGTCAAAATTTGGCATAAACCAAAAGTAACACATCAGCTATTCCCGGTATCTACAATATTCTTTCTAAACAACGTGGGGGTGCATATTAATGAGTTTGTAGAAAAATACCTGTATAACACAGTACTTACTTGTACATTACACATCATCATGAGTACTTTGAAACTCTCGAGTACAACAGTATTTTGTAGTATCCAATCAGTATCGGACATTCTGCGGCAACATACATTGCTAGGCAATTTCCGTCTTCCACTCTGGTATCCTTCATTTGAGAACCGTCATTTTTCGGTTTAGTTTGACCTTGACTTTATATACTTCTTGACCTTGACCTGGTACACTTTTCTATCTTGAATTCACACACAAACACATTTACTTCTTTCCGTCAAAACGTAGGTAAGATGTGAAATATTAAAAAAAAAAAACTTTTTAAATTAAAAATTTGCTGTCCTTTTACGAGGACTCTCAACCCTGTCGCTGTTGTTGTTATACTTCTACTACAAAGATTCATTGTGCTCCTACTCCACTTCAGCCTCACGAGAACTTCCTTAACTTCTTCATACCTTAATATCTGTTGTTTATTTTCTGATCAAATCCTGATTTACTTAAAAAAATCAACAACAAAACCATACGCTTGGAGATTGATATAATTGATAATAGGAGTTCAATATCTGGAGAACAAAACTGGTTTGTTTTATGTCTTGGGAATCGAGGTCTCGTGCTATGTGCAGAGCGCCTCGGGGCTGTTTCGTTATAAGGTTTCACAGTGCACAAAACTCGGCATACAATCCCGAGTACAGTATCGTTCCGTGTGGAAGGAAGCGGTAGACTGCATGGCTAAAAACGCCTAAATAAAACGGCTGGCTGGCCCGCTACCGACAAAGATGAAGGGGTTGTCCATGTCACTAAAACTGCCTAAAGGAAGCGGTGGGCTACATGGCTAAAAGCGCCTAAATAAAACGGCTGGCTGGCCCGCTACCGACAAAAATGAAGGGGTTGTCCATGTCACTAAAACTCCCTAAAGGAAGCGGTAGACTGCATGGCTAAAAACGCCTAAATAAAACGGCTGGCTGGCCCGCTAACGACAAAAATGAAGGGGTTGTCCATGTCACTAAAACTGCCTAAAGGAAGCGGTGGGCTACATGGCTAAAAACGCCTAAATAAAACGGCTGGCTGGCCCGCTACCGACAAAAATGAAGGGGTTGACCATGTCACTAAAACTGCCTAAAGGAAGCGGTGGGCTACATGGCTAAAAACGCCTAAATAAAACGGCTGGCTGGCCCGCTACCGACAAAAATGAAGGGGTTGACCATGTCACTAAAACTGCCTAAAGGAAGCGGTGGGCTACATGGCTAAAAACGCCTAAATAAAACGGCTGGCTGGCCCGCTACCGACAAAGATGAAGGGGTTGTCCATGTCACTAAAACTGCCTAAAGGAAGCGGTAGACTGCATGGCTAAAAACGCCTAAATAAAACGGCTGGCTGGCCCGCTACCGACAAAAATGAAGGGGTTGTCCATGTCACTAAAACTCCCTAAAGGAAGCGGTGGGCTACATGGCTAAAAGCGCCTAATAAAACGGTTGGCTGCCCCACTGACGTGCCAAAAATGAAGAGGATGCGGTTGGCTGTATGTGTTAATAAGGAATCAAAATGAGCGGTTGACTATGGGACTAAAAGTGTCAAAACACAGCGGATGATTGTGACTAAAAGGGCCAAAACGCACCGGATGACTATGTGACTAAAAGGGCCAAAACGCAGCGGATGACTACGTGACTAAAAGCGCAAAACGCAGAGGATGACTATGTGATTAAAGGGCATAAACGCAGCGGATGACTATGTGACTAAAAGCGCCAAAACGCACCGGATGACTATGTGACTAAAAGCGCTAAAACGCATCGGATGACTATGTGACTAAAAGCGCCAAAACGCAGCGGATGACTATGTGACTAAAAGGGCAAAAACGCAGCAGATGACTATGTGACTAACGGCGCTAAAATGCAGCGGATGACTGTGTGACTAAAAGGGCCAAAACGCAGCGGATGACTACATGACTAAACGCGAAACTATACGGCAGTTTCAGCTTCTGTAATTTCCAGAAAAAACGAGGGTTTTTTTCTTTAACCTGCACTATGCTTTACAATACTAAACGTAACGTTAGCGTCATGATTACGTATCTATTTGGCTAATAGTCTCTCCTTAAAACACTTTCTTCTTTGAAAAAAACATAGTGTTGGTAGAAGCGCGTACGCTCAATTTAAATCCATGTCGCGGTTCGGTCGAAAAGCTCTGCGAATACCTCGAACATGCACGATGTATTTGCACAATGTTCTAATGATAAGTCAATATTCCTTCGAAACAAATCTCTGACGGGTTCTGATTGTTTTTTGAGCGAATTTTACCATCGGGGAACAATTAAAGGAGAAATTATTCTGTGTCATAACAAGGCAAAAACAGCGTCCAGGTTTATGCCGGATTTGGTTTTATTGTGTGTTTGCTCTCTACTCATAAACTCGTCGTGTCTCTTTTGTTTTCAGAAAAGGTTACTCTAGGATTGGGGAGGGGGGCACTGTTTTGAATTGTACAACCTCTGGTGTTGTAGCCCTGAAAACTTTCGTGCGTACCGTTGTTGTCCAACAGCCAACCTCTACGGCAGCTCGGTCCGTTGTGTATAGCACACCCACTGGGGAGTCCGCGAAAATAGTATTCATAAAGTGGGGGACTATTTTTTAAAATATTCATCCGCTACTGAGCTTATACGCAGCAGATATCTCAAGAGGTCATTTGTTGTATAAGAACACTTCCAGTTAACTGACGGTTTATTTCTCATTCACACTTTCGAAGTAACTATATCATTCTCTTATTTTTTCCTGCCTTAAATTGAGACTTTCATATTCTTCACAGCCATAAAAGTACTTGCCTGAAGTATGTCCAAGGCCGCTGGGCCCCAGTGGTGGGAGGCGAGGGGAGGGGAGGGGAGAGGTTATGATTATGACATCACCATACCCGTTTGTGATTCTAACAACTTGTCTTAAGTATGTCCAAGGCCGCTGGGCCCCAGTGGCTCACTAATCAGTCAACATTCCTGTCACTTCATTCACAAGACGTGCAATTTTTATTTATTTGTATGGTGGTTGTGGGGGTGGGGAGGGGAGGGGAGAGGGTATGATTATGACATTACTATACCGTCACACCGTTATGTGAGTCAAACAAGGCAGTTTCTATCATCCCAAATACGGCTCAACGCTCGTGAATCACGTGTGTTTTCAGTGAGACCCCATTAATTCACCGCCCTGTTTACCAGACCCAATTTTAAACACTTATGTCAATCAAATCTGAGCATTGAGTTTGAAAGCGCACAAAAAGTATCATCCGTATTTCAAACATTCAATCATTTCGAAATGATATCGTCTTTTGCTGAGTTATTAAATCAACAGGATCTCTCAAAGCTAGGAGAGAAAACCTGAACATAAATAGCCCACAACTACATTTAACTTGTATAATAGAGTCAATGTCAGATCAAAGCTGTATTCCGTTTCAAAAGCTGGTTAAGTCGTGTTCAGACGAGGTATACTGTTAACACTGTATTATTTAAAATAAGAATTTATCAAGCAAATAAGAATTCAGATAATTTTTGTCATGGGTGAAATCGGCTAAATTGACTACGGTAGTCTATTCCGGAATAGACAACCGTCTATTCTGGAATAGACTACCAAAGTTAAAAGTTCTCTGGAATAAAACGTTTTAAATTTGTCATATATATTAAATTGTAGCATATATTACTTACAGGTTTTATAATATTTAAATTTAAAATTACACAAAAACGTTCCATTTGAAAGGATTTGAAGGTCGGTAGTCTATTCCGGAATAGACTATCGTAGTCGTAAAATGCGTTAGTTCACCGATGGCAAAATTATCTGAATTCTTATTTGCTTGATAAATTCTTATTTTAAATAATACAGTGTTTGTTGAGAGTTCTGTATTTCACGATCGCAGAAACGCGTCAGGTTATATAACGAAAGTCGCGTCACGTCATAATATTGGAGCTTGGTTATGGTTGGGAAGGGGGAGGGGGAGAGGATGGGGGAAGGGGTGGCTGGGTATCATAAGCAGGGAAAATAAATCAGCAGAGATTATCGGCGAAAGCGCCAAACTGTACCACAAAATGTGTGTTGGGAGTTACAATCTCGATGGCATTTTATACAGGCCGGCGCGCAATGAAACGACACACGTTGACATTTTAGAAATTGGCTCTTAGAAGCCAGACCGAAAGGCTCTGTCATATTTCACTGCAAAATGCCACCACAACCCCCCTAACCCCCCCCCCCCCGCCCCCACCCCATCCCAACCCCACCTCTCTCTCTCTCTCTCCGCTCACACCAGCGATTTTGCTTCACAGGATTTCTCAATGTTCAAAATCACTTGTTGACACCAACACAACAGTTCATGCACGACTTATTCTCTTGAGCTACTGTTTTCAGGGGGGATCATTTACAGTGAATTCACATTACAGAACATGCCACAGACGTGTATCTTAGCTGCCCCTTATATATATATATATATATATATATATATATATATATATATATATATATATATATATATAATCTACAGCAAATACTCGGCAATTTGATCACAAACAGATTCCCATTTGTAAATCCGTGTTCTTTTTTTCTAGAACAAACAACTCAAAAAGCTAGCCAATACAAAATATTTGGTTATATTTTTTACAGATTGTCACTTTTTATAAGTATAAAACACCTAAGCCAATTTTTTTGCATTAGGAACGAGTGGGGAGTATTAAAGTCAGTGAGTAAGTTTTGCAACAGCGTCCTCGTATAAGGGAGCCTCTAAAGCAATGCTCTCGTGTATGTCATCAACATAACTCCAAAAGACTTGTACGAGTTCACGACGCCTATATTCCATAAGGTAGAGATTGGGTGTGCATGGACGGAATGTATGTCGCTGAACAAGCACAATAGACTGGAACAACATGGGCAGCATGTATGTTGCTGAAAAAGCAGAACTGAGTGGCGACTGTCGTAAACTGTTGTGCACCTGTCTGCTCCCATCGCCTGTCTGCTCCAATCACCTGTCTGCTCCCATCACCTGTCTGCCCCAATCACCTGTCTGCTCCTATCACCTGTCTTTTCCCATCACCTGTCTGCTCCCATCACCTGTCTGCTCCTATCACCTGTCTGCTCGCATCACCTGTCTGCTCCTATCACCTGTCTGCTCCCATCACCTGTCTGCTCCCATCGCCTGTCTGCTCCAATCACCTGTCTGCTCCCATCACCTGTCTGCTCGCATCACCTGTCTGCTCCTATCACTTGTCTGCTCCCATCACCTGTCTGCTCCCATCACCTGTCTGCTCCTATCACCTGTCTGCTCGCATCACCTGTCTGCTCCTATCACCTGTCTGCTCCCATCACCTGTCTGCTCCTATCACCTGTCTGCTCCCATCACCTGTCTGCTCCTATCACCTGTCTGCTCCCATCACCTGGCTGCTCCCATCACCTGTCTGCTCCTATCACCTGTCTGCTCCCATCACCTGTCTGCTCCCATCACTTGTCACCCTTAAGGGTAAAGTATGCAACGGTAAAGAATAGGACATGACAATGTTACAACCGACCGTGCCTGAACTGTGGATGGTTATTGCTTATTAACGTAGGAGGCAAAAAAAAAAAAAAAGAAAAAAAAAAACTAGAGCAGTGTGCATAGCCCACATATTCCCCACAGGCTTCCCCCCCCCCACCCCCATCAGTTAAACACGGCCATCAATAGTCAATCAAGAGCTGAAATTTTCCAAGTGCAGCTGGTCTATTTTCCTTGGACAAACCTGGCCCATTTACAATACCGATCTGTGTTTGTTCCCATAGCAGCTGCATACCAAGTTTCATTAAAATCCTTGCAGGAGTTTTTAAGTTATCGTGTTAACAAGCTCTTGATGACAGACCGACCGACAGACCGACAGACACGAGATCGATCGCATATAGTCCCTGTGGGGAATAAAAAAAAAGAAGAAAAAAAGGGACAGGGAAGGCGCCAGAGGGCGCTTTCTGCGAGACCACGTCACATAAAGACATCAAGAATGTACCGCTTCACTCACTAGCGATACTGCTTCTTTTTTTTTTTTTTACACCGTTACACAGCCTTAACCGCGCAAAATGTTGTACGTACTGTCACCATAGCAACATCTCACGTGATTTATACGCTAATTAATAACTTGTTGTATTTGGAATGTAATACAGGCTATTGCTATATCACATCACATGCTTTAGCCATCCCACACACTGGGTAAAAGAGTGCCCTGTGTTTTGACTATTCACCTCGCTAGTAACGCGTATTGTCTCCACTCTGAACCTTCACATCACCCGGGACTGTATGTTTAACCACGCCCACCCGGTCTAGTTTGGGGTACTCACCGCGATGCGGTACTGAAGTTGGCAGTACTCAGTGAGTAGCCACAGACGGCCCTAGCTAGTAACGCGTATTGTCTCCACTCTGAACCGTCACATCACCCGAGACTGTATGTTTAACCACGCCCACCCGGTCTAGTTTGGGGTACTCACCGCGCTGCGGTACTGAAGCTGGCAGTACTCAGTGAGTAGCCACAGAAGGGCCGTGTTGCACTGGACTATGCCGACGCTGCGCCGGTACACACACGCCGGCTTGTTCTGCACTCCCCAGGGCATGGCGCAGAAATGACGTCATGCATTCACGTGCTCATGTTTCGAAGAACGCACATTAGAGACATCGATCTCCACAACAACACAACAGTGACATCACACGTCGCTATGGCTCCCATGCTTTACGTCATACAAAACATATCCAAATATTACACTTTCACAAGCGTTTAGCAAGCGCAAGCACTACTCCTGTTCCCCAACGCCAAACGATCGACTGCACGCTTTCCATCACATACTGAATGATCGACTAGACAGTTTCCATTACACGCTTGTCAGCAATTTCTATCCCCCCTTATTTCTTTCCTTCCATGATAAAACAAGCTTTCCTCTACATTAACACCAAAGGACGTTTTCAAAGTCCACCTAAAAGTGAGTAAATAATGAAAAGAGCAAGATTTTGTTTTTCCAATCTCAGTCTAAATATACAAAACTACTGATTTTTTTTCTCTCTATCCTGCTCTTTCATCACGCAATTACGGACGCTATACAATTCCGCACGCAGCAAAATATCCCATGTTTATTTTCTTGCAATTTACGCTGCTCAGCCGCGCGGAAATAAGAATAAAGGCCTTACATATCTATGAGTAGATAGACTCATATGCCCAAGCATTTCTGAAGGACTGACACCGGTAGCGATATCTTCCACAAATCCCTCCTCAAGTCACACAGTTATCCAAAGCGCTATTACAATATTTCTACACACTTTTTACTTGAACAGTTTATTTTAGTGTTTGACAACAGAGTACGCAAAAGCACAATGTCTTCCTTAACAAATCCATTTTTTTCCGCGGCCGGGGGCAGAGGGGGGGGGGGGGTGTTTCTGCTGAAGATCTGTTGTTACAGAAATGTCCAAATCCATTAATGGGATGTTATTTTAACATCATTTTAACGAGGATTTCGTTGTTAACACGCACATGCTGTTTTGGTTTATGAGACGGAAACCCCATCCTTGAAGTGACGGGGTTATTCACTCACAGCTTTCTCATCAAATACTGGGTGGAAAACGACGGGAAACGACTTCAACGAAACAAACCCCTTAAAGCCCGGGAAAACAGACATCGTTTTCACTATAAAACAGAGGTCTGCTTTCAATAAATCACGAGGTACCAGCAGCGCAAGCAGGGACACCAGATGTTGTTTTTTTTTTTTTTTTGCGTGCTTGCAAGCAAAACCTTGAAAACAACGTGATACTCTCTGAGAATCACATACGCCACCCCCTCCCCTCTCCCCCCCTCCCTCCATGTCTTGTACTTAAGTTTGCCTGGATACTGCCCTGTCAATCATCCGATCAATTGGCAATAGCTTTTTGGGGGGGAGGTTCCCTTGGAGGCCTTCGCGGAAACGGGTACAAAGAAGCCACACAACACCCTACTTTACAACTGCTGTAATCTTTCTGTCATAGCTGTAAATCGTTTATAGCCCACTCATGTCCTCCATCAAGCAAGATTATGAAGGATAACTTGTGTGGTCGACATCTAGAAAGCCACTTCCGAATTTTTATATCAAAGTGAAAAGCTTGAATCTTCCATCTCCCTAGCATTGTTTGTGCCCAGTTCTAAAATTCTGCGTCTGATACAGGCCTTCCACAGTCCTGCGTCTGATGGGTCACAGGCCTTCCGCAGTCGTACGTCTGATGGGACACAGGCCTTCCGCAGTCCTACGTCTGATCCGACACGGGCCTTCCGCAGTCATACGTCTGATGGGACACAGGCCTTCCGCAATCCTACGTCTGATCGGACACAGACCTTCCGCAGTCCTGCGTCTGATTGGACACGGGCCTTCCGCAATCCTACGTCTGATCGGACACAGACCTTCCGCAGTCCTGCGTCTGATGGGACACAGGCCTTCCGCAGTCATACGTCTGATGGGACACAGGCCTTCCGCAGTCCTACGTCTGATCCGACACAGGCCTTCCGCAGTCCTGCGTCTGATGGGACACAGGTCTTCCGCAGTCCTACGTCTGATGGGACACAGACCTTCCGCAGTCCTACGTCTGATGGGACACAGGCCTTCCGCAGTCATACGTCTGATGGGACACAGGCCTTCCGCAGTCCTACGTCTGATCCGACACAGGCCTTCCGCAGTCCTGCGTCTGATGGGACACAGGTCTTCCGCAGTCCTACGTCTGATGGGACACAGACCTTCCGCAGTCCTACGTCTGATGGGACACAGGCCTTCCGCAGTCATACGTCTGATGGGACACAGGCCTTCCGCAGTCCTACGTCTGATCCGACACAGGCCTTCCGCAGTCCTGCGTCTGATGGGACACAGGTCTTCCGCAGTCCTACGTCTGATGGGACACAGACCTTCCGCAGTCCTACGTCTGATGGGACACAGGCCTTCCGCAGTCATACGTCTGATGGGACACAGGCCTTCCGCAGTCCTACGTCTGATCCGACACAGGCCTTCCGCAGTCCTGCGTCTGATGGGACACAGGTCTTCCGCAGTCCTACGTCTGATGGGACACAGACCTTCCGCAGTCGTACGTCTGATGGGACACAGGCCTTCCGCAGTCGTACGTCTGATGGGACACAGGCCTTCCGCAGTCCTACGTTTGATGGGACACAGGCCTTCCACAGTCCTGCGTCTGATGGGACACAGGCCTTCCGCAGTCATACGTCTGAACGGACACGGGCCTTCCGCAGTCCCGCGTCTGATCGGACACGGGCCTTCCGCAGTCCCGAGTCTGAACGGACACGGGCCTTCCGCAGTCCTGCGTCTGAACGGACACGGGCCTTCCGCAATCCTAGTCTGAACGGACACGGGCCTTCCGCAGTCCCGCGTCTGATTGGACACGGGCCTTCCGCAATCCTAGTCTGAACGGACACGGGCCTTCCGCAGTCCCGCGTCTGATCGGACACGGGCCTTCCGCAGTCCCGAGTCTGAACGGACACGGGCCTTCCGCAGTCCCGCGTCTGAACGGACACGGGCCTTCCGCAGTCCTGAGTCTCAATGGACACAGGCCTTCAGCAGTCCTGCGTCTGATCGGACACGGGCCTCCCGCAGTCCTGCGTCTGAACGGACACAGGCCTTCCGCAGTCCTGCGTCTGAACGGACACGGGCCTTCCGCAGTCCTGCGTTTGAACGGACACGGGCCTTCCGCAGTCCTGCGTCTGAAGGGACACGGGCCTTCCGCAGTCCTGCGTCTGAACGGACACGGGCCTTCCGCAGTCCTGCGTCTGAACGGACGCGGGCCTTCCACAGTCCTGCGTCTGAACGGACACGGGCCTTCCGCAGTCCTGCGTCTGATTGGACACGGGCCTTCCGCAGTCCTGCGTCTGATGGGACACAGGCCTTCCGCAGTCCTGCGTCTGATCGGACACAGGCCTTCCGCAATCCTACGTCTGATCGGACACAGACCTTCCGCAGTCCTGCGTCTGATCGGACACGGGCCTTCCGCAGTTCTGAGTCTGAACGGACACGGGCCTTCCGCAGTCCTGCGTCTGATGGGACACAGGCCTTCCGCAGTCCTGCGTCTGATCGGACACAGGCCTTCCGCAATCCTACGTCTGATCGGACACAGACCTTCCGCAGTCCTGCGTCTGAACGGACACGGGCCTTCCGCAGTCCTGCGTCTGAACGGACACAGGCCTTCCGCAGTCCTGCGTCTGAACGGACACGGGCCTTCCGCAGTCCTGCGTCTGATCGGACACGGGCCTTCCACAGTCATACGTCTGATGGGACACAGGCCTTCCACAGTCCTGCGTCTGATCGGACACAGGCCTTCCGCAGTCCTGCGTCTGAACGGACACGAGCCTTCCGCAGTCGTACGTCTGATCCGACACAGGCCTTCCGCAGTCCTGCGTCTGATGGGACACAGGTCTTCCGCAGTCCTACGTCTGATGGGACACAGACCTTCCGCAGTCGTACGTCTGATGGGACACAGGCCTTCCACAGTCATACGTCTGATGAGACACAGGCCTTCCGCAGTCCTACGTCTGATCCGACACAGGCCTTCCGCAGTCCTGCGTCTGATGGGACACAGGTCTTCCGCAGTCCTACGTCTGATGGGACACAGACCTTCCGCAGTCGTACGTCTGATGGGACACAGGCCTTCCGCAGTCGTACGTCTGATGGGACACAGGCCTTCCGCAGTCCTACGTTTGATGGGACACAGGCCTTCCACAGTCCTGCGTCTGATGGGACACAGGCCTTCCGCAGTCATACGTCTGATGGGACACAGGCCTTCCGCAGTCCTACGTCTGATCCGACACAGGCCTTCCGCAGTCCTGCGTCTGATGGGACAAAGGCCTTCCGCAGTCCTACGTCTGATGGGACACAGGTCTTCCGCAGTCCTGCGTCTGAACGGACAAAGGCCTTCCGCAGTCGTACGTCCGATCGGATTCAGGTGATTTTTGGAAGTAGAGAATTGTTAGTAGTAACAATTCATATCGCGTGACCCATGCTGATTTGCATTTAACTGGACACAGAGCTCTCCCCGTTCTGCCTCCATTCCTGCATGCTTTGCTGTGTATGTACGCCTGCATATGTACGCCTGCATATGTACGCCTGCGCATGCTGCTGGTAGGATCGGATTCTGGTAAAGATGAGATCAATTTACTGAAAATCTTATCTGATAGTCACCAAATTTAGAGGGTAAAAATTTGAAAAGTAGAGCCTAGGACAAAGTGTCCTCTCTACAGTGTAGTCCGGGAAAAAGCGTCCTCTTTACAATGTAACCGGGGACAAAGCATCCTCTTTACAATGTAGCCCGGGACAAAGCGTCCTCTCTACAATGTAGTCCGGGACAAAGTGTCCTCTTTACAATGTAGCCCGTAACAAAGTGTCCTCTCTACAATGTAATCCCGGGACAAAGCGTCCTCTCTACAATGTAGTCCGGGACAAAGTGTCCTCTTTACAATGTAGCCTAGGACAAAGCGTCCTCTTTACAATGTAGCCCGGTACAAAGTGTCCTCTCTACAATGTAGCCCGGGATAAAGCGTCCTCTTTACAATGTAGCCCGGTACAAAGTGTCCTCTCTACAATGTAGCCTAGGACAGTGTCCTCTATACAATGTAGCCTCTCCTTGCCATTTTTTTCGTATGAACGTACCCCTAACCTGTCCCACCCCAACACACACAGTGACACGTGTTCTTTCGCCGCGTGACTGCTCTACCCGTGCTTTTTTGTTGCTATAGCAATACAACAGATCTAGCAGGAAATCTCAATAATGCGCATTCAATTGTCAGGTAAGTATGAAGGATGTGCGCTGCTATTTTTAACTTCTGATGAAGAAATTCCAGCCACAATTTCCTGCTTCTTATTTTCTCTTTCTCACAATTTCCGGTTTCAGACTTCCGGTTTCAGATTTTTTTCATTATCACCGGGACGCAAATATGAGTATATAAGAAAAACGCAAAAAAAACAACAAATTTCCTGCAACATCCGGTTACTAAAGAAAAACATTCCTCATTACTGTGGCGCCATCCATGTAGTAAACGGTTCAGGAGTAACTTGCGGCAATGGAGGGGACATTTCCGGTTCTGTGACGTCACGGATGAGAATCCCGTGGTTTTCCGGATCAACATCGAGATTAGAACACGGACGAACCTGATATTTCAATATTGTAAATTTTTCCTATTACAAGATCAGAAACCAGCTTAATTTGAACCAAAAGAAAAGAAAAAAAAAAAAAAAAAAAAAAAAAAACACTCTGTGAACACTATAGAAGGATCCATTGGGGTGGGGTAAAATTACTCCTCTACACGTCCCTATTACAACCCACAGCAACAGTCTTAAGCGCCACTCCGCACTCATATAAGGGGTGTGTCCTGTGTGAAAATAATGCACGCTTGGAGAACAGAATCAGACGCAATATTACGTCATAAAATGGCTTGAGACCAACGTTACACAAGTTCAAGGGGGAGGGGGTAGAGGAAAGATCGGCTCGTCACCAGGACTTACATTTAATAAGGCATGTAGTTGGCTATCGGTGAACACATTGTGAAGGAAATCGACATCGGGACTGCCGCAGTTCGTGAGACACTGGATCTCCTCCAGGCTGTCCAGAATCTGGCTCACGGCTGCAAACACAACATCCGTAGTCATAGCAACAAGACACAAACAAAACCATACTTTATGTTTTAAACCATGTGCAAAAAAAATGCTTATATTTTTTTCACGTGAATGGACAAAATGACAATTTCAAAATGCAACATTTTATATTAAATTAAATTTAAATTTTGAAATAACTATTTTTTAAAAGGTTCTGATTGATCACCTGCACTTGTGACGTCATCATCGACAAGTTCCGCCATGCCATTCTCGACGCCGACGAGAGAAGGATCACTATAAAATGTGTTCCATTTACTGCTCGAAACTGCTGCCAAAACTGCTCCCTAAAAAAAGCCAAGCAACAAAACTGTGGTCACCAAAACTGCTCCCTAAGAACGCCAAGCAACAAAACTGTGGTCAACAAAACTGCTCCCTGAAAACGCCAAGCAACAAAACTGTGGTCAACAAAACTGCTCCCTAAAAACGCCAAGCAACAAAACTGTGGTCAACAAAAGACCACTAAAATTTCTCATATTTGCCCCTCTCATATTAAACAACTCCCTCTGTGTAAGACAACGTAATTAAATCTATGATTAAGAAAAGAAGCCAGTAGCTTTCTGCATGAGAAGGTCTTCGATACTTAGCGCTGAGACGTGTGAACACTTGCAGGAGCCCCACCCCTCCATCCATCCCCCCTCCACCCCCCCGCCACACCTCGATTCGGCTTCGTACATTGGGGTACACTGCTGAGGCATGCAGGCCTCCTCCCTCCCCCCTCCCCACCACTTAGCGATGCGATGTGTGAACACTTGTAGGAGCCCCCCCCCCCCATCCATCCCCCTCCACCCCCCGCCACCCCTCGATTCGGCTTCGTACATTGGGGGTACACTACTGAGGCATGGAGGCACCCCCTCCCCCGCCTCCCTACCACTCAGCGATGCGATGTGTGAACACTTGTAGGAGCCCCCCCTCCCCATCCATCCCCCCTCCACCCCCGCGACCCCTCGATTCGGCTTCGTACATTCGGGTACACTGCTGAGGCATGCAGGCCCCCTGCCTCCCCCCCCCCCCCCCCCCACCACTTAGCGCTGCGATGTGTGAACGCTTGGAAATAAGCCGTACGTAAATAGTAGCACACGTGTGTGATGCAATAGGCGACAGAACCATGGTAACCGGTTCTGTCACGATCCCCCTCCCACCCCTCCAGCCTCTGATCCCCTCCACTACGCCGGTACATACTTTTAGACCAGTCCCCTTGGTGTAAACCTACACGTGTGCACACTGACGTAGAATCAAGATTCTCATCAGCCAATCGTCTGCTAAACACTCCTCAAATATGAGGAGACACGGCGCTGTTATCACCACAACCTTCTTTCCTCCCCAGCGCGACCACTGATGAGAATAACACACCACACATGACCCCCCCCCCGCCCCCCCAGCGTTTTCCCCCCCTTCTTAAAGCCCTAGATATGTCTACAGTTGCGGGGTTGCCGTTTGAGACTCATACGGATGCTCTTCTAGCCGAATCCAATCAAGACCAGATAGAATTGTGGGATATTCCTCAGTGCATTCAGGAATCAGGTTTGCACACAACAGCGTTACAGAATGCCCAGAAGCGTTTTAGTGAGCGGTTGGATATGAGGTGGCGTGGAGGCGGGGAGGAGGAAGGGGGGGGGAGGGGGGGAGGGAGGGGGGTACTGCAAGCTCTTCTAAACTCTTGCCAATCCGAGAATATATCTTAATGGTATGTGCCCTATTTCCAGGACTATCTCAACATGACAAAGTATAATGTTACAAGCCCGAATTGGATTCGAACCCGGGACCAACGCTCTAACCAACTGAGCCAATCGTCACCCCACATCATTATAACATGCACTATAATGCCCCATTTTAAGGATAAGCAGGGTATATAACATCAAGCCCTATTTTCAACCCCAAGCTATATTTAGACACGCGGGACGGGACCTGGGGGGTGGTGGTTATAATTGTTGCTAAAATGGAGCCTGTTTATCACATATTTACACCCCTGCTTGCTCTTGCCCCACCCCCTCCTCCCTCACCCCCCTGCCCCCCCCCCCCCAACTACACAAAAACCCCTCAAACCACCTTGTTACTGCTTTGACCTTCAAAACACCAACAATTGTTGCTACTTAATCGATGCAACAACCCAGTTGTTTCACTCCAATGCATGTAATTTGGGGAGTTAAACTAAGCCACTAGTCAAGGCTGCATTGGGCCGTTCAGTTTTTTTTCTTGTTCATTCGCGGATAACGGGATATTGGGTCTTAGAGTGTTGTCCCAACAACGCCGCGGCCGGTTGTACTTCTCTGTGGGTACTGATCAAACTATTCATAAAATACACAAAAAATATATGGCTGGACAAAAATCAGATGCTATGAAACATACCAATTAGGCACTATGCACTTCTCGAGAAATTCAACTGCACGCAAAAAATGCTGTGCTTTTTTTTTTGATATAATTTTAGGCCAGAGTGATTCTACTGGCTGCCTGTTTGGCTTTGTGTGTTGGAATAATGAAAGCGTTGATGAAAAATCAACCTACTGTCTGATCAGTTACCTATATTTAATTTGTTCATTAGTTCAGTTCCGCGCTGTTCAGCCTTTTTTTTTTTTGCTCGAGAGCTCACCACGACGCGGGACCTTATTCCCTACACAATCACATCGCCTCGGGGGATATCGGCCTAATATCACCAAGCATCCCTGTCTGCCCAAAT
Source organism: Protula sp. h YS-2021 (assembly GCA_949752745.1). Taxonomy (NCBI): domain Eukaryota; kingdom Metazoa; phylum Annelida; class Polychaeta; order Sabellida; family Serpulidae; genus Protula; species Protula sp. h YS-2021. The sequence goes on from OX457034.1 coordinate 8,292,026, forward strand.
CTAATTTCTTTTTTTTTTCTCCCACCAGAATTTACCAAAAGCATGATTTTCCACAGAAAGAGCTGAAAACTACAACTTCCGGTTCCAGGGACATATATATATATTTTTTACACAAATTTATAAAGTATTTATTTGATTTTGCTTTAGGCACATTTTGTCTCTATGGACGCGTGACTTGGCTTACACATTTATTTGAAGCTAAAAATTTACTTGAAATCTCAAAAATAAATAGAGCACATTAATTTTAAAAGCAAAATTTGAACTGGTTTGAATAAGCAATACTGTGTTCTAATTGTCTGCTCGGAATGAGCTTGGATTTCAAAGAAGGTCAAAGAAGTGGATTCAGAATCTAAAAGATTCCAAGACTGTAGAATTGTCTACGATATGTTAAGGGCTGTAGTTACGGGGTTGAGCTTGGGATTCCCAGACCAATCTATGCAGAAAATTGCAACTTCTAAATTATTTAGTGAGAAATACCATTAAATCCGTGAACTGTTTCAATCCAAAACGTTTGGTAAGATTCTGATTAAATTAGACGCTTTCGGCCTACAACTGGTATCTTCTTTAGAGTTCCACAACGAGCGGTCCTAGGTTCTCTTGTTAAAGGGCACGATCCATTGGTGTCAAAGGACAAGGTCATCGGCTGCCCAAGGACATGGTCCATGCTCTTGTGGAGGAGGGTTGATCTATTACACAAGACCCAAGTTCCTGCATGTGGAGGTTGTTTCGTTACCCCAAAATATGGTCACTCGGTGTCCTCTGACGAAGGACACTAGCTACTGATATCAAAGGACACGGTGCTCTGCTGTCTACGGACACGATCTACTGATGTCAAAGGACACGGTGCTCCGCTGCTTGAGGAAGCGATCTACTGATGTCAAAGGACACGGTGCTCTGCTGTCCAAGGACATGATTTAGGGATGTCAAAGGACACGGTGCTCTGCTGTCTAAGGACAAGATCTACGGATGTCAAAGGACAAGGTGCTCTATTGTCTAAGGACACAATGTGCAAATGCCAAACGAAAAGATGCTCCGCTGTTTAACCATACTATTCCCAGATGTCGAACAGTGAAAGAACATCATTCGCTGCTATCTCACGGCACGATCCACACATGTCACGCGACAAGCTTTACCGCCTTCACAAAGCCTCATTCCATAGCTGTCAAGGGACACGACATCCAGCTGTTTGCGAAGCTGTCAAGGGACACGAAACCTAGCTGTTCGCGAAGCTGTCAAGGGACACGACATCCAGCTGTTTGCGAAGCTGTCAAGGGACACGACACCCAGCTGTTCGCGAAGCTGTCAAGGGACACGACACCCAGCTGTTCGCGAAGCTGTCAAGGGATACGACATCCAGCTGTTCGCGAAGCTGTCAAGGGACACGACAATCAGCTGTTCGCGAAGCTGTCAAGGGACACGACATCCAGCTGTTCACGAACACGCTCTGCAGCCATTTCTAACGCACCCTTTATGACGTACCTTGAGTTTTCTGCGTGTATTGAACTTCTTCATCTCCTCCACCGTTTCGTGAAGGTGCACTTTCGGTGCTCGTCCCCTCTCCTGCTAATCAGCAAAAAGCAATCAGTCATGCAATCAGTGACGATATGTAACACGAGAACAGGTCGTAGTACTTGTTCTTTCTTCGTGTATCTTCTCTGTTCACAAAAACCGCTGGAAATCAGACATCCTAGTACAAAATTTGTCACGCAAACTTACAGATATAAATTTGTAATTAAGCTTCTAGCGGCAATCACGTAAATCCAGAATAGAACGACGCCTTCTTCGCCAAGTTTTGTTTCTCATTTTACTTCACTGAAACAAAAATCACATTTTTACGATATTTTATATTTTATATTTGGAGTTTGAAGCAATCAGTCGCAGCGCAGCGAAGCGCTATTTGATGCCTAGCCTCACCTTGATCCAGGGATGCTCCAGAGCGTCCTCCACCGTGATGCGTTTGTCTGGATCTACCTCCAGCATACACTGTACTAAGTCTTTTGCTGAGTCGGATAAATACTCCCACTGGTGACCCCGCATCTAAATTACAGGGAACAAAAAACAGACACACTAAATGAACTTGTCTTCAAGTGAACACAAAACAGCGAAAATGTGACGCAATGCTGCAGTACAGTGGACATCAATAATCGAGTGATTTGAAAGTCGGAAAAGTTAAAAATTTAGTAGAGAGTATATGGCAGTCATTAGTAAAATTCACGCAGGGGGGAGGGGGAGGGGGAAGGGGGGGGGGATTCACTGACATTACGTACACAATATCACTTGTACAAATTAAGCAAGGTTAAGCAATTTCAGGGTTCGAACCAGACTTTACAGATGGCGCCCGGCCGACTAAAGAAAAAAAAAGTTGCGGTAGCCTGGCAGAAACTCTGGCAGTCCCTAGATTCATAGATCTGTGACACGTATTTAAGTCCAGCGCGTCTTGTGGCTTGCGACTTGACAGTACTCCGGACACCTTTCTCTCAATACCTGCTCGATGGCGCCCGGCCACGTGGACCGGCTAAGCTCCAGACTCCTCGGTCGGTAATGCACAGTTTTGAATCCATTCGCACCATCACAGAAATTGTATTCGATATTTTCGCTGAAGCGAACATTCCTATTATTTCGTGGACTGTCGCTGAATCGAACGTTCTTTGGCGTTTTAGCACACTTTTTCGGCACGTGTATTGGTGAACAAGTCTGACCAATCCGTGAACAGTTTTTACAAGATTCTGTCGCATTTGCATAAATGAAACGGCAATTCCCATTGGCCAATAACGTAATATCGTCATCAAAAACATCATCCAGGTCCAAACTATGCTGCGTTTTCATTGGCCCATTCATACTTATTTGCATATTTTAAGCAACTAATTTGCATCCTTTTACATACAACTTTTCATAAGTGAAACAACACATGTATTCTGTGCTAGAATTCAACTATTTGCTATTAACATATTTTGTTCGTTCTGTTATTACTTATTGCTTTATTTAACATTAAAATATCCATTAAATAGGGTTTCTGAATAAAAATAAGACAGAGCACTGGTCACTCCGTAAGAAACGAAAAAAAAAAGGCACAGCAGCTGTTGCTTAGCAACAAAACACATCGTTTGCTTTGGCTTCTATCCCCACTGAATGATGATTCGCAGCTTGCCTATTTTTAACTCAATTTTACTCAATATCCATAAATAACTGAAATTGGCACTCCTTCCCATTTGATCACAACTTTTGTGTTCGAAACTTTTCTGCCTGATCTACCCCCCGTTCAAAATCAATGTTTTCGTTTCAGCAACAGTTTCTCCATGGTCACTAAACTGCAGACGAGCAAGACAACTGTGAGCTTCCCGTTTTTCTCAAACAGCTTGAGACACGAGCTGATCTCATTAACTAGCATCAAGGTGCTTGCAGGGAGCTCCCCCCTCCATCCCCTGCCCCAAGGACGGGGGTGGGGGTAGGACGGGGGATTACAGTGGGCTGGGAAGGGAAAGGTGCTAAATAAGAGGTTTTTACAAGAAATAACTGAGAAACGGAACGGAAATCCAATTCAATTTCCTGCCCCTTATAATCAGACTCGCTCTTATTAACCTTTGAAGATGCTACACTAGGCGAGTGTTTTACCGAAAAGCTTGCAATGCAGTCACACTGCAATCACAGCGCGGTCACATCGCAATCACACCGCAGTCACATCACAGTCACACTGCAGTCACACCACGGTCACACTGCAGTCACAGCGCGGTCACATCGCAATCACACCGCGGTCACACGGCACTCACACCACAATCAAAACTCACTGCAGTACAGCAGCAAACGTTTAATTCCCCCTCCTCCCCCCCCCCCCCCCCCCACCGCCGACCTCAACAGCAAATGCAAACTCCAAAATACACGCGCCAAACACTGGACTTAAAAAATACACCATTAACTCAGGAATATTTCTGCGATTTGGGAGGCCATTTTCAGAATCTGGGGGCCATGGCCCCCGCCAAAACGATCCCTGTAAACTGAAAAAAAGCAATTCAAGGAGTTTACGTTTAACCCCCTCACGCCCCCCCCCCCCCTCTGTGCCGCCCGACCCCATCCGTACCCTCCGGCCTCAAGCGATCACAATCCGCCCGCCCTCCGCACCCGCCCCTATCCCCCCCCCTACACACAAGTGATCACAATCCGCCTGCCGTCCGGACAACTCCCCCATCCCCAGAAGTCCGACCACAATCCTACTTCCTGCCTACTTCCTCCTAATTCCTCCTACTGCAAACGAACATCGCCTCCAATTTTTTTTTATTTGGGTAAACAAAAAAAAAAAAAAAACAGTGTGGTAATCTGCATTGTGGCTATTTTTAGTGGTTACAGACAAATCCTTGATTTGCATTGACTAGTCCGTGATACTCGCAAGCAACATAACTGGAACGATCGAAGTGCAGTGGGGGATTTCTAGCCAAAGGACAAGGGGGTCAGCTGGTCTCAGATCAAACGCAAAACCATCAGCTCTGGGAGCAGGCAAAATGACAAGTCAAATACCTTAACTTATGCTTGCAATATGAATGCATTAGGTTCAAACGCCATATGTCCTTTCACGGCCATCTATCCTCGCCAGGGCGGGGAGGGGAGAGAGGGAGGGGGGGGGGCAACAAGGCGGCCGAGGAAAAGGGGGGGGGAGGCGGACGCGCAATTGAAGGGGGGAGGCAAGATGGCCCATGTCTCATACGTCACTACAATTGTGCTTGTAGTACGTAACAGATTAAGGTGTTCTCAGTACATCATTATAGTTTTTTTCTATACGGGGCTAACCAGCGGAAAATCCCGAGCATCCCGGAAAATCCCGAGCATTCCAAACACATAAACAAATGGATTCAATTAAGATTCCGGATTTAGCGGTCAAAAATGAACCTGGCCCCTCCATGGGATTTCTGAATACCAAGCATTATCTCGTCAACAGAACAAGGTATAAAGGATGTTCTTCGCAGCAACATCTGAAGATTTTGCGGCTGATTGATTTATGCATACCATTGATAAAACGGACTTTTCAATCTATAACATCCATCAATCCTTTCACAAATGATCCCTTCATGAAACATCAGAACAGTGGATCCCGATTTAGATACACCCCTCCCATTCTTCCGATCTTCCGGATTTCCTTTCCTTATCTCGGAAGGAATCCGGATGATCCCTGTGTGCGTCTGTCACGATATCATTCTGCCACACGTGAGCAGCGATCCGTACTGGATCGGCTAATACCGGCGTTCCCATCAACGGAAGACAACGGTGGTAACCATATCATATAATGATGCGGCATCGGCCTCAACGCTTCGCCGACGGATCTTGTTAACACTTCGTTATACATCTGTCTTCATACATAAAAGATACGTAAGAGATACA
>OX457034.1:8297592-8477592 GCA_949752745.1 Protula sp. h YS-2021
CCCCCGCGGGTGGTAGGTATGTGTTGCAGCCCCTGCCCCCACACCCGTCCCACAGGGCGACTTACAGCATAGCGGCCCCCGTGAGTTGTGGGTATAAGTGACCCACCCCTACCCCACCCCTTCCCCACACGGGTCCCACAGGGCGACTTACAACATAGCAGCCGTGGGTGATCTGCTCAAAGAGGCGCTCCTTGGTGCCGTTGAAAGGTAGGGCCCCGCTGATGAGCACGTACAGCAGCACCCCGCAGCCCCACATGTCCACGGCCTTGTCGTACGGCTGCCTGGCAACTACTTCCGGGCTCATGAAGTGCGGCGTTCCAATGCGACCTTATGGGCGAAAATACAAGAAATAGGACATGACTGCGAGCGAAAATATAAGAAATTAGAGATGACTGCGAGCGAAAATACAAGAAATTACACATGACTGCGAGCGATAATACAAGAAATTACACATGACTGCGAGCGAAAATACAAGAAATTAAATATGACTGCGAGCGATAATACAAGAAAACGGCGGCACTATGTACGCGCAAATACAAGACCAACTAGTAAGTAAATGACCGCAACGTGTACGCGAAAATAATAAAGTAAGAAATATACAGTGAGATAAAAGGTGGCGAAATACAAGAATATATCGTGAGAAAAGATAGAGGTCCCATGACGGCTGCTTCCGGTTATAAATAAATGCAAAAATAATGATATAAATTACTGTTTCTCACTGCATTTAAATCTGGATCTTTTGACTTCACATTTTATTAGAAACTACAGAACGCTACAGAAAAATAAGACATTCGACTTCAACACTTTAAGACATATTCAAAGCTTGACATTTTCTTAATCTTTCTCTCGAATACAGAATGCAATTCACTTGGAATAGGCTAACACTACGGCAACAAACACTTCACATTTCAGTCCTGGTTGCAAAATGCACCCATATAGCAACCGAGTCTACACGAGGACAGAATAGGAACTAACGTCTCACAAATGACCCAAGCAAACAAAACAGGGACAGAGGCTGCACTCTCTACAGGGACAGATGCTGCACTCTTTACAGGGACAGATGCTGCACTCTTTACAGGGACAGATGCTGCACTCTCTACAGGGACAGATGCTGCATTCTTTACAGGGACAGAGGCTGCACTCTTTACAGGGACAGATGCTGCACACTTTGCAGGGACAGATGCTGCACTCTTTACAGGGACAGATGCTGCACACTTTGCAGGGACAGATGCTGCACTCTTTACAGGGACAGATGCTGCACTCTCTACAGGGACAGATGCTGCACTCTCTACAGGGACAGATGCTGCACTCTCTACAGGGACAGATGCTGCACTCTCTACAGGGACAGATGCTGCACTCTTTACAGGGACAGATGCTGCACTCTCTACAGGGATAGATGCTGCACTCTCTACAGGGATAGATGCTGCACTCTTTACAGGGACAGATGCTGCACTCTTTACAGGGACAGAGGCTGCACTCTTTACAGGGACAGATGCTGCACTCTCTACAGGGATAGATGCTGCACTCTCTACAGGGACAGATGCTGCACTCTCTACAGGGATAGATGCTGCACTCTCTACAGGGATAGATGCTGCACTCTCTACAGGGATAGATGCTGCACTCTCTACAGGGATAGATGCTGCACTCTCTACAGGGACAGATGCTGCACTCTTTACAGGGACAGAGGCTGCACTCTTTACAGGGACAGATGCTGCACTCTCTACAGGGACAGATGCTGCACTCTCTACAGGGATAGATGCTGCATTCTTTACAGGGACAGATGCTGCACTCTTTACAGGGACAGATGCTGCACTCTCTACAGGGACAGATGCTGCATTCTTTACAGGGACAGAGGCTGCACTCTTTACAGGGACAGATGCTGCACTCTTTACAGGGACAGAGGCTGCACTCTTTACAGGGACAGATGCTGCACTCTCTACAGGGACAGATGCTGCACTCTCTACAGGGATAGATGCTGCATTCTTTACAGGGACAGATGCTGCACTCTTTACAGGGACAGATGCTGCACTCTCTACAGGGGACAGAGGCTGCACTCTTTACAGGGATAGATGCTGCACTCTTTACAGGGACAGATGCTGCACTCTCTACAGGGACAGATGCTGCATTCTTTACATTGACAGAGGCTGCACTCTTTACAGGGACAGATGCTGCACACTTTGCAGGGACAGATGCTGCACTCTTTACAGGGACAGATGCTGCACTCTTTACAGGGACAGATGCTGCACTCTCTACAGGGACAGATGCTGCATTCTCTACAGGGACAGATGCTGCACTCTCTACAGGGACAGATGCTGCACTCTCTACAGGGACAGATGCTGCACTCTTTACAGGGACAGATGCTGCACTCTCTACAGGGACAGATGCTGCACTCTCTACAGGGACAGATGCTGCACTCTCTACAGGGACAGATGCTGCACTCTCTACAGGGACAGATGCTGCATTCTTTAATCAATTTTTAGCATAAAACAACTTCGTTTACAGTCGGTCAAATTTCAGTCACCGCTTGAAAAGCAGTAACTTAAAAACTCAACAATGTAAGGGTTAGGGGAGATGGGTTGATTACCCAACAACAAGCCAGTGAAACGCTAAAACGTTCTCTCAATCTCGCATACCTCTACCAAGCATTTTCACAATGGGGGGGGGGGGGGGGGGGGTGGGGTTGGTGTTGATTACCCAACCACAAGCCAGTGGAACGCTAAAAAGTTCTCTCCATCTCGCATGGTTCTACCAAACATTTTCACAATGGGGGGGGGGGGGGGGGTGATTACCCAACCACAAGCCAGTGAAAGGCTAAAAAGTTCTCTCCATCTCGCATACCACTACCAAACATTTTCACAATGGGGGGGGGGGGGGGTTGTTGTTGATTACCAAACAACAAGCCAGTGAAACGCTAATACGTTCTCTCCATCTCGCATACCTCTACCAAACATTTTCACAACGGGGGGGGGGGGGGGGGTGGTGTTGATTACCCAACCACAAGCCAGTGAAACGCTAAAAAGTTCTCTCCATCTCGCATAGTTCTGCCAAACATTTTCACAACGGGGGAAACACACTTCATATAAGGCTAACTTATCTACATGGCATCTTCTGTGAATGCAAAATCCACTTAACCGCAATGAAAGTAATTCTCTCAACTCGCCAAAAAAAAAAAAAAAAAAATTAAAGCATCCAATCGGAAATAACAAAATAAATGGAAACCCGGGACATTACGGGGTCTTACCAATTTGTCCGTATCTTAAGCTCACCCATACTTGCGTTCCATAAAAATAGATAGTTTTTAAGTGTCCTGTAATGGTAAGTTTTTTTGTGGAATTTAATTTTTGTTTTTTTAAATTTATTTAATTTCTTTACCACTCATTCATCTAACTTGCAGATTAGTTAAAAGTGAAAAAAAATATTACGCGTGGATACTGGAGACCACTCAGACATGCAATTTAGAAATAAACGCGAGGATAGCACTGTTCAGTTTGCTATTATAAACACAAGTATAAAGCCGCACGACACTTGTATGGGGACGTTGTACGAAGGAAAATGGCATCTCTCGTAGTTAGACATTCACAACTCAATTTATGGGCGTGATGAAAATCTGGAGAAGCCGATCCTGCGTATCGACATAGAAGGATCACTACTCAGAAACACAGCCATATATATCTGAATATGAATGTGCGAAGACAAATCTGGACCATGGTTCAGAAAAAAATACATACCATGACTATTTTCAACTTTGTTTACATTTGTTTAAACATTTATGAAGTTGGGAGGGGATAAAGGTGGTCATATACCAACCTCCGGTGATTTTGCCGCCTTCTGTGAGCTGTATGGCTACGCCAAACCCGCCGAGTTTGACGGGCGCCGAGTTCTCTTTGCTGGCCAGAAGGATACAGTGCGGCTTCAGGTCTCGGTGTATGATGTTGTTGGCGTGGCAGTACCGCAGGGCTTCCAAGATCTGCCGCATGTAATGACTGGAACGCAATAAACCGTGACAATGTAATGACTGGAACGCAATCAACTTTAGTGATGTAATGGTTGGAAAGCAATAAACTTTGGTCATGTAATCGCTGGAGCGCAATAAACCGTGCTCATGTAATGACTGGAACGCAATAAACCGTGACAATGTAATGACTGGAACGCAATAAACTTAAGTGATGTAATGCTGGGAAAGCAATAAACTTTGGTCATGTAATCGCTGGAGCGCAATAAACCGTGCTCATGTAATGACTGGAACGCAATAAACCGTGACAATTTAATGACTGGAACGCAATTAACCGTGACAATGTAATGACTGGAACGCAATAAACCGTGCTCAGGTAATTACTGGAACGCAATGAACTTTGGTCATGTGATGGCTGGAAAGCAATAAACTTTGGTCATGTAATTGCTGGAACCCAATAATATCCGTTCTGGACAGAAAAAAAAATCGATCGATCGATCGATATCGATCGAGAGAGAGTGAGTGAGAGAGAGATCGCCGTGACAGGCGGAAGAGACGAGTAGTCTCATCCTGCTTCCTGACCCAGATCACTACTTGTCTAAATGTGCTCTTTTTCTTGATCTGACAGCCGTTGTCAGTTTGGCAGATGTATGCCTCGATGGGTTCCAAGGCTACAGAAAAAAAACAGGGTGCGGGGAGAAAGGGAGGGGTAGAGACGGAAGGCAGCATGGTTCCCCAAAAACTAACACAGGATAGAGGGTATTACGACTGACACTGACTGGAGGTCGCATGGAACTGGAAGCACTGATGTCAAAGCACATGACAGTGAGGTCAAGGTCAAAGGATAGTAAATGATATGACGACACAAGTGGGACACGAATTTAGTATCCCCTCTCCCCGCTGGTTGTTGGTGGAATCAGAAAATCGCTATGGGACGGCCCCATGATTTTTTCTCTTCACGACCGGGAAGAGGGTCTTCGTTTTACTGAAAGTGTAGTCCAGAAACAAATCACAAACGTAAGCCGATTCATGGGACATTTACTCAGTATATACAATGCTACGACTGTGAGCACGTGTTGTGTGCTGCGACTGCGCGAACGTCTGATGCGCTAGAACCCGGCGCGCGTAATGCGCGCTACGACTGTAAGCGCGTGGTGTGCGCTAGGAACCGGCACGCATATTGTCAAGTCATGTTAGAGAAAACTGGGAAACAGCACTTCAGGTCAGACAGCACTTCCGGTCAGACAGCACTTCCGGCCAGACAGCACTTCAGGTCAGACAGCACTTCAGGTCAGACAGCACTTCCGGCCAGACAGCACTTCCGGTCAGACAGCACTTCAGGTCAGACAGCACTTCCGATCAGACAGCACTTCAGGTCAGACAGCACTTCCGGTCAGACAGCACTTCCGGCCAGACAGCACTTCCGGCCAGACATCACGACATAAAGTAACGTACAGGATCCCGTAAAATCTAAAACGGACCGATACTTGTGCTGTAAGCGCCCTACAGATCCCCCTCACCCCTCTAATCGCCCCGCCCCCCACCTACTCGCATTAACCTACAGCATACAAAAACAGCAGCTGAGATCTACGCACAGACTTCTGATGAATATTTGATAAAGAGTACTGCACTTGGCTATTATGGGCCTTTTTAACGTCACCAGCGCACTGGCTCACGACTGCACTGCTGACGGCATTAGAAAGAGGACAGCCAATAGTGGTGCGCAGGGCAGGGAAGGCAAAACCCCTCTGCTTTCCAGGGCCGAGCTAGAGCGCAAAATAAGAAAATCCGCCATGTTGGGTCGTAACTTATGTCACAATCGCCACTCTAAAAATCCGAAACTCCACGACAGGGGAAGGGGAACAAAATGACATACGCCCCCTGCAAGGTCAACACTGGGAGGGGGAGAATGACACACGTCACCTGCGAGGTCAACACTGGGAGGGGAAGAATGACATATGCCCCCTGCAGGGTCACCACTGGGGGGGATATCCCTGGCATTGAAACTCCCCCCCTCCCCCCCCCCCCCCCCTCCCAACGGATCCTCCATGAGGTCAGAAAGAACAGCCTTTGTTCGCAACTTGGGCAGTTCGGATATGTTTTTATTGATCTCTAAGTTGCGTGCTGGGTCTCATCTACACCATTTTTTTTTTTGCCGAACACATCCCCCCTTCCCTTAAAAAAAAAACCTAAAGCAAGTCTTTAATGAAACCATCAAGAAAGTCCTTTGCTTTTCAGATTATGACCACTGTGAAAGCTGCAAAGTATCACAACTAAGCTATAAATGCAACAATGCATAATTGTGTTGTCTTCTCTATATACTCCTGTCAACACTCTCTCTCTCTCCAACGTCCGCCTCGGAATATTAATCAGCCTCATTTCCATATTGCTGTGTTTTTTTTTCTTTTTGTTTGTTGTTGTTGTTGATGTTTTTTTGTTGTTGTATATCTTTGTTTTCGTTAAAGAGATTTCGTAAAAGTGTTGGGCAGGCCTTCTGGCTACAAAACCCAAAAGAGATGTGCATATGACAAAAGAGAGGCGCGCACGTTAAAAAAAGAGAGGCGCACACGTTAAAATAGAGAGGCGCACTCGTTAAAAAAGAGAGGCGCACACGTTAAAAAAGAGAGGCGCATACGTTAATAAAGAGAGGCGCACACGTTAAAAAGAGAGGCGCACACGTTAAAAAAGAGAGGCGCACTCGTTAAAAAAGAGAGGCGCACACGTTAAAAAAGAGAGGCGCACTCGTTAAAAAAGAGAGGCGCACACGTTAAAAAGAGAGGCGCACACGTTGAAAAAAGAGAGGCGCACACGTAAAAAAAAGAGAGGCGCACACGTTAAAAAAGAGAGGCGCACACGTTAAAAAAAGAGAGGCGCACTCGTTAAAAAAAGAGAGGCGCACACGTTAAAAAAGAGAGGCGCACTCGTTAAAAAAGAGAGGCGCACACGTTAAAAAAGAGAGGCGCATACGTTAATAAAGAGAGGCGCACACGTTTAAAAAGAGAGGCGCACTCGTAAAAAAAGAGAGGCGCACACCTTAAAAAAGAGAGGCGCACTCGTTAACAAAGAGAGGCGCACACGTAAAAAGAGAGGCGCACACGTTAAAAAAGAGAGGCGCACACGTAAAAAAAAGAGAGGCGCACACGTTAAAAAAGAGAGGCGCACACGTTAAAAAAAGAGAGGCGCACTCGTTAAAAAAAGAGAGGCGCACTCGTTAAAAGAAAGAACAGAACGGTGACTAAAACACGGAAAAGTTATGAAGATTTAGCACCACAAATGGACCTAAAATATACAACGCAACGTTGATGACTGTTGCATAAGTGTCAAATTATCTTTTATTTCTCAAAAGAGAAGTGAATGCACAACAATTTGTTTAATATTTATTCTATTGGCTGTCAAATTAAACAACTGTAACGTCATTTCAGAAAAAAAAACTACAACACCTATAAATGTCACTTAGCAACGGTTTTGCTACAATTTTTAAGACCACCTTTTTTACCCAGCAACAATGAGTATGCGGCGTTACCTAGCGACAACAATGAGCATTACCTAGCGACAACAATGAGCGTTACCTAGCGACAACAATGAGCGTTACCTGGCGACAATAATGAGCGTTACCTAGCGACAACAATGAGCGTTACCTAGCGACAACAATGAGCGTTACCTAGCAACGGCTTCGCTGTACACAAAACCAGCCACGGCACGCTTGGCAATCTCGAAGCAGAGGTCAGCACCTTCCATACTGAAATACACAAAATTCAACAACTTCGCGTCCATTGGCGTGGGCGGAACGATTTGTTTTGATTGCATGCCTTCCCTTGCCCACAATATATCCCACTTACCATGACAAGAAGACGAGTGTTCCAGCGACGCCACACAATTACTGAAGTTCATTTAAAAAGTTACATTTTCGCCTTACCTGTATTAAATGCAGAACATTCCATTCTAACCAAAGTCTATTTTACAAATGCCCAAAACTTGGTGATGTTGCAATCACTTCAACACCACGGTCAAAGTCTGGATCGCATAAAACTCTCTTTTGTAAGTCCCATAAATAGACATTTATTTCAGCATCCGACTCTCTACACATACATTTCGCTCCCTCCCCCCTCCCCCCTCAAATAACAGGATTAGCCGTGTCGGCGTTGGTCGGTTTGGTGATAAAGCCAGGGTTCAGCTGAGCGCATGCTCCTCTGACGCATGTGTTCCCATACACCCATGGGTGACATGGCAGCCGCGGACGCAACATGAAAGCAATCGCCCAAAAGTAAACACGCGCCAGTGTTACTGTTTCAGTGAATACCAGACCTGCGAACAGAACCCATTTACGGCCAAAAAAAGAACATAAAAGACGCCCTCTAGTCCATCCCGACCAGGCTGCGATCCGTTCGATGGTTTTCCTTAGGATTGTAAGAAGGCTCTACTACCCCCCCCCCCCCCACTCCGCCCCACACACATACCATAAACAGATACTTGTGACGTCACCTCTCCACTCCCTGTGCTTCCATACTCTCCCCGAATAAGGGTTTGTGTTATGTAAGCTTGCTCAGTTTTGTTAAGACCTTTCCCGTCACCACTTGCTTCTTTCCCATAGCTTTCAACAGGCCATCAATTAACTGTTCCATGAGGGCAACTCCCTGGGCAGAAATCCCCCTAAAGTAACACCCAGAACTGGCAGTCGCAGAACAAGTAAATGCCTTAAAATGTGTCTCAAAAGGAAGCCGAATATCTCCCCATCGTGCTACATTCTCGCTGTGTGCACTCTCAAAATGTCAGTTCATAAGTGAACTATAAATGTGGCATATTCTTTACTTCTATTACGTGATGGACTCGAGCTATTTTTAGAAACAATAAATCTGTAAGTAATATAGCAGTGCACCTGCGATTGCAAAATATCTTCTTCGTCTCCAGCAAAAACTTTGACAATTTGGTACGGAAAGAAGAAAGTGGAAACTTCAAGGGCTACAGTGAAACCTTTAGATGCGGATCAACGTATGCGGGTCACCCGTTCCACCGTATATAAACAACAACCCTATCACCCGAATACGTAGCCAAGCGTCTGTATAAGGGTTCCACTTGAAACATACGGTGAAACCTTTCTCTATGAGACAATCCTGGCGCCGAAAAAAAACAGCAAAATCTGTACATACGAAACAGCCCTAAAATAAAGTTAAACCTTATTATACGATAATAACAAATTGTCCCCGTGAAATATGGTGACTCCTGGCTATACGATACACTTACGACAAGGGGAAATGCAATAAAACCTAAATCATCAGGAAAACCCTTAGTACAGGTACATAAAGTAAACTGTAGGAATGACAACAAAAGTAGAATGCCTCCCCCACCCCCCTCCCCACGATCACCGCCCCACCGTACGAGCCCCAAGCATGACTCGTAGCTTTCTTTTCATGATTTTTATAATTATTCTAAGACATGTCAAGAAACTCTCCCAAATGGACGATAACACGTCCAGGAGCTCTTTGGCCACTGAACGTTGAGAAAACATTGAAAATTCAGATGTTTTGTTTTCGTAGGCAGCATTGTGTCCATGAATTCATTGAGAGCAAAGAGAGCTCGCAAGACCACTGTGACTTTCTCTTTGGCGGAGGCCATTTTGACCTTTACCTTGGTGGAGACCACTTTGATCCTCACCTTGATGGACCACGTTGACCTTCACCTCGGTGGAGATCACTTTGACCTTCACCTTAGTAAAGAACACTTTGACTTTCACTTTGGTGACCACTCTGACATTGACCTTGGTGAAGACTACTTTGACCTTGACCTTGATGGAGACCACCTTGACCTTTACTTTGGTGGAGACCACTTTGATCCTCACGTTGGTGGAGACCACTTTGACCTTTACTTCGATAGAGATCACTTTGACCTTCACTTTGGTGGAGACCACTTTGACCCTGACCTTGCAGGAGACCACTCTGACCTTCACCCTGGCGGAGACCACTGTGACCTTCACCCGAGTACATACAACTTACCGCTTCTTGCCTGTATCTTTATCGCGAACGACCCGGCATCCCTCGAGCAGCATCTCGGCGTCGCCACTTTGACGCCACACCGGCGCCAGAGACACATACTCCGCCCTCTGTCTTGGCGCGCCATTGACACTCTCGCGTTTCGCCTCTCCGTAGCACCTCTGGTCCGCTCTTGTCGGCGCACAGCCTGAGCTCACTGCTGTTTGACTTATCCTTGTGTTTTTCGAAAGTGAAATGGTCCTTGCCTGGGTGTAAGGTGGACTATAATATACAATTGACCTTTCTGTTGACGGCGTGCCCAACGCATACCTGATTCCCGCAACATCGGAGTCTTGAGCTGAGCAAGTTGAGCTTCCACAGCGCCCTCTGTTGGAGCGTTGAGCATTAGGGCTACTGCTTCCTAAAACACGATCTGATTGGACGCTAGCCCCCACACCTTTCCCCTCATCCTGCTTTAAGGTTTTTATTGCCTCAGACATAACGTGATTCACAATGGCTTTCGCCATATCTTCAATTCTATCATTAGCATTGCTTTCATTCTGGTTCCATTCACCGTCTTTGCCCACTACTTTAACTGCCCTGCGTTCCGGATCCGCTAACACAGTACCGTCTCCGGAT
The DNA here is from genome assembly GCA_949752745.1 of Protula sp. h YS-2021. Lineage (NCBI taxonomy): Eukaryota > Metazoa > Annelida > Polychaeta > Sabellida > Serpulidae > Protula > Protula sp. h YS-2021. The sequence continues at coordinate 8,308,150 of OX457034.1, forward strand.
CGCTTATGGAAATGCCCGTCCGCCCACGTCTGGCTTCGCTTCAGGCGCTTCTTCTGGTCGGACGATTTCCACAGCTTCGATGGCCTAGTGGCACAGTGTGGCATCGCTAAATTCAGCCCCGAGTGCTCCGACTGAGACTGGCCGTTCGCCTCGAAAAAGGGACGCTTGTTTTGGTTTGGGATTTCCGACCCAACAGCCTGGTTTTGATTCAGATTATCAAATGATGTTTGTTTGGGTGGCAGCAATGGTTGCGGTTGGTCACGTGATAGTTGGGATCGGTCACATGATGACCATAGTTGCACATGATCCCATGAGTCTTTGACTGAAGCGCTCATATCCGTGTTCGCATTATCTGTCGGAGAATGATCCACTTCCGGTAAAGTCGGGAGAAAGTTACGGTTCCCAAAGCACTCGTAAATACCGCAGTGGTGATGGTGACACAAACAGCAGGTGTACTCCAGCCCTGCAGCACAATGCGGGTGCGGATAGTCATTGCCACAATCGTCAAGGCAATCGTCAAGGCCGTTGTGTCGGAAGAACTCGCCGCTGTACTCGCACTGCGACGGTGGCGACACCATGTGGGCGAGGAAGGAGTGAATGCTGCCCGGGCATTGCGCAGACCCCGTATTGTCCCCCGGGCACGGGGATGGAGGAAAGAACGTCTGTGACGGCTCGCGAAACGAATTCGCCATGACGTAAAATATTTGGTCAACTAATGCGAAGAATACTTTATCCGAAATGGTCGTGAAAACGTTTAAAAGGGGATAAATAAGGGAGAGGATGCGGTCGAATTCATTGCATAGGTAACTGAGCAAGCTGTGTGGATTTCTGCCTTTGCTGAATATACACTGCAGCCTGACATTCAGTTAATACTATCCAGTCTTAGTTCAGGTCTGCATTCTGAAAGAACTCGCCACTTTTCGGTACTTTTCGGTACTTTCCGTCTTGACACATCCTTGCTTACCCTCTACTGGTGTATATGAACAAATTCCGAAAATTCAAGTATCCATATATCATCCGCAACAGAAACGCAAACTGTTTCCATTCCATTACCGTTTTGACATTCGAATGCATCGTCTTTCAAAGAGGTGAGGGTGCGCGGCAGCCATATGGAAGCACAGCCTGTAGCCGCACCATATGTAGTTTGACTGACAAAAGCTTTCGTTTGTATACAAGCACACGCAGCCACTGCTAACATTTATCCACTGCTAATTAGCACAAGCAAGTCTCTTTTTTTTTTCTTTTTTTTTTCCCCTTTCTTTCTTTGCCTGTTTTTGTCCTTCCCTCCAATGACAATTGTCAGTGACATTCGCTTTCCAGCGTGATTTTTTGTAAAGACATTTTTAAATAGGTTGCTTTTGTGTTTTATATGTACGTCATATAATAATCTCACCACACTCCGATGTGTAGCCGTCCATTGCCTCCCATGGCTCTTGCAGTAACCACATCATTATGAGTTTTCAGTTGCAAACATAAAGTTTCGGTAATTTCCGGAAATCTATCTGGAATCCGTAATTTACCGATGACAGATCCGTTGCACTGAACTATCTGATAAAGGGATAAGCCATTATTTCTTCTTACAGAATAATTAGGCAACTCTTTACCGACATTAACGACCAAAACTTAAGAAAATATAATCACGGCATCACGTTTTCACTGTCAAAAAAAAAAAAAAAAAAAAAAACACGATTCGCGTATTAACTATTTCCACGGGTTTTTGAACACGTATCCAGGCTGAATCTCCTGCTGTATATGAGCGCCCCCTAGCGGCTGATCCTGTCTGCATTTGAGCGCCCCCTAACGGCTGATCCTGTCTGCATGTGAGCGCCTCCTAGCGGCTGATCCTGTCTGCATGTGAGCGCCCCCTAACGGCTGATCCTGTCTGCATGTGAGCGCCCCCTAACGGCTGATCCTGTCTGCATGTGAGCGCCCCCCTAACGGCTGATCCTGTCTGCATGTGAGCGCCCCCCTAACGGCTGATCCTGTCTACATGTGAGCGCCCCCTAACGGCTGATCCTGTCTTCATGTGAGCGCCCCCTAAGGGCTGATCCTGTCTGCATGTGAGCGCCCCCTAACGGCTGATCCTGTCTGCATGTGAGCGCCCCCCTAATGGCTGATCCTGTCTGCATGTGAGCGCCCCCTAACGGCTGATCCTGTCTGCATGTGAGCGCCCCCTAACGGTTGATCCTGTCTGCATGTGAGCGCCCCCCTAACGGCTGATCCTGTCTGCATGTGAGCGCCCCCTAACAGCTGATCCTGTCTGCGTTGTTACCTTCAGGAAATGGTTCGCTTCTCTAATTACCTTTTTTCCGTTATTCACTTTTACATTTTTTTAAGATAATAGCAAAGGAACATTCATCGCCATGCCATAAAGTGGTTGGTCACAATATGATCGTGATAATCTCAAATCCCTCTTCCTTTTCCGTGTCCTTGCAATGTCATTTCTTTTGATATTCAAACTATTAGAGTTTCCGAAAAAGAGAAGTTGAACCGAACCACCGGATTACGTCATCCGCAAGAACAAAAACAACTCTCCAGTCACGACAAGGCAAATTCATATATTGTCATAGCAACGCTTAAATTTTCTGGTCCGTTCTTTTTCTTTTTTTTTTTTTCTTTTTATTTGCTTACGGCACCTACTTAGCTGAGAAGAATGCAGTCCAGGAAACAACGGCAGTTAGCTGGTTTGTCATCGTTGGCTCACAAAAGCTGACTGTGCACGGTCATCGTAACTAGATAATTCTTCCGGTTGAACATGTGTGCGCGCACAAAGCTCGAAAAATTCTTTCCGGCCAAAGCGTATACATCCGCACACGTTCTTCCGGCCGAGGTATTGGCTAGTATATTAGCCTACCCTTTTCAGCTCATTCGTTTCAATTTAACAAATGCCACGTGAAAGCGCGAGAATAGGCAAGTCTTTTTTTATTCCAGTTTCCGTATTGTTTTGATTAGTTTTTATGTTTTTTTTTGTCGAGTTAGAAAATGATTTTTTATTGGTGCATCTCATGTTGCAATTTAATACTTCACATAACATCAACATATTTTTGTTCCTTAATCTTCTCAGAAAAAATATTAAAAATAATATCAACAGTGAAAATAAACGCCATCTTTTAGCAAGACACAAAAGCAAATGTGCCAAGGCTCAAGAAATCGAGTCGATATTTATCCGAGTTAATGGCTTTGAAAGCCATCTGGACAACCCGAAAGACAATGTTAATAGAGTTCCTCCGCTGTCTTATACGTAGGGTAATACCCTTGGAGAGGGCCAGAAACGAAAAAAAGCAAAAAGCAACCCGACGACAAGGCTTATAATTAAGGAAAGTAGACTTGGATGTTCCACTTTTTTGTGTCTGAGAAGAGGATAAAGCGTTTAGCTTCGCAAACCTCTTCCTTTATTCACGTGATCTGTGTAATGAAGTCATTTAGTGATACAAAAAAGTAAAGTGGCGAATCAAAGGATAAATCAAGAAAACACTCTTTCCTCGCTCTTGTGACTCTAAATCCCGTACTCAATTGAAAACCATCCAGGTACAAGAATGAAAGCCGTGAAGCTTTATGAATTCCTCAACCTTTCTTTTTTTTTCTGAGCTTCCTATTAAATCCACACCAGAGACTATTATCAATCTTCTTTAAATAAGCAAGGCACCCCCCCTCTCTCCGCCCTCTGCCCCCCCCCCAACCCCCCGGGGGTTAATCCAGGTGGTTCGAGCGAATATATATATATATATATATATATATATATATATATATATATATATAAAATTAGTAATTTTTTTAGGAGGGGGAGGGGGGAGGAGCTGAAATCTTTTTTTCTGCCGGTGACCAAAGGACATGGATATTTAAGCTGTGGGTTCTTTGCTGTGATCTGGATATTGCTTAGTCCACAACGACAACAACACATTGCTGGTGGTGAAACTAGAATGGATACGAGCAATCCTGATCCCTCCCTCTCCATGCTACCATAACAGCTTGGCTCCATGTTCTCGGACGGATCGAGCATACCCTCCGCATACCCTCCGCCCCCCCCCCCCCTCCCCACCTCTCGCTCCTCCCAGCAACAGTCCATCATGGAACCTCTCGGCCCATTAATCTGCAAATAAATGAAACCCTGGGCACAGGCGCGTTTGCGTTCACACACAAAGAGCTTTCAATGAAGGACTTTTTCTATATGCATATACAGATGTATATTTTTGTCTTTTGGAGGAGTACCCATGCTCAACTGTTTTGCCTCCATCAATATTCCAGCAGATTTATTGTGATAGGCTGATACAGCAAAGCACATTGATAGCAATGCCAAAATCAAAGGACTGCAAAAAGGAGGGACTTAATAGAGCAAAGCCGGCCACTGTACCAGGGCCCGGGAGAGGCGTGACGTCACGCGTCATCTGCCAGCTCTCTCCGCTGCCGAAATATCATCATAAAGTGGGGGGCTTGCATTCCTAAAATACCCCTTTTTATTGTTTTATAAATGCTGGCTCTGACCCTGTCCCCCTCCCCCCTCTCCACCCTGGAGGCTGTCGGTTTGACCTGCGGACCAGGGTCACCAGTGTCACCTGTGTCAAGGTCACCCGTCGTATTGATGCATTTACATATTTCAATGCCCATGCCGATAGCTCACGAGGATCAAAACGTCACATATTATTATTGCCATTTTTATAGCTATTTTCTTATCGATTTCCAATCTTCAAAACTCGATTCGGTCCCAACAATTTGAAAATGATTACAGACAATGCATTTCTCTGTTCCTCGTATCCGACCGCTGCTACGTCCGATTGCAGACCACTTTTCTGCAAGTCGTCTAGACGACAACACTTTCACCAGACTCAATTGCAATTCACACCACGAAAACCATAATGTTCCTAAACCTATAACATAAATATTATCCCTGGCAGTTAGCAGTGCTTTTTTTTATCTAATCCAGTAGCGCTATTTGATTGCAGACGGGAGGGACACCTTAAAAGTGAGGTGCTGAAATACCTCGTCACCAGGCGACATCGCGTAAAGGGACCGATATCGTGTAACTGCTTCATCAATAAGCCTGGTGTTTGCTGCCACTGTCACCGCTTTCTATTTTATTATTGATAATGTGCAAATAGCCATTATGGCCTCTCAACGAATTTCCTCACACGCATCAAAATACAACATGGAGAGTTGAGCCCAGCCGGGAATAACAAGGGTGGGGGGGGGGGGGATGAGGGGGGGGGGAGGGGGGAAAGGGGCGGTGGTGGTTGGACGGTTTGAAAATTGTGAACGGCTGGGAGACAGGGCTGGCGATGATAAGAGGTATCTTTTAGTTTTCATCCCAGCCGAAGACAACACGCTGGCCGATAACCCCCTCCCTCATCCCCCTGCCCCTCCCCCCTCCCCAATCACGTGGATTGCCTGCCTCCTGCAGTAAGCACAGTTAATAAATGGATAAATAATTATTCGAGACAATAAATATTGTCTTCATAGCCCACTGTGTTTTCTTATTTGCTCATTACTTCAACTTGAGCGTGTCTTAGTTATGGCTCTGTCCTTTTTTTTTTTTGGCTGAAATCTCAAAAACAATAGATCGCATGTTCGTTACACCTGCGGCACAAGCAGCCTTTTCTCATGGAATCAAAGCTCCACACAGAATCACAGACGGCAGACATCGGGTCACACTGCCAAACCACACTCCATACAGAAGCCAGACATCGGGTTACACTTCCAAACCACACTCAATACAGAAGTGAGACATCGGGTCACACTGCCGAACCACACTCCACACAGAATCACAGAAACCAAACATCGGGTCACACTTCCAAACCACACTCCACACAGAGTGACAGAGGCCAGAAATCGGGTCACAATTCCAAACCACACTCCACATAGAATCACAGAAGTCAGACTTTGGGTCACACTACCCAACTCCACTCTCCACAGAATGACACACGTCACACGTCGGGTCACACTTCCAGACCAAACTAGATGCTGTCAGAGAGCAGCAATATCCCCCGTGAAACCCTAAATGCATTTCATTATATACCGTATGAAAATGCTATACGCATGAAATCGTGTAGCATTTCCAATCACCCGTATCATGACATATGACAACTGAAATTATAATTAGCTTTAGGATAAAAATCATTTAAAAATATTACTCACCTAATGCGCTTTAAGAACAAATTAACGTCCGTTCATATAGTGGTGCCCACGAAGTCCACTCCGTTTGCATATATGTCTATTTATGACGATTTTTAAAAGCCTGTCATTTTGTCAATTTTGCTTCGATCAAACTGAAACCTTGACGTTGCACATCTTTATACCCTATATGTTGCCTATATGAAATATGAAAGCTGAATTATGCTTCGTTGATATAGAAGTGGTGTCCACAAAGTCCTATACATGTGCACATATGTCTATTTTCGACGATTTTCAAAAGCCTGTCAATTTGTCAATTTTGCTTCGATCAAACTGAAACCTTAACGTTGCACATCTTTATACCCTATATTTTGCCTATATGAAATATGAAAGCTGAATTATGCTTCGTTGATATAGAAGTGGTGTCCACAAAGTCCTATACATGTGCACATATGTCTATTTTCGACGATTTTCAAAAGCCTGTCAATTTGTCAATTTTGCTTCGATCAAACTGAAACCTTGACATTGCACATCTTTATACCCTATATTTTGCCTGTATGAAATATGAAAGCTGAATTATGCTTCGTTGATATAGAAGTGGTGTCCACAAAGTCCTATACATGTGCACATATGTCTATTTTCGACGATTTCCAAAAGCCTGTCAATTTGTCAATTTTGCTTCGATCAAACTGAAACCTTGACGTTGCACATCTTTATACCCTATATTTTGCCTGTATGAAATATGAAAGCTGAATTATGCTTCGTTGATATAGAAGTGGTGTCCACAAAGTCCTTAGCTTGAAGAGGGGACGGACGGACGGACGGACAATCTCAAACCTATATCCCTCCGTTTCACGGGGGATAACTACATGCAGACTTATCAACATCTGAATCTGAACTAAACGAATGCAGTCAGCAAAATCTGAGACAGAACCAAACTCCATACAGAATAAGTGATATCTGAGGCTGAACAAAACTCGACGCAGAATTACCCGACTTTTCACCTGAAACCAAACTCCAGGTATCATCATTAAGATTTAACAACGAACCACGTAGGTCTTAAAGCGCTTGGAGGTTTAAAAATTTCAGTTTCGTCTTCACAAAGATTGCACATGTTTGCCAAGTCAATGCAGATTCCCAGGTGCTGTAGGAGGGCAGACTTATTAAGACGTATGGGCCCCTCCAGTGAAAGACACCAGTCTTGCTTGTTCTCCTTGCATAATCACCCGAGCTACGCCAAAAGTCGACGTGTGCAAAAGCTGCAAAATTATTAAAAGGCAACTGCCCAGGAAATATTGACAGCCATCTGTACAATCCACAACGACCTTTCAGGAAGCACTCCCTATCGCACACACCATGGGTACCCCTCATTTTTTTCCCAAATGCAATTTTCAGGCGCCTGGTTCTATAAGTAAAAGGCAACGTAATTGAATTACCGCTGAGCCCTGCTGCTTAAAATGGCGCTTTTAGCCTTTCCAGAATCGCGCTAAATACATCAAAACTGTTACAATTATTCGAACACAATGTATGGTGCCCTGAAGCCCACCGTGTTATTCACGGGCTCTAGGGGTATGGGGAAGGGGTGATGGTTAGTTTTTAAACCACCTCGCGGAATGTCACACACTTTTTATGTTTCAGTTGTTGTCCAACAGCCTTCCTCTGAGGAGCGTGTTGTCCAACAGCCTACCTTTACGGCGTTTACTGTCCAACAGCCCACCGCTAAGGTGTTGCTTGTACAACAACCTACCTCTACGGCGACTCGGTCTGTTTGCATATTTCACGTTTTTGCTTGTCAGACCTACCGGGACTTCTGCGAAAATAGTACTCATCAAAACCATAGAACAGATCTCGCTGTAATGGCATCGGTTATGACGACATCGTTTATAATGACATCGGTTATAAGCACACCAGTTATAAGCACATCGTTTATAACGTCATCAATTCTGACGACATCTGTTATAATAACACCGAGCTGACAACGACATCGGCTATAACGGCATCGGTTATAACGACACCGTGCTGACGACATCGGTTATAACGGCACCGTGCTGACGACATCGGTTATAACGACACCGCGCTGACAAGGACATAACTCTCGGTGCCCAGCCATGACGTTATAATGTTAGTTAGTTAGTTAAATGATTGGTTTAACGACACGACCGACCCTTAGCGGGTTACATTGTGTCAGTAGCTTTGAAAATGGTAGAAACAATTATTTAAGTATTATAGGTATATGTTATTGAGAAGGTATATATTATAGGTTACTAGGGAAGTAGTGATATTTTGGAAGGTAGAAAGGGAAATGTTGGTGAGATGATAAAGTGGTGCTCTATATGTCTGCTGTGATCATTAAATGGACCCCCAGCATTCTAGTTTCGCAAAATACGAACAGAACGCCAGTTTCCTGTGTATAAAAATACAGGAACATTAATTACATCCCGTTGCCAAATGAACACACAAAAAATATCATTCTTTGGATAAAAAAGGGGATAATCCAAAAACGCTGCACGAGCATTGAAAAAATCTGAGCATGTACATGGGAATTTCTGCAAAATGCTCGTCCTAGAAAAGCAATCTTATTATCGTAATGGGTTAAAAACACTTCTAAACAGGAAATTTGCCGTCGCTTGCATCCAATTGCACACAAGTAGGTGGAATTAAATAACTCCTGGCCTTCTTTTTTTTCTCTCGTAGTACATGAGATGGGAAAAGGAGAGGAGGGTCAGCGACACGTCACCCAATAAGTTTACAGCCATGGGCTACACGAAAATGCATACTGGGCGGATGGGGTGAGGGGGGGGGAAGGGGGTGGGGTGGGATGGGGGGCGGGCGGGGCAGGCAAGACCACATAAATTCCAGCACAGGCACCGATGCACACCCAGTTTTCTTGCTTCTTGCGCCCTAGACGGCACAGAAGCTCGGAACTACTTTTATGATTGACCTACTTTCGAAAACTGGAGAACTCTTGGAGAATAAAATCAATCCCCCATTTTTCAAACATGCACCGTCAGTGAACCCAGAATGAGCATGCATTTTGCCTTGCAGTACAAAAAAAAAAATGCGCTTGTCTGTATACATGAGGGACTGGAAATGTAAAAAAAAATAGTTCCGCCAATACCTCGACAGTTATTGGGCGGACGTAGATCTCTCCACCTCTGGTCCCAACATTTACACAATAGGGACCAGGGTTATAAATGTCGACACGACTGGGCAATCGATCATTTTTTTTCCTGGACGCATTAATCACTTCAGCCACTGAGGACTGTTTTAGACCCCCCCCCCCCACCCCACCCCAAAAAAAAAAAACAAAAGGCTAGAGCAGATCACTTATGAGTCCACTCCCTCCGGTTCTTTTGTTTATACGGTAAAACCCCCGCAAACTGACACTGTCGAGGACCTGAAAAACTGCTCGAATTCAGTGATTTGACGGGTAAAAAAAACTGGGCTACTAAGACATGAGCGTTCCCCCCCACCCCCCCCCCCCAAAAAAAAAAAAAAAAAAAAAAAATTGAGGGGCTGTTAAAAACTGGTTCATAAACACAACAAACACAATGAAGTGAAAAATAACAAGAACGTCTGTGGACATTGTGCTCAGCCGAAGACATGACAAAGATGATACGACAAACCTAGCAATTTGGACTCAAAATTTAGTTTTAGTAAAGAACCTCATTGTCGACATTGCTATGAACAGCAATCGGGCAGAAATCTGCGGAACATACAGCACTGTTTGTGCTTCTCTTAAAAGCTCTCCGTATTTTATTTATTTATTTTTTTTTTTGGGGGGGGGGGGGAATATTTAGTCATTTTTTCAGAACCTAAGCAACAAGCATCCTTCAACCGGAAATGAAAATCCAAAGTGGCTATCACTGTGACCTTGAAATTAGGTCACGGTCAAAACAGAAATAATGGGTACCTACCAACTTGGTTGGTCACCTATAGACCAGATATCATAGGAAACGGATTATGAGGGTGGGCGTAACAGTCGGAGATGGACAAACGGACAGACGTACCCAAACGTATAAAACAAGCTTTGTGGAAGACGACCAATGGGACATTTCTCTCATTCCTGTTAAAAAGAATGGAACAACAAATGTAGAAGCAGCAAATAACGGACGACAGATACCCAACAAGTGATCGGTATGGCCAGCCGCCGAAAGTCGGTTGGGTGAAAAATCGAAGTAAATAAACCAATTATCGACTTCCATTATTGGCATCAAGCCGGTTGCATCATGGCGCAGAAATATAACGTCCTGTTTTAAGACTGACTTTTAATCGCACGCAGTGTGGTGTGCATGGGTGCGTTGTAGGCCTGACATTTCTCCAAATCTGATCCCGTGACGGACCCTCTATACAGACCCAGAATAAATTTCCGTTGGTATTTATCTTCATATTTATACCCAGCGATACTTGTCTGTTTTTTTTCTTCTTACCTTCAGTTGATCACTAATGACACTCCTTAGAAACTTCACACGAGCCATCGTCCATAAATAAAGAAAATATTACTTACCGTGTAATGTGTCGCCGATCCGAAACCTTAACATTTTAAAATTTTTGTCGATTATTCTTCTAAAAGCTAGTCCTTAAAACTTTTTTTCTAGACAAAAACAATTTTTGCATGAAACACCATTTCAACAATTTTGCGTGGTTTTTTCATTATTATTATTATTATCATTATTATTATTATTATTATTATTGTTATTATTATTATTTGTTAAAGTTTTTGAACGTACAATTCAAAGACCATGTAGAGCATGCCGTCAGAGCTGTAGGTCTCCAGCAGCTCTACGATGTGCGGGTGCTTCAGCGTGTGACATATCTGAGCTTCCCGCTTCAAATCTGAAAACACGCCACAAACAATATTAAATATTATACAGTACACTTGAGTTTAAAAGCAATGTACTGAGTTAGAATCCAAAACGGGCGGATGGAATTTATAACTGGCAGTTTGTATAGTTTATTTTAATAAAATTTCAAGATTACAGCTCGTTTCGGACGGTCGATGGTAAGGTTCTCCACCCTTTTGGACACACACACAAAGCGCAGATGAAAATGAGACCAGATATGAGAGAATCCGGAAATGAGAAGCTTGTTTATCGTATGGCAGTCGCAATGGCACTTGTTTATCGTATGGCAGTCACAATGGCACTTGTTTATCGTATGGCAGTCGCAATGGCACTTGTTTATCGTATGGCAGTCACAATGGCACTTGTTTATTGTATGGCAGTCACAATAGCACTTGTTTATCGTATGGCAGTCGCAATGGCACTTGTTTATCGTATGGCAGTCACTATGGCACTTGTTTATCGTATGGCAGTCGCAATGGCACTTTTTTATATTGTGGCAGTCGCAATGGCACTTGTTTATCGTATGGCAGTCACAATGGCACTTGTTTATCGTATAACAGTCACAATGGCACTTGTTTATCGTATGGCAGGCACAATGGCACGAGTTTATCGTATGGCAGTCACAATAGCACTTCTACACAATAAGAAGCTATTTAACGGCTGACCTCTGGAGATATTTGTAAGCCGGTGAAGACAAAAAGTAGTTCCGCTCTTTCAACAATAGTACCATTTTCGCGGAATCCGCAGTGAATCGGCCAATCCGCCTTAGAGGTTGGCTGTTGGATAACAACGGGTCTAATACAAAACAAACCAACCGCCGTAGAGGTTGGTTGTTGGAAAACAACGTACTACAATCTCGTTCGAGCCAAGCTTTCGATTCTTTGATATGTGCAAGCTGATCGCCTGGGTTGATGGAATAATTGGGTTGGTAGATAACTATGTATCATAATAAGCAATCACAACAAGGGAAATGCAATTGGATCTCTCCCCTCCGCCGATTAAGTGATCTTTTCTTGTTTATGTTACAACAATAGTCAATCAAACGAGCCTTTGATTTGTAAATTGCACTGTGGAGAAAGGAACTACATTGTAATAACAGACTGCAAAAAGTTCCTGAACTTTTCCCAATAACTTGTAATATTTACAAACTGAGATGGGTCGTGGTGTTTCCTACCGGAGGGAAGGTGACTTCTAGGTGAACGGGTAGCGGTGGGGACGGCAGAAGAGAAAACATAGTAAAACAATACCATCCTGCCACCCCCCCCCCCCACAAAAAATGGCTTCCCTGAACATTGCTACACATATAACTGCAGTCTTACATTTATTCATTATTTTTGTTGGCAAATGGCGTGAAAAAAACTAGAGCAGCCACTTGTTGGTTAAAGCAGCACCAGCGTGGCGGCACTACCAGCATAACATCAATCACACGTGTAATGGCTGAAGTTATCCGCCAAAGCAATGGAAATAGACAAATAAAAATTGACACTCAATTACACAGCTTGAAAGTAAGAAAGCTTTGGCCTTGGGGGGGGGGGGGGGATTGGTGCAGAGGGCGGGGGGGCCTGTTCATCCTCTTCGCAATCTTCATAAAGGAAGAAAGGAGCTTCATTTGGCAATATTCGGCCCGGATTCTTAAATAGTTTACTCGCAAAACGAAGTGCTGTGACCCATATTTCAAAGGGTGGGGTAGGGGGGGGGGGGCTGTGGAAGGGGGGGGGGGGGTAGAGGGAGATGTGTACTTGACGCTATTGACCTAATCGTAGCTTCCTCGATGACAAGACCAGAATCCAACACTGGCAAATGGTGCCGATGGCTAAGACCTAACCCCCCCCCCCCCCCCCCCCGCCCGTCCATGCCGTGAAAATCGTATCCATGAGATAAATGCATTAGCAATGGATACAAAAAATCCATTGCTAAAGGCTGTATTTTTAAGTTTTTAACTCAATTAGTATCCACAGGTTGTATGATAAAATGAGGAGGAACTTTTCTTTACCCTTTGATTGAGTTTTCAAAAAGAAGTAACTGCTATGTAGCTAAGCAACCAGCAGCTTTTAGAAACACCCGATAAGGCAAAAGCCTCACATTAAAACAAACAAGAAGAAATAAACACAAGAATAAACAAACTGTTGTTGGTTACTTGATAAACATGGCCGCCCAAGCGGCGGCATCAAAACAGCCAGAAGGCTTGCACTTTTCTACACTCGATACCGTTCTTTCGAAACAACTGCAAAAAATATGTTTTCTATTTTTGGACATAAAACCCAATTTAAAATCTCTTTACCATCAAACAAACTTCGAAATACTAACCAGTCTTCAGTATTAAGGAGGGGGTAAAAAAAACAATCGACAAGTTGTCGTAAAAACAGGACCCTGCAGAAAACCTTATCAGGTGACGTCAGAGATTTTTGTGTACTGTGCGACAGCTGCCTACGACGTGCTCATAAACAGGCCACTTCAAGTGCTTTTATGTTTAATTGCTTTGCGATCAGCCAGTTGCGGTGGAAAGAATTACAAGCTCAAAATGTACAAGTGCACGGTATAAAATAAAACAATAATCGTCCCTTGTTTCTTTGTTTACTTTTTTGTTTACTTTTCTCTCATGTTTTACTTGATTTCAATTGACAGAGCTCTTCACGTGGGCAATCAAATTGAACATCAAACAGCAAATGACAAAATAAATAAACAATCAAATAAAAACAAATAAATAAACAAATAAAAATAATCAACAATGATGAAGAAATTCGGGGGAAACCACCCAGAGTGAGAATGAAGCCGAACAAGTAATCGCAAAATCGAACCGAAACTGAATAATCGAGATATCGACTATTCGAGTTATCGAATAACAAAAACACCAGGATTGCTGTTGCTAGTCTAAAGCTACATTCAAGTTGCCGAATATGAACAGCATTATTACATAAGGTAAAATACAACCGCAGGTAATGAGTGGGAAGGATAACGGATGGACGGATAGACGGACAAATCAAACCCATAATGCCCCGCATGGCCTCAGTCAACTCGGGACATAAAAAGTAGGAAGAATGTGCTGGCATCTTTTTGTTTAATGCTTGCAATTCAGTTACATTAATGTGACACATATCTAGTGATGTGATCCGTCACTGATGGGTCCGGTTCGGTTTCGGTTTTTAACGAAAAATCCGCGGTTTATTTCGGGTCGGTTTCGGTTTTTTCAGACTAATATATATAAATTAATGATATCCCAATGAATTTTCTGTTTTTATTGTAGAATGTGATAAGTAAACAAATTTTGTTTAATTGCAATTCAGTTACATCAATATCACACATGCTTCACATTCCTAACTGCTCCCAGTAACACAAGAAGGGGATAATGTGTCCAAATTCTGTTACAAGCGGATACTGCGCTAAAAGTACGACGAATGGAGAAGAGAAAAGAAGCCATCAATCAAACAGAGCCAACCACTCGGGAGCGCGGAGTGCCCCAGCCATCTGCACAATGTTGTGTGAAATTTGATCAATGCTTTCCCGTTGCTTAGGTAACTTTTTGACCCGTGTTTTAGTCAAGTTTACATCGATAGCACAAAGACCACGTGACTAAGACGATCACATCAAAGCCACCGCGCGCCCCTGTAAGGTCATGTGACCGAGTATGGTCACGTGACTAACACCAATGAAACTAAAGTGTGGTCACGTGACCAACGCCAACGAAGGCCCGGGTATGGTCACGTGATCAACCCCAACAAGGGTCCCAGTATGGTCAATCCTTGGCTGGTCATATGACCCAGCAAATCGTACATTCTGGATGCTATATATTTAGCACATTTCAAACCAAGTTTCGACGGAACTGAGTCTGAACAAATAAGCAGCCGGGAAGGGCATACATGTAACACCACAAATACACAGGCGAAAATACAGTACCCAATATACAGCTGCGCATGATAATCACAACAAACCATGTAAAGGAGCTTTTCGCCTTCCACTTGAAAAAAAAAATCTCATGGCAACGGACAGACCACTGATAACCGTTCACTTACGTAACAGAAAGTACCAATGCGCCGCGTTGCTTTATTTTTGCGGTAAAATTGCCAACCGGAAAATTTTCTCGTGCGTACATAACCCATACCCGATAACTGAATTCGCCGGATAGTCGATAAGCGAGCATGAAATGGAGGGGAAAGAGGGGAAGCGCTCGTGCTGCTGCATATCGGGTTCAAATTACGGAAATGTGAATGAGATCAAAATTGGGGTAACCTCTCCTTTAGGGAACACCTCTAGTTAAGGAACAACATTTAATGGCGGAACACCTCTCGTTAAGGAACATACATTTGTGAAGTATTTCATCAAGTAAGCATCACAATTCAACCAACTCCATTGTAGGTGCTGACACAAACATTAATCAAAATAATTGAAAGAAACATGCGCGTTTATTTTTTTATCTAAATAAGGTTTGCCATGAGCAGGAAGCAACTTGTCTAATCACACGCCCGTCTCTTGACTGAAGAGCCCACTTGTCTAATCTCACGCCCATGTCTTGCCCTAAGATCGACTTGTCTCATTACATCCCCTCTACCCTGCTGGCCCCCGGGTTGGAGAAACGCTTGAGAAAATCAAAAGGGGCACTTGTTTTGAGGCAATACGGTGATGTCAAGTGGGCTATGGTCAAGCGCAGATCAGCTTGCCACAAGACCCACGAAAAGAGGTCAGCGATAGGACCAAACTGTCCACAGCTAAATAGTGCCACTTTGGACGGCCACTTGCAAAAACACATAACTGAGAAGCTACCGGATTATGAGGAATTTAACCTTTCACAAAAAGAGAGATAAAAGTGTAAATCCCCGAAAAAAACCTCCGCTCCACCCCCTTACAACCACGTGGTGTGAAAAAGTGTAAACTTATCCGCAGTAAAGGCAGCTGGAGGAGGGGGTGTCTAGGCGAGGAGGGGGTGTCTAGGCGAGGAGAGGGGTGTCTAGGCGAGGAAAGGGTGTCTAGGCGAGGAGGGGGTGTCTAGGCGAGGAAAGGGTGTCTAGGCGAGGAGGGGGTGTCTAGGCGAGGAAAGGGTGTCTAGGCGAGGAGGGGGTGTCTAGGCGAGGAGGGGGTGTCTAGGCGAGGAGGGGGTGTCTAGGCGAGGAGAGGGGTGTCTAGGCGAGGAAGGGGGTGTCTAGGCGAGGAAAGGGTGTCTAGGCGAGGAGGGGGGTGTTTAGGCGAGGAGGGGGTGTCTAGGCGAGGAGGGGGTGTCTAGGCGAGGAGGGGGTGTCTAGGTGAGGAGGGGGTGTCTACGCGAGTCAAGGCGAGGGAGAAGGAGGCGGGGGTTGTTATTTCTGAACTTCAGTACTTCCCACTGTGCCAAAAGGGAGGAGGGGCGGGGGTTGAAAATCGGCCTACCGTCTGTCGTGAGACCGGGGCTGGAGGTGAACTTGGCAACGTCGACGATTTTCACGGCGAATTCCTGCCCCGTTTCCCTGTGAATACAGCGCTTCACAATGCTGAACGGTCCCCTGCAACATAAAAACCACCATTTTACCAGCACTTCCTTTTTTCTTTCTTTTTTTTTTTTTTTTAAATCAGTTTTAAAAATTAAATTGCACGCTATTTAGAAACAACTGTTATTGCACTTCTCGAAGCAGACCACAAAGAAATGATGGCTTGATGAGCACAGCGAACTTGAAATAGTGACTATTCGACACCTCTTTTTACACGGGCTTTCTTTCCAGTGTTCATTATAACGAAGGGGATGCACTGTATTAGTTTTTCGTAACTCTTCCCTCCCACCCCTTCTTCTGCCCCACCCCCATATGCCCCCTGAAGCGCCAATAAAATAAAACCCTAGTGCAAGCTTTGATTGGTAAAATTACAATATCCAGAGCAAAACTAGGCGAGTGGTCAAAGAAATCGAGTGCCTCGGGTATTTTTTTTTTTTTTTTTTTTGCAGCCATCCAAGCAATTAACCCTACGAAATTTAAGATTTAAGAGATGCTTCTATGGTGTTCCTTACTAAAGCCTGGAGAGGTGAAAAAAAGCATGATTTACCCCACATTATTTCTGAATATTTGTGTCTTCAGTGATAGTATTTGTGCCCCAGCGCCACACTTTCTTCCCGAGATCGACCCAAGCCTGCAGCTCCATTTTGGGATCATTTGATTTTAGGGACTAATTTATTGGTTAGTTGCTGCGCAACGATTTTTGATATAAAGTGACAAAATGTTGTCGCTAAAATTGCTGTCATTTCGGGGATACCAGCATGCGATTTTCAACCAGATGCACTATTACCGCCATTGCACTGGGTTAACAGGGCTTCTCTTAAAAATATTCACGTGTGAGTCCTCCTCCTCCACAAAATTAAAACATCCTCAATTTCAGAAAAAAAAACAAATAAATAAAATAACAAATATATATAAAATAGAAAAGAAATAAACTAAATAAAAAACCTCATGTTAAAAATAAATAAATAAAAATAAATAAAATGATCTTTTCTCGCAGGTATCGCCAGATTCCTTCAAATGGCAAGCATATCCTTTCCAAATGGCAAGCATATCCTTTCCAACGCGCAACCAAACGCCATTTTTTTGGATAAAAAAGCTAAGTGCCCAAGATGCAAATGTTCACATTTATCATTTATTCCCTACAGGGTTTATATATGCGATCGACCGCGTGTCGGTCGGTCTGTCATGAAGAGCTTGTTAACGCGATAACTTAAAAACTCCTGCAAGGATTTTAATGAAACTTGGTGTGTAGTTTCTATGGGAAAAACACAGATTGGTACTGTTAATGGGCCAGGTTCGTCCAAGGAAAATAGACCAGCTGGACTTGGGAAAATTTCAGCTCTTGATTGACTGCTGATGGCCGTGTTTAACTTATGGGGGGGGGGGGGGGCTTGTGGGGAATATGTGGGCCATGCACAACGCTCTAGTTTGCTTTGCCTGTGGGAATTTTTAATATTTTCTCTTTCCCGTCCCCGCCCCCTCGGGTCCCCTCCAAATCTTATTTTTCTTCTTTTATTTTAAAACCGCGATATAATCCAGGTGTACTTTTTTTTCATTTTTTATTTTGAATATTATGTGTAATTCTTCATTTCCCCAAGACAAACACAAATACCGTTTATCGAATTCCGTGACTCACACCTAAAGCGGAACAGCTCGCACAGGAGCACGTTTCCTGGGGAAACTGCTGCGCCCGTGTTAGCCAATACTGCAGTCTCTATTACACTTGCTTCTCCTCAGGGGCTAAACGGGCAGACTAAAATTACGGCAACACCACAAACTGTTGCCTCCTCGGCAACTAAACAAGACAAAAAAAAAACATCTCCGGTCCCACTAGGGTCACCTTTTCCCAGTGCATCGGACAGTAGGGTTAGAGTTCTCTTTTCTCTTAACTTCTCTATCACCAAAAAAAAAAAAAAAAAAAAAATGTACTGCTTAGCCGCAGCCGTGGACAAACGCACTACTTAAGCAGCAGTGAAAACTGTGTCAGTGTCTATACGGCTGGGAATTTTCGCTGGTTTATACAAGCCATGATTGTAGTCATTTTTTATTCCATTTAAAAACAGATTCAACGCTGTACGCTTTTAAGATACGCCGGCCCTGTGAACTTCGCGTCTTGGAGTTTTTGCGACAACCAATCAGGGAACGACTTGTCACAGGCGGGCCAATCACATGGATCCGCTAGGGGTCGTTATGCCGCTAAAAAAGTCGGCAGAGATTTTTTTCCCAGCCAACTTAACGTATACACCTCGTTAAACAGGGAAGTATAAAATGCAATGCCGCTGTAGAGTGAAGACATGGCATCGTAGAATATGATGGAGGGGGGGGGGGGGGTGTGGGTGCAAGCTGAGGAGCGGAGGCATGCATCGTACAACAGAGGGGTGGGGGAGGGAAGGGGGGTGTGGGTGCAAGCTGAGGAGCGGAGGCATGCATCGTACAACAGAGGGGTGGGGGAGGGAAGGGGGGTGTGGGTGCAAGCTGAGGAGCGGAGGCATGCATCGTACAACAGAGGGGTGGGGGAGGGAAGGGGGGTGTGGGTGCAAGCTGAGGAGTGGAGGCATGCATCGTACAACAGAGGGGTGGGGGAGGGAAGGGGGTGTGGGTGCAAGCTGAGGAGTGGAGGCATGCATCGTACAACAGAGGGGTGGGGGAGGGAAGGGGGTGTGGGTGCAAACTGAGGAGTGAAGACATGGCATCGTAGAATATGATGGAGGGGGGGGGGGTGTGTGGGTGCAAGCTGAGGAGCGGAGGCATGCATCGTACAACAGAGGGGTGGGGGAGGGAAGGGGGGTGTGGGTGCAAGCTGAGGAGTGGAGGCATGCATCGTACAACAGAGGGGTGGGGGAGGGAAGGGGGGTGTGGGTGCAAGCTGAGGAGCGGAGGCATGCATCGTACAACAGAGGGGTGGGGGAGGGAAGGGGGGTGTGGGTGCAAGCTGAGGAGCGGAGGCATGCATCGTACAACAGAGGGGTGGGGGAGGGAAGGGGGGTGCGGGTGCAAGCTGAGGAGTGGAGGCATGCATCGTACAACAGAGGGGTGGGGGAGGGAAGGGGGTGTGGGTGCAAGCTGAGGAGTGAAGACATGGCATCGTAGAATATGATGGAGGGAGGGGGGTGTGGGTGCAAGCTGAGGAGTGGAGGCATGCATCGTACAACAGAGGGGTGGGGGAGGGAAGGGGGGGGTGGGTGCAAGCTGAGGAGTGGAGGCATGCATCGTACAACAGAGGGGTGGGGGAGGGAAGGGGGTGTGGGTGCAAGCTGCACAGTAGGGGCATGGTATCGTACAGCACGGGGGAGGGGAGGGGGAGGAGGGGGAGGGGAGGGGGCGAAGGGGGAGGAGGGGGAGTGGAAGGAGGGGTTTGCAACATGAGAAAAGAGCGCCTGGGATCAGATTTAAGTGACCCTCAAAACACAGGACGCCTTCCAACCGACGACTAAAATAGAAACAAGTTATTCCAGTTCTGCCAATAGTTTGGTTTTGAAAATACGACGCAAAAGAAAACATGCATGTGGGAACACAAAGCACTCGCTGAAAAAAGTGGCGACTCTGCTGTTTCCTGCATATTCTGAAGACGACTTTGAAATAGAGTCCTTTTTTTTTTTTTTTTTTTTGCGCAAATCATACATTTGTGTTTGAAAACCGTACACTACAGGGCTTTACATTAACGACTGCTCGGGGAGGTAACTACGGGCCATTAGCTAGATACGGGGGCGGGGGGGGGGGGGGGGGAGTTCAAAAATGACCACACATGCAAGGTTTATGCGCAGTTTCGAGTCTTGGCGACGCTTTCTTGAAGAAAAAAAAAACCTAACAGTGTATTATTTAAAATAAGAATTTATGAAGCAAATAAGAAATCAGATATTTTTTGTCATGGGTGAACTAACGCATTTTACGACTACGGTAGTCTATTCCGGACCTTCAAATCCTTTTAAATGGAACGTTTTTGTGTAATTTTAAATTTAAATATTATAAAACCTTTAAGTAATATCTGCTTCAATGTAATATGTATGAAAAATTTAAAACGTTCTATTCCAGAGAACTTTTAACTTGGGTAGTCTATTCCAGAATAGACGGTTATCTATTCCGGAATAGACTACCGTAGTCGTAAAATGCGTTAGTTCACCCATGACAAAAAATATCTGATTTCTTATTTGCTTCACAAATTCTTATTTTAAATAATAAACTGTTACCTATTTTTTAAGCATAGTCTTATTATACATCACTTCAATTTCTTAAATTAAATAACTTAAAGCCCTGCGCAGTTCCTACATAGAACTATTTTTTTCCGCGCATGCGCTCTGTCATGAAACTATGAAATAAGAAAACAGAACGTGCCCGCAGTCTCCTCCTTACACACACTTGTTTCCTTCAGCTGCAATATTCCATTTATTTTTATAAACATTTACAAAGAAAAAGGTTCATTCTGGGCGCAGAATATTTATTTGAAACAACAATATCCTTATTATTCCTCCTTTTTCAGGGGCCTTTTATTTGTTATTTTGGTGGTGGTGGGGAGGGGGGCGCCGATTTTGAAAATAAATAAATCAGGGGTCGTTCTCGGGCTCGTCGAAATCGACGGAAAATTGAGCCGGGAAATTTGTGATATTCTTTTAAAGCTAAAGTTGTAGCAGGGGATATGTGTGCGGGGAAGGGGGGGGGAGGGGGAGAAGGGGAGCTGGCGATGATCCCTGTTTGTTCCTGTCGTTTGTTTCACACAGGGGATGTGTATGTGGTGCTGGGGGGGGGGGGGGGTTGGCGAAGGTGGGGGGAACAGGCGTAAATGTAATCTGTTCATCGCATCAACCAGCCAATTGCTTACTATTTAAATTATCAATGGTTAATCCCTATGAGTACATACGCAAAAATGTTGACCGGTGTCGGTTGTAAGGGTGGAATCCGCGACTTTAAAGTAAAACTCGAATAAGACACAAAACCGATCATACCAACTGCTTAACTAAGGCATTTTTTTCAGGTTTTTTTTTTCAAGGGAACGACTAGAAATACCGAGGACTTACTAGAAATACCGAGGACTTACTAAAAATACCGAGCACTTATTAGAAATATCGAGCACTTACTTGCCAATAATTTCCTGCAGCTCGTAGACATCGTCAAAAAGAACTTCGTCTTCACTCATCCTGTCTGTTCATCGGCGGCTCTGAAACAGGAGTTTCTACATTGCTTCGTACTCGTTCATTTCTTATTGATAATATCTACGTGTTTGTGTACGGTCGGGCGAGACTCACTTCAATGAACATTGAAGAAATATACAAAAATCTCATGGACGTGCGGAAAATTCAGTTTTGTATCATGGATTTATACACCAATTCTAAAACTGCACAACATTGAGCTTTTATGGGTGGACAGCAGCGTTATTGTAGGAGCCAATATCCACATACGTGGCTGTCCATATAACGGGGTTAACTGGTCAACTGGACGCCAGGTCAACTGGGTGACAGTCAACTGGGCGACAAAAAATGTCCAACTGGGCGACAAAAAAGTCAACTGGCGACAGTAGAAGTCAACTAGGCGACAAAAAATCTTATTTTTTACGTTTCGTACTTAATAAAAATGGTTATTTGTAGAGATTAGGAAATTATGAAATTTGAATTACAAAAAAATTCTGTCTCTGCTATCAACCAACTCTTTATTTCACTATAATCAAGCGTGTACAGAGATGAATGTGAGTTCTAATCAGTCTCAAACATTGAAATTAATGCCTGTGTAATTGCCATTCTCTGAAACATTTTCAATTTTAACCATTCACAGTTGACTCCAGAGTTGTCGCCCAGTTGACTTGCCGCCCAGTTGACTAGGAACCATAACAGGCCACGCAAAATATGTGGTGTCATCCATTGACTCTAACATAGGCGTTGCCAGATTCAGACCTTCCCCTCCCCCCCCCCCCCCCCTCCACACCCTTCCGTGCCCAGCTGCTTTCTTGATACAGCGAAACTGCATGCTTCACAACACCTAGCACCACTCCCACCGCTCGGATGTCACTTTTTATTAACAGTTTTTTTTTATTATAAATATCCTCAATCAGAAATGGTACGGAAATTAAGCGGTCTATTTCGTGAGAAGTTTATGGATAACGACGTTGTCTTTTTATGTGAAACTTCTAAATTTGAGTGTTGCAGCAAGTCTTGACGAACCACAGAAAGCTGGATTTGATAATAACAATAATCAATAATCAAAATAGACAATAATTTATATGTCTGCAGTCCTAGGTGAGCCCTGTTTCTCTCCCATTTTCAAAAGCCGATTTAATCTAAAATAATATATAAAAGTTCTTGCAAAAACAACGAAATTCCTGCTGCGCAATATTCTTGTCAAATTCCAGCTTTTCATGTTTTGACTAAACTAATGGTACAAACATTCTCTAATGTTGCGTGTTCGTTGCATCTCTACATTTCAAATTTATCGCTTTGAAACTGTAATCAGCACCTATTCATGCTATTTTCCCCACATCACTTCTTTAAAATCGTACCCTCCAACGTCATATTGTGGGTCAAACAATGAAATGGAAAGGAAAATAAAACAGGACATTTCTGTTATCCTGTTACTGGTACTTGTACGACTCGCACTTGGAGCTACAGTTGTCAAAACAACCAAACCATTCAATCAGCTTACCGTGCAATTGCAAACATAGGTATATTATACAAAGGCTTGTCTTACGTATCTTACAAAAGAAGTAATATTATGTTTGACATTTTAACTTGTAAACTTTGCAAAATTCTAAAAATATAAATTTCACGGAAGTGCACTTTAACATCAATATACAATCGATCACACTTCCAGCCATGTTCTCAATCCCGAAATCATAATTTGTTGTTAGCTTCCAATTCACCATTTCATTTTGATTGTAGAATGCCTGATCTCGCTTCCTTTATTCCAAACTCATATTATAATAAAACTACACAAGCGGGTGGAGGGATCCGAAAATTCTCTCAAAGCATCTAGAACTGGAATGGTATTCTGCTCTGTCCTTATATTTAAGGACGTCCTTATTCTTGAGATTAGATGGTTCATCCTTAATTTTTATCCTTATTTTAAAAGTCTTTGTTAAGTTTGAGGATAGAGCAGAATATCTTTTTTATTCTTATTTTGAAAAATAAGGACATCCTTAAAAATAAGGGCAGAGCAGAATACCACTCCTGGTAGCACGATCTTGAAAGGCTCAAGCTACTAGCGGGATGATTTTCGGATCTGTCCAAGCGCGAGTGGGGTTTCATTTTGAATTCATGATTTTTGGTACAACTGCATTCTCTTTTAAATAACATATTTTGCCCTATCGCGTAGTCACGTTGTTTTAATGCAAACTGCACTCTGTCAGTAGTGCGTAGCGTGGTCTTTTAGATACTAGAAGAGCGGAAAGTATATTTGGGTGTATCTTCACTGTGTATATCTTCCAATAAAAATGCTACTGTTCTTTGCTGACAATCATGAAATAAATAAACATCCTGTTCGCTCCATTTACTAATGTTTTGTTTGCTTGAAAAAACAGTCAGATCGCTTGAGATAAATATGTACCCATTTTATCCACTCATGTGTATTCAAGATAGTTTTTCACATTAAGAGTATCTTTCCGCAGTTCGCGTTCCAGGTTGTATTGTAACGATGAAGAAGCTAGCTGGACTAGTTTTGGGCATGTATAATCAGTTGCTTTCTGTATGTGCTCGCGAACTGACATAGGCAATAAGCTTTAGAATGGTTGACAATCTGTTTCATTCAGGTCCTGTTACATATGCATATAAACGCGCAAACAGTTAATCAATAAGTCGAGGATAGTAATACATAAACAGTCACTGGAATAATATACAGAGAAGTTTAGTTTTCAAATTTTATTTCAGGAGGACATCTTGCAAAACTAGCTCAACAATTATGCACAGCTACCTGGATCTATCTTCTTGCGACTAACCAAATAATGAATTCAATGAAAGTCTCAGGATGGTAAATATGGCGAAGGCTGATAGCATTGCAAGGGACCATAAGCATGATATGTTACATCATATTTGCTGTTCGCCCGTTCACATGCGTGGTTCTTATAAATAAACATGGCGACAACATAAACCCACTTTTTGCTTTCGTCTTTCAACATAATATAATGGCTCATTGCTGGGAAAAGGATTGTAAAAGGCCGCAAAACTTTGGCGGATGCCTGCAAAGATGCTGAGTAGCAGAAGGATATTTATGCTTACGTGATTATTAGTGATTCTGAGGATCGTTTTTCCAATAAAAAGCAATATTAAATTTGGTATTGAGGTATTTGTATATGAGGAGTTTAATTTTCCTCTATTCACCAACTGCATCCTGTTTTAAACGAAGGCCCAAGTGTATTTGAGAGGATGAAACGGCACCAAATACTTCTGAAGACAATTTCATTACTTTCTTTCAATATTTAAAAAAGGATTTTTTAACCATTGCGTTTTTTTAATCTTAAACTTAAAAGCGACTTTCATATATAAACATTTAAAGACAATGAAATGTGGTTCATACTAGTACAAAATGGTCTTAATATCTAAATATTTTACAAAATATTTTCCCAAAATCATCTAATTTCCAAGGGATGCAAGAGAACAACAGTCACTTTGGTGTGAAATATCTGTCTACCCATTTTTGTTTCAAAATAAAATGAAAGTAACTAATATCAAGCGAGTTCATTATTGATTTGCTTTGATTATATCATAGTTAAACACCAAAAACTCAATTTAAATATTGAAGGCAAATATCTGAAGAAAAGCGCAAACCACTCAAATCTGTATTTAATTCAAACAAGAAATAAATTTCCACATAAATCTCAAATTAGAAGCCCTTGAAAAGTTATGTTTGTGTCTTTTTTATGAAAATATGGATTTTCAAATGTTATGTTAACAATATCACCCAATACACGTGAAAATTGTGATGTGTTCTTGTAAGCATATCTCAACAATATCTCTAACTGTGTATTTAAGAAATGTCTGATAAGTGGCTGTTTTTTTCTAGATTTTTAAAACTGATTGTTATGTTAAAAGCTGTTCTTAATGATACAGTTATCTGTCGAGATTATAGGCCAATTAATACATTTTTATAAGGGATTAGTGTCTAAGGTGTCTAGTTTTCTTCCTTTTCTTATGTCTCGCTCATTACTAGTTAAACACCAGTTTAAGTAGTAGTGCGTAAATATTAAATCAAACTTGAGGAATTAATAAAAAACTTCAACCCTTTATTTCCTCTCGACATGGCAATACCCTGCTTTTAAAAAAACGGAGCTTCGCTGAGTATTATGGAGGAGGGTTTATATAAAACATTGCTTAGTAAAGAGACAATAGTGTATATATAATAAATATGAGGCAGTAAAAAATGTACTCAGTCGCTTCAATATGCCGGGATATCTGTAATAATAATATAAATTCTTATTCATAAAATAAGGTAGGAAAATATTTTACAACAAAAATACACTATTGTGACAGTCTATATTTGATATACTTTTATTAAATATTCTGAATGCTGTGAATGTTACACAATGTAAATTGACACAATTTTTCAAGATAAAAGTGTGATCATGATCTCGCTGAATGTACTGTATAGATGTTTAAAGACTAAACATAATGTTGTTTGAATTTCTATAAATTTTTGTTGATACGAATAGAAGTTTGTGCAATGTTGGTATAATTGATCACTGGTGTAGGTTTTATACAAGTCTTGCTCCAATAACTTATTGCTTAGATGTTAGGTAAAGCATTGTAGGGAAAGCAACAGGAATCAGATTTTAGTTTATTCCTGTTTTTGTTTGTATAAGCTGTCGCAAATTGCTTATGAAGCAGTTGATTTCACAAAATCAAATATTTCACTAGCATTTGTTGGCTAACACATTGAAGCATTTAACAAAGTCAGTTTCTTGTGATATGATATGCACCAATCTCACAATATATTTATTTGTTCCTTTATATCAAACTCAACTTTAACCTAATGAACCATAGTCAAATGAAGCTGGCCAAGTGTTACTACCTATCTTAAGCAATTTGATTTTACTTTCTTTGCAATAAACTAGTAATTCTTTAGTTGTTTCCACTGTCTTATTTGACATTTAACCGAATCGAACAGAATCGTGTCTCTAGAAAATGGCATACTAAAATTCACAAAGATTACACACGCATTTTTTTAATTTTATTTTAATACAAATCGTACAATTTTTCACTAAACAACACTGTCAATATTGAATACTAAAGAACTTTAAAAATAACAAAGAAATATCAAATTTGTCTGCGTACAGACGCCAAAAAATAGCTGATAAGACAAGTAACATATAAAATCGATATACACCTTGATATCAGCTACAACAATAATTGAATCTTGACGTCCAAGAAACTCTCAACATATTGTGTTTTGGAGATATTGGTTGGAAGATGAAAAGTTTACATAAAGAATTCATTAGAGACTTAAGGATTCGAAATATAAATCTTTTAGTTACAAATCCTTAGATATACAGAGTTTTGTCCAGATAAAATTTTATTGCAGGAATTTGTGTGTGGTTATATCTGTTAGCGATCCTCTTCACTTGTTCTATTATCTGTAAACCAGCTTGGTATATTTCTACTCTTTCTTCCTTGCAAAGATTGGCTACAACTTGCTGAATAAATATGGATCCATTATTCGGATCTCGCAGTGATTTTTCCCCTTGGCGACAGGAAAAAGCAATAAACATGTTTTTGGGATCTTTTGGCTCAAGGTAGATGATTTTGGGATCTTCTTCATCTGCATCGGTCTGTACTTGTGCGCATTGATTAGGGCTTATGAATGTAGAAGCTGAAAAATAGGAAAATCATTAAGTGATTCAATGCAAACATTTTTTATGGATATTTAGTTGAACAGATGTTAACATGCAACATCTTTTTAAAACCCTCAGAAGAACATATACTACGGTGTAAAATATTATACAAATGATCTATTTGTGGGAGAAGACAAGATAAATAAAAACGAATGAAAAATTGCAGATATAACTAATTAAAAAGTAATGGTTCATAAGAAAAATTAGGCAATCATTTTATTGTGCGTTGATTTTCAAAGCTAGCTACATTCTGACTGAGCAAAAGTATATGAGTGAAATTTTTGGCCAAACAGAGAAATTTTGTTTATATAAATGCGTAATTCATGAGAAATACTTACGTTCATAACCAGAAGCTCCAGCATTCAAACGTTGTGTCAATACTGTCCTTTCAATTGCTTCTATCTGGCATGCTTGTATGAAGAACAATTTTGGTATACCGACGAAGCACTGGCAATGCTGTTCATCAAAGGGTTGAAAGACATCCTTTGATATGTTCACTTTTCCTCCGTCAGAGCCGTACGGGAAGCCTAGTTCTCCATGTGTTAAAATAAAAACAGCCACACAACTCGGTCGACTTTCTTCCCCTTTCTGAATGAAATCACATATTGCAGTTTTCATATCGGATGCACATAAGTTTTCCTTGTACACTGTTGGATGCCACTTTTTCTTCTCAAACATACCAATTAACAAATCTGTGAAATCACAAACAACGTAAACGTCATGTGATGACATCTGTTTATTGTCCTCTGTTATGTGACTCATACATATCAAAATATATTAACATATAACTGCAAATTGTTTTAGCTTAATTAGCAATGAATAATGCTGCACCTCTGTTAATCTCATCCAGTGCCATGAAAGTATTTACTGCTTATGTTAAAGGTAAAACTGTCAGGTTAATTAAAACTTTTAAACACTCACCTTTGTCTTTTGATGCACCTGCTCTTTCCCGTAAATCACCAAACTGAATGTTGTTAATAATCAGGACCATTCCTGGATTATCTTGTTTGATGTAATATTTATCTGTTGAATGTTGTCCATGTTGTTCTTGGCGTAGAAACCTATTACTGTTGTCCAATAATTCCTTTTCGTCGGGTGTAATCTCCTCTGAAGAACCACTGCTGTCGTTTGAAAGTTCACTAAACTGTATTTTGCAAGTATGTGTGGTTCCTATCCTTGTTTTAGGCCTAGTGCCGGATGCCTGTGACTCTATTGGTGATGCTGTCTGTGACATGACATTTGACGTAATCTGTGACGTTATTAGGGACGGCGCATGTGACATGAGCTTTGACATTACCAGATATGGTGCCTGTGGTGTGACCTCTGACGTAACCTGAGATGTTGCCAGAGATGAATCCTGTGACGTGATCGCTGATGTAAACTGTGACGTTGCCAGAGATGGTGTCTGTGACGTGACCGCTGACGTAGCCTGTGACATTATCAGAGTAGGATCCTGTGATGTTAACGCTCTAGTCGCCTGTGTTACCACCAGAAATGAATTCTGTGACGTGACCTCTGGCGTGGCCTGTGATGTTACCAGAAACTCTTCACTGTTTTTTGTTTGATATAATGTCTTTTCTGCTGCCTCCACCACGTACAGTGTCGATAGTTCTACCACATTAAACGGCTTCTTTTTACGTCTCCGCTTTTTTCGTTTTTGTTTCTGTTTCCATGGATTGTGTTGCTTATTGTGAGGGTGTTCTTGTTGACAATCACTCTTATCAACAATGGCGTGCCGACGTGTTGATTCAGTTTCTGCTTTTTCTATCTTACCATTTTCAGGCATCAAGTTCATATTAGTATTTTGAGCATCTGCCATTTGTGGGGTTGTGTTCAAAATAGAATTTGGAAGTTCTGTCGTTGTAAGCGTCGTTCCCATGCTATTACTTAGAGTCTCTGTTTCCTGAGAAGCTGTTCTCACATCAGAATTTAGTGTCTCTTCTTCTTCAAGCGTTGTGGTTACGTTACTATTTAGTGTCTGTGTAGTAACAGGGATTGGATTGATATCGGAGTGATTTGATAGGTTTATATCTGTACTTAATCTGTCTGACATTGCAGGCTTTTCGACTTTCAATTCTTGATATATAAAAGAATTTCCCATTTCTTTCAGTCCAGAGTTTTGTGTTTTACGTTTAGAAGACGCAAGTACTTCAGGTACATTTAAATAAGGGATTGGTATTTCGCCACTATTTTCTGTTTTAGAGAATATTTCGGGCTGTACTAGAGATGAACCTTGTCTTTTGTTTTCAAGCATATATCCCGAGTCATACTTTGTGTTATTTGTCTTATAAGGAATGTGTATCTGAAGTTGTCCTAAACTTGCATCATAGCTCTCACTTTCAGCATAACTTTCGGGGCGCTGCAAACTTGCATGGCTTCTCTCGCTCTTAGGGGCTAATTTACTGCGTTGTAAGCTTTTATCATTGCTCTTGATAGGAGAGTGTGATTTGGAGCGCTGTAAACTTCCATTACTTTTCTCATTTTTAGCGCATATTTCACAGCGCTGTAAACTATCACTGCGTCTTTCACTTGCAGTATATGATTCATATTTGCACATGCCTTCATAGTCTCCCTCACTTGCAATACGCCTTAAAGATCGCTTTGAATCTTTATTTCTTCTTTCACTGACAATTAGTCTTTCAAAACCATGCACAACTTTTGACCCCAATACATTTAAATCACCATTATAACTTAAAGCACTTCGTGAGGTGTACTGTGGTACTGAATCTTTTCTTCTGCTTTCAGTTCCTCTTGGACATAACGTCAAGTGCTCATCGTTTCGCTTACTTGCACATGCTAATTTGGGAGAGATTGTTCCTGCACCATTTCTCCAATCATAAGAGTGCGTTTCCAGTCTCTCTTCATTCATGTCACCTGTAGACTTAGAAATGGATATATCGGAAGGCTCTAAATTGTTCTCATTTGCCAAAAATTCTGATGTTTTACTTACATCAGCATGTGTAGATCCGTGGCTATAAATATAGGGAATTTCTCCCCCATAAGCTCCGATTTCTGACGAGTTAGTGATCAGCATCGATGACTTTTCAGTTTCACTCCCATAAAATCTTCCTGTTTTTGAGTTGCCTAAATTTTGACGTGGTCTTGCGGCTCCTAAAAATGAACAAAAATATGTCTTGATTATCATAACCGTCACTTCAGCTACTTACCTTTTCTTATGTACTTAAGATTATCAGGATTGATGGTGTTTATTTTACTGAAAGTTCCAAGGGGTTATTGCCTTACTAGTAATTGCAAAAGCTTGTTTAGTATTTTTTCGATTTTTTCTTTATTTTTTTCGTTTTCATTGATCTACCAGAAACGGCTAGGGCTAGGCACACACATAGTAAACCATGAGAAGAGGATTCACTTAAAAATGCTAACCTATGATGCCATTATCAAAAACGGTTTCATATACAGTTCTGAGCAAAATGCGTCCTTTAGTCACTCTATTTGCAAGGAATATTTTGATGATCTGTTTATTTTACCTGTAAGGCCACAATGACGTTATTTATTCAATTTTCAATTTCTGAACGATTTTTGAAGCGGGATGCCAACTCAATGTGTATAGAAGAATGAAAACAAGAAATGAAGTTTTTAAGAAAGTCTAAAATTCCTAGTCTTTTCAAAGATCCGCCCCAAATATACTTAGCATATGGCGCCACAAAGCTCCTCATTATGCTAAAGCAACAGTACAGCTATGCTGAACTTCAGTACTCTGCAAAAAATGATTTGCTTCATGTCATACATCATTTAATATTTCAGTAGCAAAAGCACTGACCTCAAGAGCTTCTTTTAGTTTAGGTAATGTATGACGATGATATTTGCCGTTGTCTGTCGAAAAGTATTTGAACGAAACTATAATACAATTATGTTAACTTCATAACGCAGTCAAAACTTTGTCGTGCATTTAATCATTAGGATTGAAAATTAATACTGCTGTATTTGTCACGCAATGTTTTGGTATGAACTTCTGTAAGCTTTTAATAAAAGCCGTTTCTCCTATAATCATATTAGATCGCAACAAAAATATAATTTTTTAGAAAACTTCACCATGCCATTGCTATTGCAAAATTACTTTTAGCAAATTTAGATGTGAAATACTAATTATCTGGACCTTCATGACAGAGAGTTTACGCTCTGAAGTGTACGTTTCGCTACTCGATTGCGAAAACAGTCTAGGTCGTCCTTGATTTATCGATGATTATTCTTGACATTTTACATTAAAAATACATGAAAGTTCAATTGGTACAGATTTGAAATTAGAGCGTTTTTGTTAACGAGTAGCGAAAATTGTACCTGGGACCACGAAAAACCACCCAGTAGATTAAATTACAAATTCTCAAAAATGTGGGTAAAAATAATTTCACGGTTATAATTTCCGCAAACTCATCATTCGACCGGCTTTGACCGGCTTCGACCGACATGTTATATGCTATGTCACAGCGGATCTGTACATTTAAGAGATCTGTAGATTTGTTGAGATTTAAAGGAAATATACAGATCCGATTGTTCACTTGTAGCCTGTCTGAGGATTCTCCGAAAGTTTCAGGGAATTTCAAGGGATCTTCAAGAAAATGTTACACCACTTAACCTGTCTGAGGATTCTCCGAAAGTTTAGGGAATTTCAGGGGATCTTCGAAAAAATGTTACAGCACTTAACCTGTCTGAAGATTCTCCGAAAGTTCCAGGAGATTTCAGGGGATCTTCAAGAAAATGTTACACTACTTAACATGTATGAGGATTCTCCGAAAGTTTCAGGGGATTTCAGGGGATCTTCAAGAAAATGTTACAGCACTTAACCTGTCTGAGGATTCTCCGAAAGTTTCAGGGGATTTCAGGGGATCTTCAAAAAATGTTACACATCTACTTAAGTGATTAACGGGACATTGCTGTCTGGTATGACATTATAGAGCAATTCATTGTGGATAATTGTGGATGTTGCAAAATAATTAATACAATTCTATATTTTTCAATTTTTTACCTTCCCCTTTTATTAAAACACCAAAAGGAAAAGAAAAATTTCAATGACACCTAAAGACATATATAACACATATATGAATTACTTTAGCGTCAAAAGAGATTGATGTGAGGTTATCTCTTGCAAAAACGATATAGTACAGAAATGTATAACACCCAACATAGCAGTAAATGATCCTTTCGCTGCTGTATAAAGAGAATTTGACATTCGTGATTAGGAAGTTGCTAGAGGTTTTAAATAATACAAATATTTTCCTTATCAAATGAAGTTGAAATTAGGAATAAAACTGAAGAAATGACAATCGATCTATTTATACCACAGCAGAAAACTAGGTTACAAACTTCTAAAACTTGCGAAAAACTTGAATCTCATCATGTTTTACTTTGTAGCTGTAAGTGCAGTCGTTTCTTCAGATATTTGGCTGTACAAAACTTTGACGGCATAGAAGGATGATCCTGACGTCATAGGTAACACTTCATCACATGGATAAAGATTCTACGGTCAACTACAATTGTGCTAAGTTTAATTTTACTAGCTCAAACCGTTACGGAGGCAATGTGCAGAAACTAGTGGAAAATTGCATGAACAAATATATACGTGACACTAGCGGAATTCCTGGTAAATTAATAACTTTTTGGGAATGCAGTCTCGTGTGGATAGCACACTGCAATTGATCAAACCTGTCAATATTGCTACAGCGTAAGTGAAACATTGATCCTGATTTTAATCAGTGAGCAAGGCTGATCCGAACACGAGACAATCCCAGCACCAGCAAATTCATCAAACAACCACCTTCTTTTGCAACACGAGATGATCCCAGCACCAGCAAATTCATCAAACAACCACCTTCTTTTGCAAATTACAATTGCTTTCTTCATGTTTAGAGTCATATCTGCGCAATAAGATTTTGCTTCTTGTTACCTGTGTATGGTTTTCGTCTCCTATCCTTCAAGTGTCTGTTTGTAGACTCACATCTGTATTTATCTTCCGATCGTTTCTTAGTGATGTCACGCCGTCTTGTTGTGCCATTATCATAAGCATTTGATGATTTAATTTTTGATGTATCTGTACTGTGTATCTTATTTGATTGTATTTTGTTTGCTTGATTCGACATTTGTGAACTTATTTCATGGGCTGAATCACTGCTTGAAGTGATATGGCTAAAAAGATATTTGCTAACTTTGTTTAGAAATTCTATGTTACGCTTGCTAGTTTTATCTTCATAATGTTTTCCCACAATATACATCAGTAATGTATACAAGAAACATAATAAAAGCACAATGATGATAATGACGATAAAATGCCACAAATTGAGTTCCATTTTTGCGAGTTCCTTCTGTTTTACCTATGAAGTAAATTTACACAAATATTAGATAGTTTATCAATTTTTAAGCCTTATGCGAAAAGTCTCACAGCAAAAACTATACCATATATCTTGAACACGTAATATGCAAAATGCTGACTTCCTGTCATGCTGCCAAGTTATGAAATACACAATATATACTAGCATTCGTCAAGTTTATTATTTATCAACTGGTAATCAATTGCCGGTATAAACACCTCGCTGTAAACACACCTAGAGCCATATCTAGAAAACGAAAGCATAATATTACTTAACTTTAATACCTCTCAGTTCCAGGCTATTAATGGAGAATAAAACATTTTCTAGATTATGAAATAACAGTTATTTTAAAGGATTCTTCTCTGATTTCTTGAAACACATATTACCAAGAAATATCCGAGATTTAATTTTTCGTTTAAGTCATGTTTCAGGAGGCACGGAATAGCCATACACTGCAGTATTTATTTAGCCATTTGGTTGATATAGCTATTTGATATCATTTCTTTATGCAGGAGTGCATTCCCACTCGGTGCGCGTTTTAAAAAAATTAATAGCTTGATTCTGTAGCTAAACAGGACAACATTTATGTAGGACAACAAATGAGTATCTAACGTTTGCATGTTCTCGAAATGTTTTTTTTTATATTTTACATATTTCCAATTTTAGACATTATTGATATTATAAATTATTGAGATGTGTTAACAAGAACGGGTTTAATCTATTAAAGCCCTAATCTTTCAATAATGCTACACTTGCTGTACGAGTAATATAAGTAAACAAGAATCCTACAATTTGAAAAATTAAAGCATTCAGATGCTTGGTATTCATGGTAATGTACAGTTAAAGAGGATTGTGTGATTTCTTGCTGCTGGGTATTTAGTATTATCTTTATTAGTAAATGATATAGATAAATCAATTAAAATATGCGGATTTGTACCCTAAACGGCATCTCAAAATTATGACATCAAGAACAATATGTAAAATAGTTTTAAAGTGCCCATATGATGGCTTTCTAAATTTCAAACACTATGTATTGAAAGAAAAGTAGAATTATTTCTGCCATTCTTCCATAATTCAATAGTGTGGCATCCATCGGGAAGATCTAAAGTCCAAATTCATTCATCGAAGGCATGGCGAGTTAAAAGCTGAACTGAAAAATTATCTTCAAAAATCAAGCTTTAATGAATTAAGATTTTAAAATTTAAAAAAATCTTCTAACAGTGCATGTGTATAATTATGCATAACGTGTAAATATTATTCAGTAAATCCTGGATATTCTCTCTTCAAATACAATTAACTCGAAATGCATCTGTTTTAACAGTTGTAATAAACTGGCATATTTGACTTTTCATTATCTACATTTAACATTGGCTACATTTTACAATGATGTGTAGCATTTTCTTGCTATTAAATCGTGTTTTCTATCAGGTATTTATCAATCCAAAGTTTTGTTAGTTTCTCTCTAAGTAAACTTGATATTTTAGTTGTTCTTATATGATATTTTTAGGCCCCAACCCCACGGAAGGGGAGCCTATAGAAATGGGTTCCGTCCGTCTGACCGTCTGTCCGTATGTCTGTCCGTCCGTCGAGCAGTCTGTCCTCCGTCCGTCAACATTTTGGGCGCTGTTTTATCGACGCCGTAGCGCCGAAACTATTTCATGTAGAGAGCTGAAATTTTATACAGTGAAAATATCAAGGTTGAAGATGTGCAACGGCATATTATTTTTCAAATTGGTCAAAAATTGTCGAAATGGAAAACTGAAAAATGTGATACTGTGGGATAGAACTTTGTGCAAACGCTGTATTTTGTCGACAGCATATCTCGCTAACTATCAATCGGATTGGTTTGATATTTTACCAAGTGAAAATATATATCATGTGCCCATGTGCAACAGCGTATTGTTTTTGAAATCGACCAAAAATTTACGAAATTGGAAATTGTGAAAAATGTGATACTGTGGAATAGAACTTTGTGCAAACGCTGTATTTTGTCGGCACCATATCTCGCTACCTATCACGCGGATTGGTTTGATATTTCATCAGGTGAAAACGGAAGATTCCGAAAATTTTCGTGAAGAAACTAGAACTAAGGGGTAAATAAAAGTATACTTTTCGATTTTTGAATTTCGACTTATTTTTGAATCTACTGAGCTTCACAGTTTATAAGTTTTAAAAATTAGAAAATTTCCTTTTTTCTGAAAAAGCAAAGTTCCTATTTGCACAGGGGCACAATATGCTACATGCAAGTACTTCTGGTTGGGCTTGAATAATTGTTGTAATTTTGTTGCCAGTTGGAAAGTTCAATGATATTTTTCGGGTAGGCGATAGTCAGGAAAATTGGGCGATAATGCAAGAAAGTTGTAATTTTCCCGTTAAAAGTGCAGGAATGAATTCTATGACCCGAAAATATGAAAAATATGATATTTTTCTGATGGGCGATATTAGGGAACATTAGGCGATAGTGCAAAAAAGTTGTAATTTTCGATTTAAAAGTGCAGGAATCAATTCTGTGATCCGAAAGTATAATAAATATGATATTGTTCATGTAGGCGATAATAAGAAACATTGGGTGATAATGCAAGAAAGTTGTAATTTGTAACTTTAAAAGTACAGGAATCAATTCTATGACCCGATTAAAGTTTTTCCCGTAAGTATACATACTTAAACGTGCATATATAGATCCAGGACTTTCTACAAACATCCCAATATAGGCATTTGCAATCGGTAACTGTTTGCCACAAGGTGGGGGGCCTGTGAAATCTACGATTACTCGTCTATTATGCATCTAATATTGTATTTAAGCTTCCATTGCACAAACTTTTTATTTATGTACATTTTATAAGATTTTATATAATAAGCCTAATCACACACTTTGGGTGTTTCAAAAAAAGGGTAAAATAATGGAAGCAATGACAGAAGAAATACAGCAAAAACAGCACATACCCGGAACACAAAAGAAATTTAAACTTATAACTATTTTTGAAATTTTTAATAAATTTTTGAAATAGCATATGAGTTATTAAAAACAAAATTGCTTTTTAGTGCAAAAGAAATTTGTCATTTACGCGAAAATCTCTCTATCACTTCTTTAATTTTTTACCCGGTTAGTTTGTAGCGAGTTTTTGGCGAAAACACAAAGGTCAACAGATTTTTTTACGAATTATGAAGCGGTGTTGCAACCCCGAATTCACCTTGGTAGAGAAGTGAAAAAAAACACATCACTGTAATTTCATAGTAGACGTTTAAATAGTAAGAGCATTGGGGTTGGCAAATGTGATGGTATGTGGAAGTTACATAAAGAGACGTTTGTATGAATACGTATTTATTAAAGCTAATTTTTATTGGTAAATAAACTACAAGCTGCATACCTATATTTTCCTAACTATTGTTACAACAGCGCATTTTTAATTTCTGTTTAAAGGTTATTTCTCAGTCGTGTGTTATATTAAGTTTTCTGAATTAAAATACAATATAATAAACAAATTTCTATGTGATAACACAAAAATTGCATCACTACAATACAATGCAAAAACTGAATTTGATCTGAAATCTACAAAATTTCATAAAGCTATACTAAACAAATATGTAGACTGTGTTACAATCATTTTCAAACATCATTATTTCTTAATTAATCTTTCCATTGGAGAAACTGACATGACCTCTTTTTTATATACAAAGATGCCCTTAAGTAAGTGCAGTAGTACACCTCTTGCTTACATATACAGATGAACCTCAGTAAGTACATATGTACACGTTTGGCTTATTCAACACCTGGAGTATTAATGAAGAATTCTTTTAACCAGACGAAAAGCCAAACTTCATTTTAAGTGTTTTACTGATACCATAATGTTTATAAAAATCACACACATAAAATCTAATTAAACATTGTCATTCTGTGATTTACAACTACTCACTTTAGTGTTTTTGTTTTACACTCTTTTACAAGTAACATGCATTTTAGTATCTTGTATTGTTACAGTTATAGATTTATATATATATATATATATATATATATATATATATATATATATATATATATATATATATATATGTATATATATATATATATATATATATATATATATATATATATATATATATATATATATATATGTAATCAATTTTCCTATTGTGAAGCCCTTAGAGTTTTTATGTTAAGTGGCTACACAAATGATCTGATAATAATAATAATAAATAATAATAATACCAAACTAATATTACCAGATAACCCACTATAACAAATCAATGCAAGCACTCATTGTACAGAAACAACCCGAACCATTGCTTATATATACAGTTTCTTCTCTAAATGTGACTTCACAGCTGGAACCTGCTTGCAATTATATTTAAAGGCAGTTCGCATTACGTCGTCTTTTATCATGTAACCGGCCGTTTCTACGTCCATATCATTCTTTGAAAGGTAATGCACAACTTTTTGATAGAAAATTGAGCCTTTTTCAGGATCTCTCAGAGACAATTCGGTTTGGTGGCAGGAGTATAAGATAAACATGTTGTCACAATGCTTAGGCTCAAGATGTATCACTTTGCTGTCTTCTACTGTATCGGACTCTACAGGCATTGGACAACCCGAAACGTGAAGGCACGATGAAATCGCTAAAAATAACGTATATTTAATTGCAATGTTTACTAACATTTTGCAAGAAAAAGAAGAAGAAGAATATCGCCTATATTTGATCGTCATGGAATCACACTGACATTTACTCGCATGAAAAGCATGCAAAATTTCGTATTTCCTTAAAAAGTAAAAGTTAAATCTTTATAAGAATATGATATTTTTATATTTATTACAGATATTTTAAAGTTGTTGGTATGGATGTTAAGATATCACCTTTTTATTTTGGCATCGTTACTAAAATTAAACAAAAAGAAAACATCATCTATTTTATATTGATTTTAAGAAGTAAATTTAAGCCCGAAAACAATGTGATATTTAAAATGAAACGTAATCCTACCGCGAATATCGGCTATTTCCTCTTGACAAGCCTGTATAAAGAAGAGCTTAGGAATGCCTTGAAAATTGCTGCAGTGTAGTTCATCTAAAGGTTCAAAGACATCAGTGGACAAATAGATTTTCTTTCCATCAACCCCATAAGCATGTCCCAGATCTCCATGTGTAGAAATCAATACAGCCACGCAACTTCCACAGTCTTCATCTGTAAGTTTGCGAATCTCTCGTTTCATTTCAGCTGCAGTTAAATCTTCCTTGTAGAGGCAACGCCAGTTCTTTCCTTCGAACATTCGTCGAACCATCTCTGATATAAATAAATAGCTTTCATACAATATAATGCTAAAATGGTCAAATCGAGTTGTAAGAAATGATATGTTGTAAATAGGTATAGAAACAAATAGCTTAACTAATTTAAATTAAAAATGAAAATAGAAATATGTCCGTTGCAGCACGTATAGCCCGCCTGCCTTCATTTGCCACAGCCTTGCAAGAAGTGTTTTAGGCACATTCTTGACAGAAGTTAATGACATACAGCTCTACACGTGTGCAGGTGCCGAAAACGTGTGTTTTGAGCCTTAGTTCAGGCGACCCTCATGGACTGACGGACGGACCGATCCCAAAGGATAGGTAGATAACTACAACCCATAAGCTTTCAATCCATGTAGGTTTCAGGTTGATTAAAGCAAAACCCTAGGACAAGTTCGGTCCACAAACTAAAAAGTACGTAGATAGCCCTTCTTCCCCTAAGTTCAGAGGTCAAACACGGACCGACGGACAAACCGACGCCAGCTCCAAGGTGAAGTGCACAACTATGACCAATAAGCTTTCAATCCATATAGGTTTCAGGTTTATTGAAGCAAAACCCTAGGACAAATTCGGTCCACCAAACCTGTTCTATGACATATCCATGTATGTACAAAATCACAACAGATTACAAAATCAATGTATTTCAGCATAGAACGTTTAACATTTCTAGGTCTAATATGAAATTTTATTCTATAGTAACGCACACATACACACACACACGCACATACGGGGGGAGTGGAGGGGAGGAAAGACGCGGGAGAGGGGAGGAAAGACGCGGGAGAGGGGAGGGGAGGAAGGACGGGGGAGAGGAGAGGAGGGATGGAGAGGGAGAGGGATAAGGGAGAGTTGAGAAGGGACGGGAGAGTTGAGGAGGGACCGAGGAGGGTGAGGAGGGACGGGGAGAGGGAAGATAGGACGGGGAACAGGGGAGGAGGGACGGGGGAGGGAAAGAAAGATGAAGCAAAACCCTATGACACGTTCAGTACACAAAACTTAAAATCTGCACTGATAACCGTTCTGACCTAAGTTCAGATGTCACTCACGGAACGATGTACGGACCGACGCGGGCCACAAGGAGAGGTGCACAACTACAACCCATAGGCCTTCAATCTATATAGGTTTCAAGTTGATTAAAAGAAAACCCTAGGACAAGTTTAGTCCACAAAACTTAAAATCTGCGCTGATAGCCGTTCCCCGTCCAAGATCAGAGGTCACTCACGGACCGACGAACAAACCGACAGCTGTCCAAAAAAAACGGAGCACTACT
The DNA here is from genome assembly GCA_949752745.1 of Protula sp. h YS-2021. NCBI lineage: Eukaryota > Metazoa > Annelida > Polychaeta > Sabellida > Serpulidae > Protula > Protula sp. h YS-2021. Next base: position 8,348,221 of record OX457034.1, read on the forward strand.
ACAACCCATAAGCTTTCAATCCATGCAGGTTTGAAGCAAGACTTAAAAACTTAAAAACTTAAAAGCTGCGCTAATAGCCGTTCCGCAACAAAGCCCAATGTTTTTCACCAAATAAGGCTTATTTTAGCATAGAAACACGTTTCTAGGCCTAATATAAAATTTTTGTCTTGGGTCACGGGTCACGCACACACATACACACACACACGCACGGACAAGTCAAAAACATAATAGTTCTTCCAACTATCGTTGGGCGGGCTATAAAAATTATACTTCTGACACACAGCTTCTTCTATTTAACTTGTGGTTTAGTAGATAATAAAAACAACATTATTATTCAGAACTCCAGATGTTTAGTAATTTTATACCGGAGAGAGGGCAATCACGAACTTGTTACCATGCGTTGTTATGACTTTTTAAAACGACCCTTAAACGTTGATTGTCAAGTGTGAAACAGTTTCTCTTTAACCAAACAGTTCAGTTTCGAAAGAATGCCCTTTTGAAGTGCTGAATGAAATGTTTCCGCTCTCCCTTTTTAAATGAAACTGGGACTTTTTAGAAGCACATGGTATCACATATTGTACCACATGCCCTACTCTCCCTGGTGTAATGGATCTAAGCTATATGAAATATCTGAGATATTGCTGAAAAGAATATTCAAGGGATGACTTGATATATATTTTGAAAATGATGAGGGTTAATCACAGAGAGGAGTGTTATCTTTAGAAACGAGTTACTAAGGGAATAGAAAAACTGTGAAATGGATATCTTCTATATGGTATTACTGACTGTTCCCGGGACGTGCTACAAAATAAAGAAACCAAATCACTGTTCTAAGAACATAACACTGCGTTGAAAGAACTAATGATAATACACAGATAACGTGTATGTTAAACAAAAATGAAACAATCATACCTTTGTCATGCTCGGCACCACGTCTGTCTTTGCATTTAGGCTTGAATTTTATGTTATTTATAATAAGCGCCACACCAGGATTATTCTTATCGATATCATACTTGTCAATGACATCTTCATGTTGTTCACTGCAACTGTTAGAACCTTGTTCACTGCCGCTGTTAGAACCTTGTTCACGCCCTGAATTACTTTCATCCCTTGGGGACTCATTCGCTTTGACAGTCTCATTTATGCTGCTATTTTCAGGGTCATTTAAATCAAAAGAGTGGTATTCATAGGCAGCAGTTCCAGAACTACTAGAACTACTCCCATCATCATCGACTGGGGAAAAATTGTGTGGAATATGGGTTCTGTCTTTAGTTTTTGGTTTTGTTCCAGTAGACGTGGGAGTATTAGATGAATTTTCAGGAATCATGCCTTCAAGTGGTCTATCAGCGGAACTTTCCTGGGTGTTTTCATAATAAAATCTTCTCTGACTAGAAGCGGTTGCGTCATTTGTCTTGACTGTCACTTTTTTAATACGGCGTTTGAATCTCGCTACTAATGGAAATGTCATTCTGCGTTGCTTTTCCACCTCTTCCGAATGAACATATTCATTTTCACCATCTGGGTCTTGACGGTTTTCAGACAGCAAATACTCGTCATTATTTGGCACATCACCTGGAACTGCACCACGTGACGTAACTGGATCTCCAGCCTCTTCAGTCGTTGTGCTTACAGATTCAAACGTCTTTGATACATTTCCATCTTGTACCACTTGCTTTTTATCTGCAAAATATATATTTAAAAATCAATCAAAATTGCCACGGATTAAGGCCCACCTGTTTGTACTTTTTGATCTGAATACATTCGTTGTGTAAGCAATAATTACAATTACAAATTCTAGGAGTGGAATAAATTTGCATAAACAAAGAAACAAAATATAGGTTTAAACTATTAACCTTTTTTTATTACACGAAGACAATTGAAATTATCAGAGATATGATCAGATTTAAAATATTTGCATAATAGTATTATTAACGTTAAAGATTCTAGGAATTACAATTTTCACATGGAAACTTGGTTTTCTTTAGTTTTTCCCCTATTTGGATGGTCAACAGAAAGATCCTACACTGTTTCATGTAGGAACACCAATGGGGCACACCTTTAGAGGGTGACAAGGTTTGACAGAATCCGCAAATTATATGCTATCTTGGTGTTCAAAATCGAGATCAAATTAAGTTCACGTTATTATTTTCTTTAATATGGTTTCCAGAAAAATCCTCTTAAGCCGTAGGTCTACATCAGTTTCAAACTTGGTTCAGTGATAGAGGATAATGGGGACTTACTGAAACTGGACATTGTTTTGATCTTAACATTAAACGTCAAAATATTTTGAGAGGTCTATTTATCAGAAAAAACAGCTAGTTCTTAGGTTCCAGTTTGATCACATATGGAACAGCTTCTCTCCTTTAATTTGACTTTGAGAGAAATGGCTAAAGATCACAAGATGCTTAGTATGTTTTTCAATTTCGAACTCTTTGGACATAAAAGACTTTACACAAGAGTAACCTCTGTCAAGGTCTAAGTCAATAACCGAAAATTGACTATTACATCGAAACAGCTAGATAAAAGACTTTACACAAGAGTAACCTCTGTCAAAGTCTAAGTCAATAACCGAAAATTGACTTTTACATCGAAACAGCTAGATTTTAAAAAAAAATTTAATAACAATAAATTATTAAATTAATCTTCTTATATTTGCAACCCGAAGAATAAACTTGGTTACTATTATTATATACACTATGCACAGATTATCGATCTGGGTATTCAGTCCACATGCAAGTTACTCTATCAAGAGACACTACATGGGTGGTACACCTGTAGAAAAGGGGAATTCTTGACGTTCTCGGTCAAGGTTAAGGTCAAAAACGAAAGTTGATTATTAGATTTTGAGTTGAATTTCTACCCCTTGGGCCTAAAAACATTAATAAGAAGCACCTCGGCCTTCTTGACTCAGAACTAGAAGTTAAAAGCAGTTTCAGATCTTGTGATTTTGAGCTTAATTTTTAACTTTTACGTCTAAATGACTTTACTTAAGTTATGTAAAGTCACAATCAAAAAGTTCCACAATATCTCGAAAACGGTTTCAAAGAGAGTGATTTTGAACACAGTTTTGACCGCTTAGGCCTAAATGACATCACATTAACTCTGCCAATTTGACCTCTTATGTTCAATTTCGAAAAAATGGAATTGACCATTATCTGTTGAAGTCCAGGTTTGAAGACTAGAGTAGCCATTGATCTCTGACGTCACATTGAGTTTCAAGCCATGCCAGGTGACATCATTAGATTGAAAGCCTTATATAGTGTAATAGAACACACAGTTCTCTTGTATGGTTTATCTAGTGTATGATTCCACTATCTGGAGGAATCGCGTCTAGTTAGAATATCTGGTGAATTTTTATCGAAGGAAGCATATCTTTTGTGTGTTGTGCTTTCTTATTGTTTATACTGAACAAATATATTGCATTTCCTGAAGAATTGATTAATATATCGTACAATGAATTGAAGATCAAAGACATTTTTGAAAAAAAAAACGGAAAGGAAAACGGCATTGCAAATTCCTCCGGTTTTTACGGAAGCAAGATGTGGTAAAGTGCTAAAATATAACATAAATATACCTCTATGGATAGTCACTGTATCGACAACATCTCCATGCTTCTTAACTTTTCCTATGGAGTCAGTGGTTGTTGGCCGTTCCTCATTATTTGCCTCTGGATCGTTACGCTCTGTTTTCGGAGTGCTTGTTCTTGCATTGGAGCCTTCTGTATGGCTGGCACTGGTCTGCCGTGACTCTGGCGTACCCTTTAATTCGGCCGTTGCTGAAGTTTCTATGTTAATTGATACAGGCGGTTTCTTTTCTGTCTCGTTTTTTTCATTGATTTTTTCAACTGCTTCAGAGGCATCGAAATATTCGTCGTCCGATAGCTCGTTTTCATTGTTATATTTAACAGGAATATTCGGGTTTGTCTGCCCTTTATCGGCAGGTCTCTGGTTGACCAAATTCCTTGCGATGTTTTGACTGGCTATGGCTTGAGTTAGGTTATGGATGGTTTCATTCACACCCACCTGTTATTGAAAACTCTGAAAGTTATGCTGGGAAATTGTCCTAGTAAGCAACTGGACAGAATTGTTATGTTCTATATGAATCCTAGTATCGAAATAACAATGTACGATGTAAGCAACAAGCATGATAATGCCAAGAACTATATCCAGTATATCCATGTTAACATGCAACAGCTTACCATATAACAATACCTGTTAATGTTTCATGCTGCAGTGTTGGTAATTGTGTAGTAGCATGTGAGTATGGCCGGTGTAAACACGAGCCGCAGTACCGCAGCTGGTATTTTACCAGTGTTTCGCTTTCTCTTTCGGGCCTGCATACTGTGTACTTGTATACGTTGAGTGCAACACATAGATTTCTTTCTATTGATTATAACGGTGACAATGCGTAACACTGAATGGGGAATAGATAAAGTAGGTAAAATAGAAAGTAAGAAGTGACAATTTGATAACCTGGGGGTGGTGAAAGGGTTTTAAAGCGATATAAAAAATTTGCCCATATCTCCAACTAACAATGCATTCACTGCATTTGCTTTGGCACGAACTTCCGATGATAAAGAGTAAATTTGCACCTGTAATCCCTTTCACATTGCAACATTGCTCAAGTAAACTTGCAAATTGATGAAAGGGACCGTTGGCGGTGGGGGAGGGGGAGGGGTGAGAGGGACATAAAAAATTTGTAAATGATAAAAAAAGAGTTGTACATGAGTGTCGAAAGACAAATTCAAAAGTAGCAGTATGGGGATGTATATAAATGATTCTGAACCCTATTTTAGCTACAGCCAGCCCTTATTTTAAATAAACAAATGGTAATAATGAAACTTTATATATTTTATAAAGTTCCATCGATCTGTTTGTGAGACATCTTTTCAAGCTAAGCTTTTGTTTGGGGTTCTTTTTCAACCTGCTTTTGGATGATATGCTACAACATATGAAGTGATGAACCAAAGCTTGCGTAAAAATAACGCATGCGAAATGCTGACTCAAAGAGTGCGTCAGGACTCATGGCATCTGAAGTGATCACTTAATGAAGGCATAAGGATGGGTAATAGGACGTTGAATACTGACGCAAAGTTTGCGTACAGATGACCAATAGTATTCGAAGTGCTTACTAAAACGATGCGAAAGATTACTCACAGCATTTGATACGATATTTCAATGAGTGCGAAAGGATGACTGATAACATGTGAACTGACAAAGGATGCATAAGGGTGACTCATAACATTTGAAGTAATGAAGTCTTATGCCTCATATTAATCGTTTTGTGGCAGAGAAAAATTGACAGAGTTTAACAAATATATTGGAGCAGGCAATGTGTTACACATCATATCATACTCAAGAACACAACTCAAAGATAAAATTAGCCAACACAGGCACATGATATTTTTGTGTGCATCGACTTTTCCAGCAAGTATAACAACTCCGGATGAAGATTGATTTCAATGGATTTTAGTTTTTAGATTGAGACTGAGTTTGTCAATAAATGCAGTGGTTATCAATCGTTTCCAAAACAACATAGACAAAATATATATTTTGTAGCAATGAATACATCCAGCAAAGTAGCGTTTCTTAAAAAGTTGTGGGGTTTAGCATTGTTTTGCCTGGTGAAGCTTATATGCATGGATATGACTGTGCACAAAAATCTGGATTTATTTCCACTGCGAGTTGGGGTAGGGCGAGGACTTGGAGGTATTTTCCCTAAACATCAGGCGTGCTCACTGCTTGCACGAAGAGAGGGGATGTTTGCCCCAAACATGGGGCGTGCTCACTCTTTGCAAGGGGAGAGGGGATGTTTTCCCCAAACATGGGGCGTGTTCACTGAATACACGGGGAGTGGAGTATTTGCCTTGAAGATCGGGCGTGAATACTTTTGCATAGGAGGGGGGTGGAGGTGTGCGGGGGGCATATTATCCCTGAACATCGGACGTGGTCACTCTTTGTACTGGGAGGGAGAGGGGAATATTTGCCCTGAAAATACTTGCCCTGATTATCAGACGTGCTTACTGTTTGTGCGGAGAAGGGAAGGGGGATATTTGCTCTGAATATCGGACGTTCTAACTGTTTGTGCGAGGAAAGCAAGGGAGATATTTGCCCTGAATGTCGGACGTGCTCACTGCTTGTACTGGGAGGGGGAGGGTGATATTTGATCTGAACATCGGGCGTTTTTACTGTTTATCTGCGGAGGGAGATATTTCCATTGAACATTGGGTGTTCCCACTGCTTGCACGTGGAGGCTGAGGGCGATATATGCCCTGAACATCGGGCGTGCTCACTGCATAATTAAAATATCCAGAGCATGGGTACTGATAACACAAATCCCATGATAACACACTAAGCTGCCATGTTTGTCAAGTATATGGAACCGGAAATAATGTAAACGGGCCATGTTAGCATGGTTGGAAAGAGATGAAAAAACTCCTACTATGAGAACATATGTTATTGAACAACTATGACTTCAGACAAGACTGATCGATGTTTACAAATATTTAGGGTCGGCACAGGTTTTTTCTTTCTTCCATGTGGTATTTATACTCTCAGCTGTTTCATGCAGAAAAAAGTTACATATCCTATGTGCATTTATGAACACTGCTTTGCTTTACGGTGTCCTGTAGCACAGACGTGTTTTTCTTTCATTTGAACGGGGAAAAGTTGAACATAGAACACGAGATGTGAAATATACTAGCTACAAAAATGTTTTTTGATTGCAAATCATACAATATATATATATATATACATATATATATATATATATATATATATATATATATATATATATATATATATATATACATATATATACATATATATATATATATATATATATATATATATATATATATATGATTCGTATTTACACTGATTAATAGATAATTCATCAAATAATAAAGGCTCCCTATTTAAAAGTGAAAATTATGTTATACTACAAAAAGATGTGACACTTCAGTTAAAAAAACCTCCGTAACATAAACTTAAACGCTGCCATCAATTTTATCGATCTAACACTTTTGAGCAAATTTACTTGTTTTTGTTCAATAGATTTATTAAATCATTGTGGTCATGTTTTAAAATTTTAGGTGCATTGAGAGAATGTTCCCACACATGATGCTAATGTCAAAGAAGAATCAAAGGCAATAGTTACGATCATTAACTGGCATAGGAAGCGGCGTAAATCTTATCGATGATCAATAGTTCGCAGACAACTTTACATCACGAACACGTTAAAGAATAACGATAATTATTCAAAGGCAGTTGGCCATGTATGTGCTGGGCAGAATCGCAGCTGAACACTCGGTAGTTAAAGAGCTTCCAAAATCGACAGAATTACATATACATATCACACATACACATACACACACAGATATATATATATATATATATATATATATATATATATATATATATATATATATATATATATATATATATATATATATACACCTATATATTAGAGTATAGAATAATGTATATTATTAATATATAATAATAGAAAATAATAATATACAAAAATATATAACAATATAAATAATTTGTAATAATAATAATAGTATATAATTATATCTAATAATGTCTACTAATGTACACCATATATATATATATATATATATATATATATATATATATATATATATATATATATATATATATATATATATATATATATATTATATATATTATTATTATATATATATATATCATTAGAGGGACCAAATATATTTTACATATTTTTAATTTTTTATGCATCTATTTTAATTTTGATCAAAAGTCAATTATAAAGATACAACATCATGCATCAAATAAAAAATAAAAAATATTTGGATTATAATATTATTTGTAAAGTCAAAATTTTAAGGCGATCTTGCTAATGCCTTTTTTATAACATAAAATATATACAAGACAAAAATAACAAAAATCTCGCAAATTATTAGATTTGAAATAATATTCCAATATTAATTCTGTTAATTAAAGAAATTCCTGGTTGTGGATGCTATGACACTAAATATTCAATAAAGCGCTGACCGATCATACAAACATGCTTGAGTAAACAAGGCCATTGCTGTAATTAAACCAGAAACTATCTATGTTATAATGATGATAGACACAATTAAATCGAAACTATTATCTCTAAAATTAAAATGATTTCTCTGTATTACCTGGATTACCTGGGAATTGCTATTTTCAGCCTTCAGAGCATTTGAATGATAAGTAGTTGCAGAAGTGTTCTTTGTATACCGCAGCATGAGCTTCACTTTGATGGTTTGAAGTTTAGAATTACAATACGTCAGCTGGGCCTTTTTTCCCTCAGATGAGAGACAGCCCTTCGGTGTATGACTAATCCTTATTGCTTAGTTCATAAACAGAACAGAACCGCTGAATCATGAGGGGGTAAACTAGGATAACAAGGAGAAACCATCATGGCCGACGTGTTGCTAAAATACTTTCTAGTTTGTCTGTTTATGCTGAAGCTGTACACAGTGACATCACAGGGTAAGTCAACAATTTCTTCGGCGTGGACTTTTATCCTTGCACTCAAGGCGTTAGGTTTAAGCTTTCCTTTCTTTTTTACAAAAATCGCGGTCCGAGAGCACTCTTGTCTGTTTACTAACAGGGTCTCCTTTTGCAGCATACAGTTTTATTTATAACGAAGTAAGAGTTTTTTTAATAATGTCGTATTTTTTAATTATGCAGGCTTGTTTATAACAAAATTGTGCTCCGACAACATTCTCATTCATTTATTAAAAAGGTCTCTTTTTGCATATACAGATTGGTTTGTGTTCAGACAGCATTCTTATTCATTTATTAAAAAAGCCTCCTTTTGCATATACAGAGTTGTTTCTAACAAAGGCGTGTTCAGACAGTATTCTTATTAATTTATTAATAAGGCCTCGTTTTGCATATGCAGATTTGTTTCTAATTACTAATAAGGGCGTATTCAGACAGCATTCTTTTCATTTATTAATAAGGCCTCCTTTTTCATATACAGATTTGTTTCTAACACTTGCGTGTTCCGACAGTATTCAGATTTATTTGTTAATAAGGCCTCCTTTTGCATATTCAGATTTGTTTCTAACAAATGCGTGTTCAGACACTATTCAGATTTATTTATTAATAAAGCGTTAAGATTTTTTACAAATCGTCCCGTGGTAGTTAAGAGTCATGAATAAATGGCAATCTCAATCAGCCATCAAGAGGAATACGTGACAGTGTAGAAATGTTACTTTGTTTGGCCTTATTGTTACTCATAGCGTTAGATTTATTTTGTTTGGCCTTATTGTTACTCATAGCCTTAGCCTTATTTCATACTTATTATTGACTTTTCCGTTTTTAGTAATGTTGTCATTTAGGCCATGATCTTACTTGTAATGTAGATTTATCCTTATCACTCATACTAAAGTAAGAAAATCAACAATATTGATGTAAATATAAATTTTTAACTTATTATAAATATCTTTAAAATACACAAGAAACTTGGTGATATTTTATTTTTAATTATAAGCCGTAAGTGAGACTGATGAGGACACAGCAACGATCATTTCAAAAGATACTACACTCACAGATAGGAATGAACTGGGTGACGTCATGCGTGCTGCCGCCACAATGGTTTCTTGTCTTTGATGTCTTAATTAAATTATATTTATGTGAAATTAAAGTAAGTCATATGTGCTTTATTAATACCATGTGTAACTGGTGTTTTATATTACCAAGTTGATGACACACCAGTTGACACCAAGACGAAATATTTCAGAAAAAATGAGAGGAGGTGTTGGTATTGAAGGCAATAAAAGTGCCCAAAAGTTTTACATGCTTTTCTGTTGCTTATATAAGATATGCTCTTTCGTTAAAAATTACGTTAAAAATTAAAATATTATTTGTTTCAAGGTGAATGGGACAATACCTGGAAACTCAAACGCATTCAGCTTGGAGAGTGTTCCTTCGAGTAGCGAAGAACCCATGAACATAACCACTTTGGACAGTGCTAATATGACCCGTGGAGGAAGCGCAAACACAACCAGTAGAGAGAGTATTTCTGTGAGCGATGATGAGAGCACGAACTCAACAAGCATGAGAACGGTTAATATAACCGACGATGATGGTACAAACGCGACTGGTGTGGAGAGTGTTAATATGACTGGGGAAGGAAGCGCTAACGTAAAAAGCGCAACAAGTGAAAACAATGTAAATGCCAGCAGTGAGAGTGGGACGATTGCGACAAGTAAAGGTAGACTAAATGCAACAATTGCTACTGAGATGAATGTAACAAGCAAAATCAACGTAAACGGTACAAGTGATAGTGAGGCGAATGCAACAAATGAAGGTAGTGTTAACGTTACAAGTAATAGTGTGAAGAATGTAACAAGTGAAGCTAGCGTTAACGCCACAAGTGAGGGTAGTGCTAATGCTACAAGTGAAAGTAGTGTTAGTTCGAACGCTACAAGCGAGAGCGGGATGAATGTAACAAGTGAAGCTAGTGTTAACACTACAAGTGTGAGTAGTGTTAACGCTACAAGTGAAGGTAGTGTAAACGCTACAAGTGAGGGTGGAATGAATGCAACTGATGCAGGCAGTTCTAACGCTACAAGCGAGGGTGGGATGAATGCAACAAGTGAAGCTAGTGTTAACACTACAAGTGTGAGTAGTGTTAACGCTACAAGTGAAGGTAGTGTAAACGCTACAAGTGAGGGTGGAATGAATGCAACTGATGCAGGCAGTTCTAACACTACAAGCGAGGGTGGGATGAATGCAACAAGTGAAGGTAGTGTTAACACTACAAGTGTGAGTAGTGTTAACGCTACAAATGAAGGTAGTGTTAACGCTACAAGTGAGGGTGGAATGAATGCAACTAATGCAGGCGGTTCTAACGCTACAAGCGAGGATGGGATGAATGTAACAAGTGAAGGTAGTGTTAACACTACAAGTGTGAGTAGTGTTAACGCTACAAGTGAAGGTAGTGTAAACGCTACAAGTGAGGGTGGAATGAATGCAACTGATGCAGGCAGTTCTAACGCTACAAGCGAGGGTGGGATGAATGCAACAAGTGAAGCTAGTGTTAACACTACAAGTGTGAGTAGTGTTAACGCTACAAATGAAGGTAGTGTTAACGCTACAAGTGAGGGTGGAATGAATGCAACTAATGCAGGCGGTTCTAACGCTACAAGCGAGGATGGGATGAATGTAACAAGTGAAGGTAGTGTTAACACTACAAGTGTGAGTAGTGTTAACGCTACAAGTGAAGGTAGTGTAAACGCTACAAGTGATGGTGGGATGAATGCAACTAATGCAGGCAGTTCTAACGCTACAAGAGAGGGTGGGATGAATCTAACAAGGGAAGGTAGTGTTAACACTACAACTATGAGTAGTGTTAACCCTGCAAGTGAGGGTAGTGTTAACGCTACAAGTGAGGGTGGAATGAATCTAACAAGTGAAGGTAGTGTTAACACTACAAGTGTGAGTAGTGTTAACGCTACAAGTGAAGGCAGTGTAAACGCTACAAGTGATGGTGGGATGAATGCAACTAATGCAGGCAGTTCTAACGCTACAAGAGAGGGTGGGATGAATCTAACAAGGGAAGGTAGTGTTAACACTACAACTGTGAGTAGTGTTAACCCTGCAAGTGAGGGTAGTTTTAACGCTACAAGTGAGGGTGGAATGAATCCAGGCAGTTCTATCGCTACAAGCGAGGGTGGGATGAATGAAACAAGTGAAGGTAGTGTTAACACTACAAGTGAGAGTAGTATTAACGCTACAGGCGAGGGTGGGATGAATGCAACAGCTGAAGCTAGTGTTAACACTACAATTGGAGTTAGTTTTAACGCTACAAGTGAAGGTAGTGTTAACACGGGAAGTGCCAGTGGCATGAATGTAACAGCTGAAGCTAATGATAACACTACAAGTGTGAGTAGTGTTAACGCTAGAGGTGAGGGTGGGATGAATGCAACAAGTGAAGGTGGTGTAAATGTTACAAGTGTGAGCGGGAAGAATGCAACAAGTCAAGGTAGTTTTAACGCTGCAAGTGAGGGTGAGATGAATGCCACAGCTCAACGTAGTGTGAATGCTACAAGTGAGAGTGGAAAGAATGCAACAGGTCAAGGTAGTGTTAACGCTATAAGTGAGGGTGGAATGAATGCAACTAATGCAGGCAGTTCTAACGCTACAAGCGAGGGTGGGAAGAATGTAACAAGTGAAGGAGGTGTCAACATTGCAAGTGAGAGTAGTGTTAACTCCACAAGTGACGGTGGGATGAATGCAACAGCTGAAACTAGTGTTAACACTACAAGTGGGGTTAGTTTTAACGCTACAAGTGAAGGTAGTGTTAACGCTACAAGTGAGGGTGGGATGAACGCGACAAGAGAAGGTAGCGTTATCACTACAAGTGGGAGTAGTGTTAACGCTACAAGCAAAAGTGGGATGATTGCAACTAATAAAGGCAGTGCTAGCTCGAGCGAGGGTATGATGAATGTAACAGTTGAAGATAGTGTTAACACTACAAGTGGGGTTGGTGTTAAAGCTACAAGTAAAGGTAGTGTTAATGCTACAAGTGACAGTGGGATGAATGCAACAACTCAAGCTAGTGTTAACGCTACAAATGAAGGTAGTATTAACGCCACAAGTGGGGGTGGGATGACCGCAACAAATGATGGTAGTGTTAATGCTACAAGTGAGGATGGGGTAAATCCAATAAATGAAGACAGTGTTAACGTTAAAAGTGCCAGTGGGATGGATGCAACAAACGAAGTCAGCGGAAAAAGTACAAGCGAAAATGGGATGAATGCGATAAATGTAGATAGTGTTAACGCAACAAGTGAGGGTGGGATGAATGCAACAAGTGAAGGTAGTGTCAACGTTACAAGTGAGGGTAGGATGAATGCAACAGATAAAAGTAGTGTTAACGCAATAAGTGAGGGTGGAATGAATGCAACAAGTGAAGGTAGTGTTAACGTTACAAGTGAGGGTGGGATGAATGCTACAGATAAAGGTAGTGTTAACGCAATAAGTGATAGCGGGATGACTGCAGCAAATAAGGGTAGTACAAACGCTACAAGTGAGGATGGGATGAATGCGACAAGCGAAGGATTAAATTCAGCTGGGGAAGACAGTGTAAACGACGGAATTCAAAGTGGTACGAACAGAACTGGAAAAGAGAGGGAAAGTGAAAACAAAACAAATGATTATAATCCAATTATTATGAGAGAAAGTAATGCTAGCCCAACAACGGTAAACACTATCACCAAAGAAAACATGGAAGAGGAGAAAAGCCAGAGTTTTCTAAAAGCGTTTTGGAACTGGTTAAGTAATTTCTTCGGGTAATTTTTTGAAAGGTTTTCTTTAACAATTATTGCAATGCCCATGAAATTTCAATAGAATTGTTCAATTACTTGTAAAGATCATGCCATGTTGATTTTATTCATATGGTTGTTTTGAATTTTTCAAAACTCTTAACTAAAGCTGTAATATGTCAACATCTTATAGGATTAAAACCAGTCACAGGGGGGCCATGCCTTATATATAGCACTTAGGGAGACCATTTGGGAAAAAATAATATATGTTTTTTAGCTTGTTATCAAGTTGAAACACGCAATTTAATTTTAAAACAAAATATATGATATTCACTATGCTCGTTTTTTGTTTAATGTGTAGTTTCATAACGTTTAATTACGCTAAGAATTAGGGAGCCCTATTTTTGGTCTCCCTAAATTTTTGGTCTTCCTAATACTAATACTAAAATCATCACGGTTTTTTTGCATTATTTACTCTTATTTCACTCAAAATCACATCAAACAATTGACGCTCTTTCTGTGGTACTATGGAACTGGACTGGAAAGGTTAAACTATGTTTGAAGTACAACTGTTACTTCTTTTCACTCCCAATTAAGAGTGTATGTAAATAATATTCTAACAGGGAAATACCAGAAATGCCTACAGAATTAACGCAGAATAGATCATGAGGTCGGGTGCTTTTCACTGGGTTCGAGAAACGTTCGTGATGTGAAGGCTAGAGTCCCGCTAGGTTATACCTATGACGTTTGCGCGAATACCTCTTTGATTTTTTATACTTTTTGCAATTTCTTCACACTAACTTGTATTATTCGTAAGCGCAAGAAACTAGTTATACCCTCATAATCTATTTCCTTCTTCTAACAGAAAAGCATTTCATCGGTGCAGATGTGGAATTATTTTGAAACAATTCCATTAGGATATGTAAGATATTATAAACATGGTGGACAAACTACTGATTTGCTTGCACTGAACACAAAGGTACACTTAAAAGACTGCAAGGAACAATTTACTCTACAACTAATCAATGAAAATGCATAAAATGAGGAATCAATACAAGCATTCATGAAGAGGTAAAACAGAACAATAGCATATCAAATTCCTATTTTACGAGAAAGACATTCCAAAGCAGGAATGAAAGAGGCAGATGAATATGTAAAATTATTTTTAAAAATTTGGATTGCTTCAAAATTCATTGCTTTAAAAAAATTGCGGACAAAGTAAAGCAAAAGAAAATATTTTATAGTTGACATATTGGTCAACATCTTTAGCTTTTCTCAGGAGCATGCTGAATAATTATAAAACTAAGGCAAGTGAGAATATATTCATTTAAATATTTCATCTAATTATTCTGTTATAAGTATGGAACCAAATTGCTAAACGTTCTGATAGTTTTTTCAAAGGAGAAAATTTCTCTTTTTTTCAAATATAAACAAGTCAACAGGGACAAACGAATATTTTCTTCTTTCAAAAAAAGCTTGATTTCAACAAATTGTCTGTACTTGCATCCAAGTGACCCAATATTATCCTCAATTCTTTCATTTCTGTACCTTGCAGAAGCCTTTCCCGCAACTTTCTATATCGATATGGATAGTTTGCCGCGAGTCCTAGGTGTCATACTCTCCTACAAGTCCTGCATGTCAGTCTTGCCTATACGTTCCCCATGCCAGACTGTTCTTGTCTTCGATGCTTGTGCATCACGCAATCTGTCATAGAAGTCTTCCATGTCAGTCTCATCTGACAGTTTCAATTCCAGACTCTCTCACAAACCCTTCAGTTTCATGAAGTCATCGGTATCAGTCTCTGCCACAATGTCCTCCATACCAGTCTCCATACAATCTTCCACGGCACTCTCTTCTGTAAGCTCTCCATGCCAGTGTTTCTAATGAGTTGTTGATTCTAGTGTGTCCTGTAACTCCTCGAGATCAATCTCTCCTACCAGGCCTCGATGCTCTTCTTTACAACGAGTCTTCCCTTCTTGTCCTATAACAATTCCACGGTGCTACCCCGCTTCCTCAACAGTATACGATTAGAAATTAATCATAATATAATGCTAAGCTAAGCGTATGTGACATCAACTGAGAATTTGTTATATCATGCCAAAATAAATTCAGAAATGTCATCGAAATATTTAATAGATACAATGTTTGTAAAAATATTTTAGATGAAATGAAATAGATTTTGCTATTTTGATATATTCAGTAGTTAAATGTCGGGTTCTACAGCAGCCAAATTATGCCTCTTCTTTACAACGAGTCTCCCATACTAGTCCGCCAACAATTCCACGATGCTATCCCGCTTCCTCAAGAGTATACGATTAGAAATTAATCATAATATAATGCTAATCTAAGCGTAGGTGACAGTTAATTGAGAATTTGTTCCATCATGCTTAAATAAATTCAGAAATGTCATCGCAATATGAAATAAATATAGGTGTTTAGATGAAATGAAATAGGTTCTGCTAGTTTGATATATTCAGTATTTAGTTCTACAGCAGCCAGTTTATGCTTGTATTTCACATGTATTATTTTGCAAGTATTTCTCATGTAGAATTTTGGAAGTACTTCACATATGAATCATTTTACTCGTATTTCACACATATAAACGAGTTGACAACATTTCTAAATTTACTACAAAGTATAAATTTGATACTGACGGTTTTAAATTTTTCAGAAAATTTGGTGCGTTAGAGTAGGAGGATAGTGTTGATGTCCTTTTTAGGTTATACTTGAGCCCTTTTTGAGAGCTATCTATATTTGTACAGGCAAAAGGTGCTTGAAACCTTAAACAAAGCTTTTTTATCGATTTTCAAGTGAAGCTGGGGATTATGGCGAATCAAATATAAGAAGAATATACCTGGTTACACAGATTAAACAAAGTTTTTTATCGATTTTCAAGTGAAGATGGGGATTATGGCGAATCAAGTATAAGAAGAATATACCCGATTATACAGATAAAACAAGGTTTTTTTTATCGATTTTCAAGTGAAGCTGGGGATTATGGCGAATCAAATATAAGAAGAAAATACCTGATTACACAGATTTAACAAAGTTTTTTTATCGATTTTTAAGTGAAGCTGGGGATTATGGCGAATCAAATATATAAGAATATACCAAACCACAACATGGCGACAGCATTGAAGCCCCAAAGTTGTTTTAAATATCTCACGAATAACAGCTCATTCAGATTTCAAACTTTCTTTTGATAACACGCTTTTTATGATAATATTAACATTTAATAAATCTGCTATTTGGCCAAGCTTATTGTATTGCTGGGCGATAAAGTTTATATGTACTTACATATGTTACAGGGAATTTGTGTAATCAGGGATTTCACGTAATCGCTAGGGTATTCGTGTAATTACTAAAGAGTTCGAAATTTAAGCTTTGTTTCATAATTTATTTGCTCTCAGTGAGCAAGTGCAATAAAACGATAGAGGTTTTGAACTTTCAGTTTATAAAGGAATAAATTTGCAAAGAATTACCACTCAAGTACCGTGTCAGCTGTTTAAAATAGTGGATTTTCGGTCGTATTGAAACAGTGGCATTTAACAAATGTCTGATTACATTTTGTGTCTAATATTTTGGATGCTGTTTCCACTTCGTATACCGATTCTTGCCATACTACATCATTTCGTCAATTTACCCTTTCACACAATATTTTTAGCTAAAAATGTTGAAAACTTCTAATAATTTGCCCCATTACACTGATTCACTAGGGATTGCGTGAAATTCCTAGTTACAGAGACTCCCTGTAACATATACAAAATCATATACAGATCACAAGTATATACATTAAGTGGTAAAACAACGCTTTAGTAACTGGTATTTAACCATTAATTTGTATCAAAAGCATAATTTTAAAAAAACGCATTTTTCCAATAATTTTGTCTGACTATTTAAAAATGCGGATCCGTATGGTTCATTTCAAGCTGTTAGAGGAATGACCTGGCTGATGCAGAGACTTTGAATTAAGCACATTTTACGCTCTAAAAGAGAAGGATGTAGACTTGGCCCCTCTGCAGCTAAAATTGGCTATCTGAATTAAAAATAATACTCAAGTTTACGAAAAATTACACGTATTGATACCTTCTCAGCAAAATTTCGACATAGACAAATAACAAATATCAGAAATGAATAAATTGCTTTGTATAGGTAGCAGTAAAAACAGAAAGAGAGAGAAGTGTTGATATTCATAACGGCCACAAGTATTTAACTAGCTCTAATCACTTGTTATTATGCACTTTAAAGTCAGAAAAAAGTCTATAGTTGTTTTATAATTTGTTAGAAATTATAACATTTGTTGTGAAATTAAACCTAACCAAAATGTCTGATCAGTTTGCGTTTTGTTCTAATGTATCACCCAGTTTGTGCTGCGTCTGTCGCATGGCCTACTTATTGTACAATCGAAAAGTTTTAATTGTCAGAATGTTTATTTTCGTGAGCAGTGTTAATAGCAATATCATTGTCTTTTTAGCAGAAGAAAGATGATATCCATGAAAATATCTAGATCTTATTATCCTGTGGGATATATTTGGCCATATTAAACCCATTAACACACAGTACGCTTGTATGGTAATAATAATATCAATTTATTAACATACACCACACATGTATGGCAGTATTAAATCCATTCATTAACATACAGTACGGATGTATGACAATATTCAATCCATCTGTTATTATACAGTACTTGTATTGTAATAATATGAATTCATTAACGTAGAGTACGCATGTATGGAAATGTTAGTTCGCTTATACTATGGCAACATCCTCATTATCTGTCGAAAGTTGTCGAAATTTAATGTCATCCGCTCTATCAAAGACAGATTTGATTTTGACGTCGCATCTTGATTTCATCCAACACGAAATAAAAAAAATAAGGTCAGAATATTGCTTGGTATTGTCTTTCACCCTCATCAAAGGGTCATAAAAATTGTTGATGGAAGATACCGAAATATCTCCGTTGAGTCTCACGTAACAATCCAAATTATATTTCGAGAAAGCATTCATGCATTGGCCACGTGACTGCAGCCCGCGTTATCAGCCTGGTAATCGTTGATCGTGTGAATTAGCCCATTTATTTAGTCTCAACCACACGGTTTTAGAGCACAATGACTATTCTACATTTCAATAAGGGTGCATTATACACCTATTGCAAAGTGAGTGCAACTTTTTTCAAAGAGAATCAATAAAAATGCCTGTATCTTACACCGATTGAAATGTGAATGCAGCTTGTTCAATCAGTATCAATGCCATTATCTTACACCGATTGGATTGTGAATGCAGCTTCTTCAACCAGTATGAATGCCATTGTCTTACACCGATCGCAATGTGAATGCAGCTTGTTCAGTCATTGCCTGTTTCTTGAAAACTATTGATTTAATCATATGATAGCATCTATTTAATGACCAAACATACGGTCGAGGCAGATGGAATTTATTTGAATGACTAAATTAGTTTTTAATTAGGACGGCAAATATTTGCGCTATACGCAAGTTAACGGTAGGATTTATGTCATGTAGTAATATAATATTGATAAAAAGGTTTGCACGTTGCGGGGTGGGTAAAGCCCTGTTGGTTGGGGGTGATTTTAGTAATGAATTAGACATGTGAAATTTTAAGACATTAATATTGTGCTGCCAGTAAAGGATACAATGCATTGGGAATGCAGTACAATTAAGGGCCAGTCAAATTTAACCGAATTCTATAAGAAGGGAAACTGTTATTATCAACAAATGTTTTAAGGGGCGTAACAGTGCGAACCTGAATTCTAACACGAATTTGCATACAAGAATCGTGTATTTATTGCATGAGAAGGCTGTTCAATGTGTATTAATTAAAGGGTTTCTCTTTTTTGTACATTATTTGGTTACAAATAAATAAAGTTTTCGGTAAATTCCTTCGAAATTCAAACAAATAAACAGAGTACAATTGTTGTTTTTTTAAATGGTGACACAGATAATACCATAGTTAATTACAGGGGATGTTTCCTTAATACTTTAAGCTTAATGGCTCATGCCGAAACCTGTTCAAGCAGGATATATAAAAACCTAGCAATATTTGTTTAGAGGTACCGAATTTAGAGGCACCAAATTTATTATTCCCGTTCGGCCGCCAATATGTTGTTGTAGAAGTAAAGAAAGCATTTATTGAATTGACTTTTTATATTATTTGAAGTAAGAGAGAAACAGAGATAAAAATGCAGTCGCTGAGTCTTACAACGCCAGGCTTCACCTAACAATGCATTGTCTTGTCAAGTTGGTTCTCTTAGTACACGGCTGCACCGTTTGTTACTAAATATCAATTATGAATAAAATGTATCGATCTTCTTTTAGCAACGGTGATCATTAATTATTTGAGGCGAATACAGAGAACAACAATGAATAGCACTGTATAGAGGCTCGTCTCCAGAGATTTTTATCCATCAGCAGCATCCCCTCGACAGTCGTGGGTCTTAGTCGAGAAATTGTTACTCCCACCTACCCCAATTTCTTTGACAGTAGTGGGCCTTACTCCAGACATTTTTATCACCACCCAGCAGCGCCCCCTTGATAGTGGTGGTCTTAGTCGCGCTGCCTTGATAATGGTGGTCTTAGTCGCACTGCCTTGATAGTGGTGGTCTTAGTCGCACTGCCTTGTCCCTATGTCTTTATTGAATTCGCTTCGGGCATGATAGTATATCTCAAGAGGAACATGCAAAAACTCATTTATCCTGTAAAAAGAAGCCATTTACCTTGAATGCCTTTGGCGGTGTATTAACAGAATGTGGTTCCATTTTTGTTGAGGCATTTAGGTTCACCTATTCATCGTGTTAGATGCACCCGACACGAATACAATATACTACAAAGAGAATAATTGTTGTTTAAGGTTGTTTAAGCCATCTAACACTTATCTATTCACTGACTACATAACGTTATGTGAAATTTATGGCTTTCAAGCCCCATGCTGTGATTCGGCTGGGTTATAGTCTTGCAACGACAACAGACTTGTAAAAAGTTGGGTATCATTGTGCCTTGTTTATTAAATGTATTAAGTTATGAAATTACTTTGAATTTCATTTTTTTACGCGTCGTCCGCTCAAAGAAGTAAGTCGTTTTGCATTCTCCATCTCTCATGCCAATGCTATAGGGGTTGGTTTTATTCATCGCTTATGATTGTTGAATATTGTGTCCAGTTAAACTCCATGAGTACACTTAGTTGTAGCACAGTGGTGTTCGAAATAATCCTACTTAAACGAGGGAAAATGTTTGATGCGACGCTTGAAATAACGTTATCAAACATCAATGTTTATTTGTGATGTTTCTCACATTCTGTTACACAATTCACATACAATTCTGATCAGTCTAGCCGCTCAGATGTCTACTCTCGTTGATATCAAGTTTCTAGAAATTCCAAAACAATTTAAACCCTAGTATTAGATCCATGCAGACTGCAAGCAAGCTTTAAGGCTATAAGGTGTATCAGTCTCATGCTATAATCACTTTTATGACCCACTCCTGCCCTTAATATTAGAAATAAAATAAAAATCCACATGTTATTTGCATGTCCTGCTTGCAAGTTTTTTTTTTAAATTGTAAGACATGACTTAAGTGGGAGTAATAAGAGAAAAACACATCTGATAAAGGTAATCGAATTAAATAGTTTGTATACACTCTTGTGTCCCCTTTATACACCCTTGTGTTTCCTTTATACACCCTTTTGTTCCCTTTGTAAAAACATGTGTCCCATTTATAACCTTTGTGTCACTTTGAGCATTCGTCACAAGTTCTGAAAGATTTAGCTAAATCGTTATCTATGGCATTCATTTGACCATGAAACGGGTTCAGTCTCTGCTTTTTTTCTACAAATATACGAAGTTATCACAGTTTACGGTTATCATATTGTGCTATTTGGAGGAACAAATGAAACAGTAGCTGGAAAAAGAAGCTCTTAAAATAAGGTATTAATTCAGATATTTTCCTAAGAAAGCAGAATTATTTATTTGATATTAGATTTATTGGATACTATGAACGCAACGATTCCCCGATTCCGCGACCTCTGGTGAGACGGGAACCAGGGCACCATCAACAAAACAAGAATATGAAAACGGACGTGAGAAGTGCTCTAAAAGTTTACCGAGAACCAAGCATTATTGAGGAAAACGATTCCGGATGACTAGTAACCATCCACTACCTGAACTGCCATCCTTGGGCGAACTCAAAAAAGATTCATACTCATGGTGGTTTTCTGAAGTTTTTGTTCTACTGAATAGACATTCAAACAGATCTTAATCTGGCCGTTTTGTTACCGTTTTTTATACTGGAGACTTGGTACTCCCGGAGTGTTTATCCTATGAGTAAAGTTTAACACCGCCCCAAGATGCTAGATAATGCTGCGCTCCTATTAAAAGTAAACGAATCCCCGAGGACGAGTCGAGATTGACAGCCTCGTCCTCAAGGATTTTTTCTGCCCTCGTCATGTTCTTATTAGATACTAGATTTACTACATTCTAGATTTATTAGAGACTAAGTGTATAAGAGACTAGATTATTAGATACTATATGTTAGAGACTAGGTTTATTAGATTTATATGTATTAGAGACTAGATTTAGTAGACAATAGATGTATTGGACACTTGCTTTATTAGATACTAGTTTTATTAGACACCAGATGTATTACATACTAATTTATTAGAAAACGTGTCACTAATTAATTCAAGTATACGTAAATGCTAACTAATGTTTAGGTTTACTATTAATACATAATTACTAGTGCTTTTTATGTTTCCCACATCCTGTAATTATGTTAATTGCGCCACTTTACATCCTTAAAAAAATCCCAGTTTAATATTAGTAATCTTTAAATACCATCGCCCACAAATCGTTTGTGAACAATTGATTTAATAAAGCAGGGGGGGGGGGATTAACGTAATTTTGTTGAATAAAGCTTACTTGAAATTTCTTATAAAGCTATAAAGTAAAGGTATAAGAGCCATGGTGGGTCGGTAAGTGCAGCCGCCGCCCCTTATGCCTCTAATGACTGCGGCCATGGAAATGGCTAAACACAAAGAAAGCATAAGAGTATTAATAAGAAATGAGTCAACACTGTTATTCATGTTGCTATTCATTATTCAGATGTCTAGCGTGTAACATGTAAACTAGAAGCTTCTCCTTTTTCTGTCCTGTTAAGCCACAGGTATTTGCATGGTATTACTCAGTGCCAAGCGCAATAACACAAGAGAAAAGTATGGGAGTGGAAACGCTCTAAATTCAATAAACTGTCTTTGCAGTATTTCGAAATTAAAAATAGCAAGTATGTCATTAAAACTGGGAAAGTCCCCCGCAGGCGAGCAATCACAGGATTTCAATACGACAAACACCCAATGAATAGGTCAATTGTGCTGTATTTTCAAAGCTTTCCCATTTCTCAATTTTCGCAAAAATCTCAAATTAATCCCTCGCTGCCCAAGCGCACTATATAGTCTTTTCAAATGCAAGAAAACAACATAACGGAGATATGCGCCGACAAACACCCATTGAATTGGTCAATTGTGCTGAATTTTCGAAGTATATTCGAAGTTTTCCCATTTTCCAAATTTTTGCGAAAATCTCAAAACAGCCCCCCGTTGCTCAGCTCCACTATATAGTCTTTGCATAAGCAAGAGAACGATTGAATCGCTTCAGTGGTTACGGAGACATAGCGCCGACAAAAAAGTGTCGACGAAGAAGCAGACGGACAGACAGACGGAAGGACGGACCCGAACCCTATAGTCCCCGCTTCGCACTACGCGGCTGCGCAGGACTAATTGAAAGGTGTGGTTGTGTCAAATATTTTGAGAACATCTACCAGTAATAATTGATAATAAACGCATCAAAATAATAATAATGTATTAAATAATTTTTAAAATTATCAACATACAAACTGAATAATAAACTGGTTCGGTATGAAAAGTGGTTCCAAAAAAAGTACCTTTTAAATGAATATTTTTAAAACAAAATGCAATATCTCAAGATGATGCACAGAAGTAACGTGTTTGAAAACCGTCTTTTAAGAAACATGAGGAAAATTGTTCTATTGCGGTAATGAGGCAGCCATATTTTTTAAATTTTATGCCAGCGCTTTTCTTAGTTATATGTGTATCTTAGCCACAACTTTATAACGTTCTTGACGCCACTTGTGCAAACATTGGTATTGATACATGTTCACAGCTCTAATGAAAGCAGAATAAAACTAGACAGAATTCTCTAGATACCGGAATAAGCCACTTGTAAAAAATAGCATAGACAATATTTCTTATTAGATTATGACCGAAAAGCTGTAAGTCATGCAATGCTCCTTATTTGCCGTCATGTTAGTCTAATGTGTGTTAAAATGAACCCAAAATCTCTAACCGTTTTAGAGATAAGTCGGTCCATTGCTAACGGTGCATGAAGTCACGTGAATTTTGACTTTGTCCCTCAAAGTCAAGATTGAGAATGCAAGGCTACCTCCTACTGAGTACGTTTTTTTCTCAATATTTAAACTGGGATTTGAACTTTTCGTGATTAATAGGCCTTTTGAAAAATAATTTGACCTCACTTTGACCTTGATCTTTGAAGTCAAAATCAAAAATATTTTGCGGTTTTACCGAGATCTGATGATTTTCTACAAGTGTGCTGGACATAAAGCTCCACTGACTCAATCGCTAGGAGATTTCTGGAAATCATTGTGTAGACATAATGAATATGACCTCAATTTAATCTTGACTTTATTACGTTTGACCTTTTCTTGCTCTACATTTGTGCCAAATTTCGTCTTCCTCCGTCAAACACTGTAGGAGGAGTTGTCTGGAAACCATTCAAAGAAAAAACAACTTCCAGCAAAACTACAAACTTATACCCAGTTGCAAACCATATATGCAAGTGATTACAAGATAAATGACATTAATTTGCTCAGAGTGGGCCTCGGGAACAATATTAGACGGATATAGCAGTGATATGTCTTGCGTTCTATTCAATGATTGAATTTGTTTTATTAGAATTTCAATTGAGGCGGGGTGGTAAGGAATTGGAAGTAATTTACGGCATCGATTTACAATAGCATGAATGGCTCACGCTCAAGCCTGTCATTTTATTAGCTCCCTTTGAAGAAAAAAGCTCATTGCTTTCATTATACACTCACTGAGTCCATTATTACAACAGTTACCAGAAACGTTTCACATAGCACCCTAATTTATAAACAATCGAAATATCTATTCTGAAAAAAAATATAAAGCATGAAGAATATTCTTGCACAAGGCAAAATATAGGCGTGGAAAACAAAACAGAAACTCGTATTTGGGGTTTCATCACAAATAAATGAGGATGCTGAGATATTCGACCTTCTTTGTTTTAGTAAAGTTTTGAATAGCAAAATGCATAGCATATATGTTGATTGATATATTAAAATTCATAGTTCTGTTTAAGGTTTGCTATTTATTTCTGCAAATTTAAAGAGCAATATTAACAGAAAATCTAGTTTATACACGTGTTGTGATAATACATGTGTTATAGTAATACCGTCGCAAAGGATAATTGTTGCTGTCGCTATTGCTTCAAAAAGCATAAATACACGGAGAGTGATTGAACGCTATCGATTGATTGCCTTGAAATTTTAATGCACTGTGATTAACAGTAGCTGTATTATGAATCGCTTTAGAGGAATGCAACAGAGAGTACTGCGATCATTGGAAACTTATAAAGTGAAATATTTCAAATTGATAGTATTAATAACAGTCGTAACGTTGGTATACAATATGAAGTCTGTGAAGATTTGGCTGGCAAATCTAGAATGTATGCTCGAAGGTTCGGATAAACCAGCTGTTATTCAGGGGAATACCAAGGAGGGTTAGTGTTAATGGATGGTTATCATTGGCATGCATGGATTCCCTTGGGGCGGAGTTGTGGGTGAGTGTGGGCATTTGTGATGAGGCCCGAAGGGGGCGGGGTTGTGAGTGAGTGTAGGCATTTATGATGAGACTGGCGGGTCATTGGTGAGTGTAGGCATTTGTGATGAGGCGGAGGGAGGTTGAATGAGTGTTTGCATTTGCGATGAGGCGGGATGGGGGGGAGGGGGTTTTGGGTAAGTGTGGGCATTTGTGATAAGGCCGGAAGCGGGCTGGGGTTGTAGGTGAATGTGGGCATTTGGGATACGGCGTGAATTTTTGTGGGTTAGTGTGGTGTGAACATTTGTGATGAGGCGGAATGGCCGAGGGTTGTGGGTAAGTGTTGGCATTTGTGTTGAGGCGGGGGGGGGGGATTGGGTTAGTGTGGGCACTTGTGATAAGGCAAGGGAGTGCGGGGTTGTGGTTGAGTGCTTCCATTTATGATAAGGCGCCGTCCACAGTAGCAAGGAATTCACACAAAAACACTCATTGATACTAGCTGCACCATCCACTATCATTGGCATGATGCTAACTGCACCGCCCACACTATAATGGAAGTCACAAAAAAACTTTCATTAACATGATGCTAACTGCACCGCCCACACTAACCAGAAATGTCCACAAAGCACTCATTGACATGACATGACATGACGCTTCTTATGTAAATACGACATAAGGGCCATTATGTTGTAAGCCGTTATAAAATTATAATAAGAAATATGACTTTATTCCTTGATAATTAGACATTCATTGCCATGAAATTTAAAAAACGCGATGTTTCACTTGTTATATTTTGTTTTTAAGAAAGAACAAACCTTAACTATTTCCTTCACAACAAAGTAAAAAATAACCTTTCGGACTACCTTTGGTTCTACATTTGCTTGAAACTGGCACTTGGTAAATATATCAAAATAGAGCACTGTGTACTAATAGGACTGATTACTCACACCTTAAGTTGTTGTCGATCGACTTGCAGAGCTTATTGCAGCATTCCTTCAGGTGTATGACATAGAGTGGACAAGATTGGTAGAACTGCCGACAGCACAGCTCACAACAAGCTGGCTCACATGTCAACACGTCCACAAAGATAAGGAACCGCAATTAGGTAAGCCTCTTTCTATATAAAGAACACTTTCTATGTAAGAAACACTCCAAAGTACATTTACAAAATTGTGTAGGCTCGTTATTAATGATGCATGGGAAATGTATTTACATTTTAAAACTTAAATTTTAAAATATTTGTGTCATATCAATGGGACAATTACTGAAAGTTTTCTTTATTTGCTACGTGTTTATACAAAAAACTTGTATATTCGTGCATTGAATACTGATGTACTTGTACATTGATGTCCTGTATACTTATGTACTTGCATACTGATGTCCTGTATACTGATGTACTTGTGTACTTGTATACTGATGTCCTGTATACTTATGCACTTGCATACTGATGTACTTCTATACTGGGGTTCTATATACTGATGTACTTGTATACTGATGTATTTGTATACCGATGTTCTGTATACTGATGTACGTGTATACTTATGTCCTGTATATTGATGTACTGTATACTGATGTGCTTGTACAATGAGGCATTTGTATACTGATATACAGATCAAGCGCAGGTAAAACGCTTTGTAGATACATTTTCTCAAATTATTATATACTTGTTATGGCTGCTTGCTATCTGTAACCATTTACAGTGTAACAAGCATGATTTTGTAATAATAAAACTGATTATTGTTCATTTTATATAGAATATTCATTTTCAGTTTTCTCGTAAATATTGGGCTATGTTTTATGATGCACCTGATTTTTTTTATATCTATATACTTTAAACTTTAATATACTAGATTAGAATACAATGAGACCATCAGTGAGTTCAAGATATTCTTGCTGAGCGATTCTTATTTGTTATTTTATACATCATTAAAAGCACATTGAGAGCTGTTCGCTTTTGAGTGTTTTCTGTCAAAAGACGTGATGCTTCCGGAATATACCCTTAGCCAGGTTAAGTAATCGTCTGTACCTTGACGTAAAATCAAATCTTTCTTTGGTTTAAATTTGCTTTCAATTCATTATAATGCTCTTCTTATTTCGTTTTAATATCTATTATAAGTCCACGATAGAGAATGAAAAGTTTCGCCATTTTGTGACTGATGAGTAGTACATTAGTACATTTGGCCTCATTGGTAAATGTGGACTATTGAAATATCCAACAGAATAATTGCGTATTCAAATAAAACATTCTATTTTTGATTTGCAAACACAAGCAACTGTGCAATTATACTTTGAAATATCCTTCATAATATACTTTTGTGTTGTGTGCAAGGAACTACAAAGACATCTATCGATGTCCTGAAAACATCCAAAAAATATTGGTTCATTGATCAGCTATAAATTATAAGATCAATTTCTCCCATGCAGAACTGATTATGACACCATGTACATCAGTTAACCTTCTTAAATCTCATAATGGAGATGCTTTAGAAAAAGATGAGCCCAAGGGACGATGAAACAGGTGGATCGATGTGCTTCTTAAGCTGAATCCTCCTTATGTAACGCACGGCAAGGGCAGCTTGGTATTCTAGATGGCAACGGATAGCTAAGATACTGTCAGCAGAACACGGTTAACTAAATGTCAATATGTAATGTATAGGTAGCGTACTGCACTGGTTGGCAAATGCGCGGATAGCAAAGGTACTGCCCGGAGTAGACGGCATCCTTCGGGCTAATGTGCACACAGGCTATGGAGCTAAATTTCAGCTGATTTTTGAAGATGGATCAAAGGCACTTTTCAAAACAAAAAAGTATGTATATAATATGTTTGGCTGTTTGTTTTAAAGCAAGAAATAACAAGATAATATGAAACAAAATCGAATTTACATATATGTATTCTCGCTTCAAAGCAATAGAAAATACTGTGTTAAAAATGATATCGTAAACTTTAAGCACGCGACATTTAAGACGACTATCAGTTTAGGGAAAACACATTCACTATTAGTAGTTTCATTCAACCATCTTAATTCGTTGGTGGATCCCTTGAGCTGTCTGTGATGTTAGGGTGTGACATGTCTTGCTTACTTGCTTGATTTGTAAGATATGAAAGGAAAGAGACAGTGGAATCGGTCGGTAGGGGAAATCTAGGAGGCGACCGACATAACGCTGAAATAGCAGCTTACCATTTACAGAGGTCAGTATTAATAGGTACAATACAAAACTTTATTTATGGCCTCTTGGCTGATGAGTAAAATTTTAGTACAATACTGAACTCGATCACTTTATTGATAAAATGCTTATAGTTGTAGTAAGTTCGAGCAGACTGAGTACCACTGAGGGGCGTCTCTTTGTAATTGGCAATAAAATGTTTGCCATATGCAAAAGTGACGAATTTGCAAAACTGCAGAGAAAAAAAATAGTCTAAAAATATTTTAAAAAATATTACCAAAATGTTTGAATTTATATTGTGTGTAGAATATTAGGATATAACAAAGGCCCAATAGCTGTTGGGCGGAAGATAAACGTTGCCAAGGAGATCCTTCCGGTCGCTGACGAATACCTAAGAAAGAATTTTGTTACAGAAGGTGGTTGCATTGAGATATTGTATCAAATATATTGTTTTGTTTTGAATATAAAGCTGAATATAAAAGTGACACAAGCAGGGCTGAGTTATCAAGAGAATACATAAACCACATGCATTGAATTTTAGTCAAGAAACTCAGCTTAACAATAACCTAATGTCGCTACACTAACACTCGCACCTTGTATTTCTTGTATTTAATATTGAAGAATATATTTTGTTGTTATATACACAATGAAAAAAAAACAACAACAATATTTCATAAACCCAAATTCACTCGACAAGTAATATAGCATATTTACTTTACTCAATAAATAAAATCATTATAAGTGATAGAAGTGATTAAGTGATACAAGACAATTCTTCTGTATGTTTAATTAGGGGGCCGGAATTGCTTTTTATTTAAAATCGCACAGCCTCTGCGTGAGACAAAGGCAAAGGTCAACAAGATTTGTGAAGAAAATGGCACAATTGAGGGAGCAGTATATATTGTGGTTATCTCGTCCGTGTTATAGTGTACCATTTCAAAATCCGTAAGTATTTTATAACTAATTAACTGACTAACTAACTGACAATTTTGTTGAGCTATAAATGATTAAAAAGTAACAGCTAAACAAGAAATCAAACGTTAATCAGTTGCACTAATAATTAGTCTATTTTTTGGATCATGTATACGTTGTAATTTGTTATTTTGTTATATTTTTAGAAATCTCCACGACAATGTCGATACTTTAAAAGACGAAAATCTGCCTGTTCCACTTAGACATGATACCATAAAGCTGTTTGACTACATAGATGCACTACTATTCGACTACTTAACACAAAACATTGATCGACATGTCCTTAATTTTTTAAGTTTCAAGCATAGCTCTCTCATTTTATTGGATAATGGCAAAAGGCAAGTTACTACTACTACTACTACTACTACTACTACTACTACTACTACTACTACTACTACTACTACTACTACTACTACTACTACTACTACCACCTCTACTGCTACTGGTACCAGTGCAATAAGATCACTAGTATTTCTCATACCACTAATATGATATGTTCTTGTTGATTTTTTTTTTAGTTTTGGAAATCCGGACACAGCCAGCGATACAAAAACCTATCTGGAGGTCTTTTCCAAGCGTTGTCAGTGAGTATTTATTGCACGAAAGACCTTCAGCATTCATATACTAAATGTTTCGTTTAAAATAATTTTGAATCTAAGATAATTTGCACTCTCAACTTAGTCAAAGGTACTTCAGCAAAATATATGAGTACAGTTTGTTTGCAACTATTTTAGATTGAGGAACTCTACGTATGTCAGACTGAGACAGCTGCGAGGAGGAGTATTGAGCAACGTCTTACGTCACATCCTGTCACATGATCGTATCGCACCGGTGTTATGGGAACCGCACTATGACGCATTAGACAATAGACTTGAAAAAGTACTGAAAACTGTGTATAATTGCATAAAGAACTATGGTAAACAATATGTACTGCATATATGAAATTTTCTTTAGTTCCAACCTTGAAGTTTTATATCGTATAAAGTGTACATGCTACAACCAACAGGTCAAATCAGCCAGACTGCCCTCTTGCTGAAAATTACACCAGATAGTGAAATGTCTGGTTTGACCAGCTATACTACAATTTACCTAAAAATTTCAGTAATATTGCAATATGCCTGATCTTAGAAGCTGAAAATTGGACATTTTGCCTCAAAAAGCGTTTTGTGTTTAATGGCCAGACACAGACACTGAGTATTTGCTCCCAGGTTTTATGGTGTCATTTGATTGTTGTCTCGAATAATAGTACAAATAAACTTGGATTCCTGTTGCCAAATACGATTAAATGTAGGACAATATTCGCGTCTGCTACCCTGTTTCATAGGATTTCTTTGCCGCTTGGTTTATTAAATACGCTGTGTTCTCTCACAAATGTAGTGGTATTTATTTGTTTAAATGCAATTGATAATGTTCTGATCAAGTAAATGCAATGATATACCTTTTTATCCAGCTTCAAGTGGGTAAAGGATTTCAATACTAACAAGTTATCAGTAAAACTGATGAACGTCCCCAGCCACGAACTATGGTCGAATAAAAAAATAAACTTTAATATTTATTTTCAATGTAGCAACAATCAAAAGCCAGGGTTGAATAGCGGCTGAGTATATGCGTGCAGAAAGTTGCACTGTAGGCAACAGAGATACTTAAAAATTGCCCATTTTCAACAAGTCGCCATTTCGTCATTTTTTGGTCGAATTGAAAAATAATGCAACGTCGCACAGCTTCAAAATATATTTTCACTGTAGCAACAATCAAAAGCCAGGGTTGAATAGCGGCTGAGATATCGCGTGCACAAATTAGTGCTTCCAAGTGTCGCCAGACAGACGGACGGACAGACTCGAATACTATAGTTCCCCGCTCCTCGCTACGCGGAGGCGGGGGACTAAAATAGCTAATGGGGGTAAATAGATGTATAACATTTAATGAACATTTGATGTGTGGTGTTTTTGTTTTAGATTTGTTTATTTTCACTGCCTATACTCCTTTAAAAATGTAAATTTGATGAAACAAATATATCTAAGGATCAATGCTCCTCTCCCACAAAAACACAAAGAAACAGAAGAAGAAAAGAAAGAAACATGAGAACACAGGCGAAGAGAAAGAAACACGAGGCCACAGGGTAAAGAAAGAAACACAAGGACACGGGGGAGAAGATTCTCAGGAAGCTGAAGCTATAAGTGTTGGGAGTCGTAAACAACTGCTTATACTATCACACAGAGAAGACAGAGAACAGAGAACACAGAGGAAAAGACGACAACCATAGTCCATAACACGGGGGAGAAGATTATCAGGAAGCTGAAGCTATAAGTGTTGGGGGTCGTAAATATCTTCTTATACTATCACACAAATCTAAACAGGGAACACAGAGGAAAAGACGACAACCATAGCCCATAACACGGGGAAGAAGATTCTCAGGAAGCTGCAGTTGGAAGTAAAGAACGCCATTTCAGGAAAACTGTCAAATTTCCCTGTTCTAAATTCAGGCACATTACACTGTGGCTGAATTATATTAGGTAGAATGCAAGATGGCTGGTCGAGTGAGGCATTTTTATTTTCAGCAGATTTGACAGTCCCACCTATTTAACGTTTTTTTGTGAAATTAAACAATAATAGTAATAATGATAATAACAAAAATTATAATAGCTGTGTCCCTAGTCAATATTCCAATGTCGATCCAACGCCAACTTTATCATATCGCAATATAACACCGGCTTAGGTTGTCTGTGATAAATCGCAACCAGAAATCTTTTCCGTTTTAGACACGACATTGACTGGCGTTTGAATAAGCGATGATGTTTTTGGTTGCTCACCAATTATTCCCGAATATGTCGTGGAATTTTGCCACCAAATTCCAACGCTCTTCCATTTGGTTGTAGCTGAGCTCCAATGTTCTCCCACAAGGTTACAAAGAAACTTGTTGCGGCAAAACTCCAACATTCTTCAAGCTGATTGCAGCCAAACTCCAACACTCCCCCCACATCCCAGCTGGCTGTGGCAAAACTGCAACGTCCCCCCTCACCTGGTTGCTGCCAAACTCCAACGTTTCCCCATCTGGATTCGACAAAACTTCAACATTCCCCCACTTCGTTGCGACAAAACTCTTTTATGGCTGAAATCCAACGTTCTCTCAACATCCTGTCTGGTCTCACTGCAATTGACTTCGTAATGTACTGCGTTATCGAAAGATGCAAGGAAGGTTTCTTTGAAGGGTAACCATGTCATATTATGATTGTCACTGTCTACATCATCGTCCTGGATAACTTTTCCATGGTTTAATCAACGTTGGTCTCCCATATACAACATATCTGTCCCCACTTTAGCGGCTGCTATCCGCGGTCAAAACAACAACGCTGTTTCGGCTTCCGTAATATAATAATAGTAAAGGCGGGAGGAGACTTCTCCAACTGAAAAAATTCAACCTCCTCGGCATCGCGCATGAAAAGTTCTCAATGCTGGTGGAAGACGAGGGCAATACATGATCGAAATGGGTTAGTCCATATTCATAGGCGTAGTTGAAATATTTATTAGAGTACAGTCAAGACAGCAGTCTGTAAAGTAGAGGTACATTGTTAACCCATACAGGTGTAACGTAGGATATGTACGGAGCCAATTTTCATGAATATTTTACAAAACCAGGTTTGCCAAACTAGCGCACTATTAAAATACCCATAATTCAGGTCCTCATAATGGTCAGTCTTCGAAGCGATCGGTTATGGCTTTCACTTCCTGTCAGCAACAACATGATGACGTTCTTGTTTGCTTGTGACCCCGACTGACGTTTTTTATCAATTACTGGACATTCGGACGATGTTTACGACGTCCAGTAAACGCTATTTCTACTTTTTCCGACGTTTACTAGTGGGATTTCAGTTCAGACCAAAAACAAAAGCGTCTAGAAACTGTTGCTTACCCAAAGCGTATTTGACGTAGTGTAAAAGGGCGTTGATTAGACGTTGATCGATGCTTGATGCCCATCACAACCAAATTAAAAACAAACTTAATGTTGCGGTTTGGTCGGAGTCAGTTCGGACAACTGATGTTGAGTTGACGCTGGGATGTTTACCAGGAAAGCGTTCTATTTGTCAATGTTTGTGAAAAGGTAGTAAGTACTGAGGTGGTCTGAAAATAGCGCAGCAGATTTATTTGATACATTTTAGACAATCGGTCAAACTATGCCAACAATGACGTCACAATATTCCTTTGAGTCAGTTCAGACAATTGAAACATTACCAAACACACAAGTCCACACATTACAAAGTCAAAGTGCGCTCTTAAAAACATGACGCTAGCTACAAAATCTACCTCTTGCATACTCAAATTGCCTCTCAGAATAAACCACCAAAGTTCCCTATGACGTCACTTCTTCTTCAAAAAAAAAAAGTCTTCGATCGCAGCACCATTTTGTTGATCAACCTAAAAATCGACATGGAAGCAAATGGAAATCTTGTAATTTTTCCGAAAGTAATTAAATTTGAAATCACTATAATTACAAAGAGAAAAGAGACTAAAGAGGTTGTCTAATATCTAGGAGTGTTATCTCTGTGCCACAAAATGAGAGGCTGACCGATATCTAGAAGTGTTGGCTGTGTTACAAAATGAATATATAATTGCATTCACAGAGGCAGATTATTTCACATTCTCTGACGCCCATCGAATTTTGAAATATGGTTAGCAAATATTGAATTATTCCGAGTCAACATGATGAATGTTTGACCAGTAAGGAAATTTTGACGTGGTCAATAATACCTTCATTGTGACTAGAAGGAATTTAGGCTTTGTGACAATGATTTAAACTGCGTTTTGATTCTAAATTATTGCAATATCTATGAACTTTTGCATTTTGGTTAACATTGATAAAACATGTTTACTTGGATCTCGGCCAATGAGATTGCAGCATTTACCCAATGTTACACTCGAACCATTGAAATTTCAGCCGTTTGAATGTTGCTTCCCTCGTACCCAGCATCGCTCCAGAAACAGTAGGTTAGACGCTGAGGAAAGTTCCTGCTTGGTTACGACTTAATAAAACTTTCCGGTCATCTTCTGTTAATTCGCTATGAAAACGATTTCGCTGGTTGTTATTGAAGTGGTCACAAAATGGTTGCTTTATCCAAAAAAAAAAAAAAAATCAATTTATCAAATTTAGCGAACTTATGTAACAACCAGCTTATACCATGGTTCGATCTGTTACGTAATAGGCTGACTTATCTGAACCAGACGTCTGACGTCATTGTGTGGCTACTAGATGAAATATGAACCTGTTTTGATACTCATCAAGCACGTTTTCTGTTTCGAAAACATTTTGATGCACTCCTCTATTTCATGTTGCTTTCCTCGTAGCAGACTTGAATCAGTAGGGTCCACTCACTTGTCTACTGGATATCATCCGCTGGCGGGGGTGTTGGGGGAGGCTGCAATGTACAGTTGTCTGCCTGTAACTTCAGTTTGAGATCTCAACACCCGACTGGTTAAATCGCAGCACAACATCTGCTTGAACTTTTACTGTGACTGGTTGTGACCAGAATTTGTTGTTCACCAAGTCTTATCTTCCTGACACATATGACACACGTTGAACAGCCTTTAACGGCCCTTTACAGCTGTTTCAACAGACACGGCGTTGCTTTTTCTCTCTGCTAAACTCCACCGCTGTTGGTGAATCGTTGAAAAGGCGCTGAAATTCGATGAAGTACAGACGCAAGCAAAGATTTTTTCGGTACAGTTACCTAAATACGTAATCCTATTATCGCTCAACGGAAGTGGGATCAATGTCGGAGAGTCCACATACCTTCGAAAATATTTTTGAATATTTATGAAAATTGACTTCTTGCATGTATCGTTTAAACGGATGACATAAGAAGGGGGTAGTTCTTTGTCGAGAGGTGACCACAATCACCCGATGATTGTCACCGCTTCGGAAATGATTGTACGCCCATTTTCTGACGTCTCTGCAATTCACCCCTCAGTATCAATGCACCATTTACCGCCAATGTCTACCCAATAGCACAAGTTATATGTTTTGTTATTCCATTACTAAATGGTTAAAACAACAATTAAATTAAATGCTCTTGGATGTTGATCTGGAGTGAAGTTATAAGGCACAAGAACCGCTGGAAAAAATCTGCCTGCAAAATCTGCCCGGGTCAAGTCTTTTAGTCCTCTTCTCTACACACTTGTCAGTCCTCTTCTCTACACACCTGTCAGTCCTCTTCTCTACGCACTTGTCAGTCCTCTTTTCTTCACGCCTTTCAGCCTTCTTCTCTACACACCTGTCAGGCAGTTCTCTAAACACCTGTCAGTCCTCTTCTCTACACGTCTAGCAGTCTTCTTCTCCTGTCAGTCCTATCCTCTACTCACGTGTCATTCGTCTTCTCTGCACATCTGTCAGTCCTCTTCTTTATGCACATCAATAGTTTTCTTTACACACTTGTCAGTCCTCTTCTCTACACGCCTTTCAGTCCACTTCTCTA
The DNA here is from genome assembly GCA_949752745.1 of Protula sp. h YS-2021. Taxonomy (NCBI): domain Eukaryota; kingdom Metazoa; phylum Annelida; class Polychaeta; order Sabellida; family Serpulidae; genus Protula; species Protula sp. h YS-2021. Next base: position 8,383,996 of record OX457034.1, read on the forward strand.
CACACCTGTCATGCAGTTCTCTAAACACCTGTCAGTCCTCTTCTCTACACATCTGTCAGTCCTATTCTCTAAACACTTGTCAGTCCTCTTCTCTACACACCTGCCAGTCCCCTTCTCTAAACACCTGTCAGATCTCTTCTCTACACACCTGTCAGTCCTCTTCTCTACACACTTGTCAGTCCTCTTTTTTTTACACGCCTTTCAGCCCTCTTCTCTACACACCTGTCAGTCCTATTCTCTAAACACTTGTCATTCCTCTTCTCTACACACCTGTCAATCCTCTTCTCTATACAGCTGTCACATCTCTTCTCTACACATCTGTCAGTTCTCTTCTCAACACATTTGTCAGTCCTCTTTTCTACACGCCTTTCAGCCCTCTTCTCTACACACCTGTCAGGCAGTTCTCTAAACACCTGTCAGTCCTCTTCTCTAAACACCTGTCAGATCTCTTCTCTAAACACCTGTCAGTCCTCTTCTCTACACACTTGTCAGTCCTTTTTTTCTACGCCTCTTTCAGCCCTCTTCTCTACACACCTATCAGGCAGTTCTCTAAACACCTGTCAGTCCTCTTCTCTACACGTTTAGCAGTCTTCTTCTCGATATGCCTGTCAGTCCTGTCCTCTACTCATGTGTCAGTCGTCTTCTCTGCACACCTATCAGTCGTCTTTTTTACACACATGTCAATATTTTTCTTTACACTCTTGTCAGTCCTCTTCTCTGCACTTTCAGCAGTTTTGTTCTCGATTGGCTCTATGCTCTATACACGTGTCATGCTTCTTTTCTACAAATCTTCCAATCCTCTTCTCCACACATCTGTCAATCCACTTCTTTACGTGCCTGTCAGCTTTATCCTCTACACACATGTCAGTCTCCTTTTCTATATATCTGTCAGTCTTCTTCTCTACACACCTATCTGTCCTCTTCTCTACACACCTGTCAATCTTCTTCTTTACATGCCTGTCAGCTCTATCCTCTACACACCTGTCAGTCCTCTTCTCCACACACCTGTCAGTTGTTTTCCTCACACACCTGTTAATGCTCTTCTCTACACACTTGACATTCCTTTTTTCTACACACCTGTCTGTCTTCTGCATATGCCTACCAGTTCTATCCTCTACACAAGTCCTGTTCATGGCTGAAAATTCTCTTGTCTTCCAGAACAGGAGTGCCATGGTACTTCTCTTTCTCACGCAATTGAGTACTCTTCTTCACGACAGGGAGTGCTCTTCTTCACGCCAGGGAGTCCGGAACTGCGCATGTCGCCGTTTTGGCAGTCGCCCTTTGGGTTTTCTCTGTTATGGGCGTCGCTGTTTTGGCCGTCACCGTTATGAAAGGGATATCGTGTTTTAGTAATCTTCAGTAGCACTTCTCAGAGGTGTCCCGACGTTTGATCTAGCGACGTTTCGTCTAAATTATTATTTTTTATTTATATTTTTATATTTTTTCATTTCAATATATATGGAACGATTAACACGATTAAATACGATTAACGCGTGCCATATGGAATCTGCACAAAACAACGTTAAACAACGAGATGGAAGGATTGAATTACACCCACTCCACCATCTGGACCCTGATCAGCGCCTTAAAGAAGGAAGCCTGCGCCAACTCTTATAGCGCTATATGGAATCGGGAATCAACCAACTAAGAGAGTTCGGGAGGAATATAAGGACCTTCAGACATCCTCTTCATATTCTGCCACCAGCACGCAAGCGGTGAGAAGACGATTCCCGAGTTGCTGTGCGGTGTTGGTCATAATATTAGCTGGGAGTCAATTAACCGACAAAATCAAGAAGGTTAAATGTCTGCTGGTTGATTTCATGTGTGATTAAAAGGCCTGAAAGTGAGATTTTTGTACATTTGTAAAATAAATTTCATGTATGATGAAAAAGCCTGAATTGTGAGGTTTTTTATTTTATTTATTCCCATGCTTGCATTAAATAAAAAAAGTACAAAAAATAAGGGTTTACGTTTTTTTCAAAATTTAGACGAAATGTCGCACCTTGCATATTTCGACGAAACGTCGCCAGATGAAACGTCGCGGATTTGGCATTTGGAATTCATTCTCCGAATATGCCACTTTTTGAACATTAACTGTTTGGCATTTATGTCTTGAAGCTAAATACTAATCCCAAACAGTCAATTACAAATCAATGCCAAGGTCGTCAGGGCTGTTCGGACATAATGTTGATGATTAGAAATGTCCAGAATAAAAGTTGTTTCAGTCTGTCAGTTTACCGCAGTGGTGTAGTGCCTAAGATATTCGCTTGGTAAGCGAAGTGCCCCTAGTTCAAATCCGTCTAGCTACATTTTATATCAGTCTACAAATTAATTCTTCAATAACACTTGACTCCAAAGGACCTACCTCTGAATAAGATGTCATGTGGCCGGGCCGACGAAGTCCGATGAGACACTGTTCTTATACCAGATTGAAAATCAGTGTGATTCTTAACTCAGAAAATATGCTAAAGACAATGGAGAAATGTTATGCATAAAGGCACAGGGAATCGAAAAATTTGAGCAAAATAACACATAATGCGTTTCGTCAAGTGTGCGAGAATTACGCCATTAGGCTTGCGTGAATTACGTCATCAAGTGTGCGAGAATTTACTGGAAGTTTTACGATAATCGTAAAACTTTACAGCTTAAGAAAATGAGATACAAATCAAGATAAAGGTATACCTTAACTAGAACCACATTTTGCATGCACAATCTTCAACACTTAATAAACATTAAAAGTGAAAAATATTTCTTTGAACGACTTATTATTTCTTGAACAACATGAAGTTTTTTACAAGCCACATAGTCTGTAATACCACTAAGTAGAGAACTTATGGCGCAGCACGTATGCGGCTTATAAGGTTCATCTGCTTGGTTATGTTGGCTCAACGGATTTATTGATTGAACGGCCTAGCATTTTTTATGCACACAGAGCTCGCGTAACGCTCATCAGCTGTGCTGTTTTGCTGAACCGATACTTTGCTTTTAAATGCGTTGTATTTATTTATGCTAAAATCAACTGTGTTTTCATGGCGTTTCAAGCATTAAAACGAAATCGTAGACGAAAAATTCTTGATGCACACCCTGACATCAAGTTCTACACAAGTACAAAATTTTATGGTCCTAGAGCCTGTAGTGTCAGAGAAGAGGCTGAGACAAGAAAAGGAATATCTGCTGTCAAGAGAAAAGTACGACGGCTGCCCGCAAAAATTCATATAAGCCTTGACCAAGTCAAAGACTTGTTAAATGTTAATGAATTCATAAAACATTTCATAAGTTTATATAAGTGACAGATTGATAATTATGATAATGTAGAAGAAATTTTTGCGGAGAAGAAAATTTTGCGAATAGACGGTCTTGGGCATTTCAGAGAATGTATTTCAACAAATGGACTTACCTCGCGAAAATAAATTCTTGCGCAAGTTTGAAAAAGCCTGTGTTTTTTTCAAGACATGCAAATAAAAAATAAGGAGTGCTATAAATTCTGAAACGGCTAGAAGTGTACAAATACTGAGTAAGCCATTGACATGCGCTTGTTTGAAGACAATGCCCTATTTGCAAAACCCCATGTTTACATAAAACAATGCACATGGACCACAAGTATTATCTGTTCACTACGTGTGCAAAACCTCATGTTTACATAAAACAATGCACATGGACCACAAGCATTATCTGTTCACTACGTGCACCCTTGCCGCTCAGTCACATTAAAATACAATAAGTGTCTTGAGTAGCAAATTCTAGTCGTTAAACATGCAAATTATTACAATGCATGTGACCCATCCCCCATTTTTCCAATTACCCATTTTAATTGTCTTTATTAATTGCCAAAATCCCCTTGTGTATTGAATTTGTACGAAAATAGCAGTTGTGGCATGTTTCTTACGTTTTTTGAGTTTGTCAGTGGAACTAGTTAGGGCTAGAAAGATGAAATTTGAATATGATAAACTTCAGTCTGTCTAGTTGATCCTTCTGCATTTTCTTAAATTCGTTTTATTTTCAATATAAAGCGACAAAGCAAATTTGCAAAACAGGCGGCAAGAAGCTGAGAGCAGCAGTTTATTTAAACTGGCATGATACCAGCCTCAGTCTATTGAACGCTCAACTCTCAATGAAAGCCATCACATCATGCGTGTGCAAGTTTAAGTTGGCTGCAGAGTTTGGTTTTTTCCCAATTGCTAAAGAATCATGAAATTTGACTCACTTATAGAGGGTGATTAGACGTCTTAAAATCCGCATTTTTAGCCATGCCCTTAGAGAACGATTGACGTCCTCGACCATGGTCATGTCAAAAACCGGAAGTGGGTCATTGTCTCTAAAACGGTTAGAGATAGAGAGGTTCTGAGCTTATTTTCGACTCTTTGGGCCTGAAAGACGATATGTAAGAGGTTAAGAGTTCAGAATCGTGTTTTTTGTGACTCCAAAGTGTAATTTTCGCTACTCGGTAGCGAAAACGATCTAGTTCTTTCTGATTTCAAATTGTTTAAGTTAATAAAAATAAAAATGAGCATATGAAATCGGCTGTTGAATATTAATTGTAAATATCCTACTTGGGATCACATTCCGGGACCCCTTGCATTAATCAGCAATTTCTGCCGACGCAGCAAATAAAGATTATACCGGTATCAGTTTGTATCTTGTTCATTTATTTTTCTTTAATTCTGGGGCTAAATTTTCGCGAGAATTTATTTTTACGAATAGATGTACCTCTCGAAAATAGCGGAAATAGATTCCTTTCGAAATTTTCTTCTGTATTAGATGGTAATGCAAGGACTTTTGTATTCGTTATAAATATCTAATGCATTCTTACATATCTTGTTATTCCAGGAGACATAATTTTCAGATAATGCGTTATTCAATGGGAGTAAAACACACAATCATTCATTCCAATATTGCGTCCTCTAACAAATTTTTTTCTTTATTATAACATATAAAGTATGACAAGGACATAACATCCTCTGCGACATGATTTATAACAGTATAACACAAAGAGGTAAGCACCCCCTTCCCCCCCACCCCATCATGCTTATATTGTATCATCCATTGTACAAAAAAAAACGAACTTATGAGAAGAGTATCCCAGCAGACGGGGGGCTTTGTGGGACATCAATCACTGGTTTCATAGTCTCAAGTGGATAATGTTTTCAAGTGGGTAATGTTCTAACAACAGACTGGCTTGACTGATTGTCTATTGGAATATTTCTATAATCACTGGAAACTGTTTAGGCATGTTGTGTTTGATACCAAATACCGATGGCATGATTACACGAAAATATTGGAAATATAGAATTACACGGAATTATAGAATTTCCCATATTCTCCGACGACTTTATTTTTTGACATTAAAACCCTAAAAACTGTCCCTGTTTTTGGCACTTCAGAAACGTGAGCTGCCCACTGGGACACTACATAAATAATGTACTTATTTATGGCCGCTGTGACGTCACAAAGTTCTCACATTGGTATAACTTTACAGAGGGCATTGTGATATTTCATCTGGTTGATTTGACGCCAGGGATAATGTGGCACTATTTATGATACAAGTTGACGGATGGGAGTAAAGCCATCGCTTCCTCATAGCAAAATTTCCATTCCTTTGAGTTAAAAAAAAAGGTTGTTGCTTTCAATTAAATTTACGAAAAAATTTTTCTGCAAAACATAATAACATTTTCAAACCATTTGCTTGTGTGAAATCGTATTTTAGCTGTTAGAAACCTTATTAAATGAGCTATTTTCATTACCTCTTATGATTTTTATAAAAAAAAAACAGGTGGCGAAATGTTATTAAATTTATATTAAGCGGATTAACGTAAATTCTAGACTTGACAACAGAGTAAAATACCAGTGCTTGAAAGCATAAAACCCGCTACCAGTCATTAACCGTTGTACACTACTGGTGCAGAAATGCTTCTTAAGTTTTTTACTGCATTGTGCAATTGGTCAATCTGGAACCTCAAATATTAAGTGTTTTTGTCAAATCTTTGAAAGAATTAAATTACTCGACGTGATGGAATACTGATCAAGCGATCTCTTCTAGCCAAGAGCTCTGATAAAGCTCTCTATTTTGATCAAATGTTCTGGTCAAATATCTTGATCAAGCGTTCTGATCAAGCACTCTGAGCAAGCGTTCTGGTCAAGTGTTCTAATCAAGTGTTCTAATCAAGCGTTCTGATCAAGCGTTCTAGTCAAGCGTTCTGATCAAGCATTCTGCCATGCGTTCTGCTCACGCATTCTGGTCAAGCGTTCAGTTCAAGCGTTCTGGTCAAGAGTTCTCTTCAAGCGTTGTTCTGATCGAGCGCTCCGATCAAGCGTTCTTACCAAGCATTCTGATAAAGCGTTCTGGTCAAGCATTTTGATCAAACGTTCTCTTCAAGCGTTCTCATCAGGCGTTCTGTTCTGGTCAAGCGTTTTCGTCTGGCCTAGCGCTCTGCTAAAACATTGAATGAACTGCATTTGGTCTGTTTCCAGACAACCACTACCCAACCGACAAAAAAAAAGAAGAAATACAAGTAGAATAACTGTGGAATGTTAAAGGTTACGTTACGAAAGGAAAAAAAACCACAAAGATGCGCAGTACAGTCATGCATCGCTTGTCTGACTCAACTCAAAAGGGATAAAGTGGCATTAATTTATTGCATAAGTGACAGATTGTCTAAAGTACCCCCATACATTGTATTAACTCCTTAGCGGAAATAGCCCCACTTTGATGCGACAATTTTGGCTTGCAAAAAAGTTTTTGTAAAGAAAAAAAACACTTCTCTGTTACTTGTTTTGTTTGAGATGAAAACAAGGCTATTTTGAACGCAACGAATAATATCAATTGTTACACTGAGTAAATGCTGCAATCTCATTGGCCGAAGTCCAAGTAAACATTTTTATCAATATTGACCAGAATGCAGAAGTTCATGGATATTGCAATCATTAGCAGCCAAAAGGCAGTTTAAATCAGTGTGACAAAACACAAATTCTTTCTGGTCATCATGAAGACATTATTGACCAGATAAAAGTCAACGTTTTCTTGCTGGTCAATAATACATTATGGAAACTCGAAAGAATTCAATATTTGCCAACCACATTTCGAAATTTCTTGTGCGTCAGAAACGGGCATACCGGGAGTAAATAATTCTGTCTGTGTCAATATAAATATATATTCAGTTGGTAACACAGTCAACTTCTTATTTTGTGATACAGTCAACACGTCTAGATATCAGTCAACCTCTCATTTTGTGATACAGTCAACACTTCTAGATATTAGTCAACCTCTCATTTTGTGATACAGTCAACACTTCTAGATATCAGTCAACCTTTCTTTTTGTGATACAGTCAACACTTCTAGATATTAGTCAACCTCTCATTTTGTGATGCAATTAACACTTCTAGATATCAGTCAACCTCTCATTTTGTGATAGACAGCACTTCTAGATATTAGTCAACCTCTCATTTTGTGACACAGTCAACACTTTTAGATATCGGTCAACCTTTTGTAGCACAGTCAACACTTCTAGATCTGAGTCTGCCTCTGTTTTTGTGACACAGTCAACACTTCTAGATATCGGTCAACCTCTCCAGCCTCTTTTCCCTTGATGCTTATGCTCATTTCAACTTTCGTTAATTTCGGAAAAAATAACAAGATTTCCATTTAGTTTTATAATCGATTTTTCTGTTTGATGAACCAAATGGTGCTGCGATTGAAGACAGTTTCTTATAAAGAGGAAGTGGCTTCAGAGGGAGGGGGGGGGGGGGTTGGAGTTTTCTGAGTGGCAATTGGAGTTTGCAAGAGGTAGATGTTTTAGCTGGCATCATGCTTTTAAAACACATGTGGACTTGTGTGCTTGGTAATGTATCAATTGTCTGAACTGACTCAAAGGAATATTGTGACGTCATTGTTGGCATAGTTTGACCGATTGTCTAAAGTGTATCAAATAAATCTGCTGCGCTATTTTCTGACCACCTGAGTACTTACTGCCTCTTTACAGACAAACAGCCATAGCAATTCCCTGATAAACGTTCCAGCGTCAATTCAATGATCAAACCGCAACATTAAGTTTGTTTGTAATTTGGTTATGATAGGCGGAGAGCATAGATCAAGGTCTAATCAACGTCTTTGAGACAATGCTGAATGGTATGGTCGTTGATCGGGATCAGAGCCAAACAAAAACCTGTGTGATCACCAAAATTAGTAAGGTTAATCGAATTGTTTAATAGTAGTTAAATTAAGCTGTTTTCCCTGGTGTTTACAGTAATACCGTAAACCTATACTCCCGTTTAGCGCTACTTCTGCTATAATTTAAATATTCGTAATGTTAAATGAAAGCGATGAAGTCTGTCATAATCAAGATGTCATCAAATCATCTTTAGCTCTAATACATGGCTCGTTAGATGAAATAACTAAATCTTTGAGAAAAGTGCATTCTCTGGTGGACGTTTGTGAAAAATCAAATGAAGAATTGCGTGCGCGACTCCAGCATCGCGACAGTTTTGCCGAGACAAGCCCACCGGAGGTTGGCATTGCTGGTCACCTGGATGGAGAGAACAATCCATTTTCGGTCGATATTCAAGGGGATTCCCTATCGTTAAAAGACTCCTACCAAAAAGTACAGCTTAGTGTTGAAGTGAAACTCAACGCCAAAAAAGCCGGCATTCGGCGGGAAGATCAAGCGAGACACAACATTATCGTAAATTCTGCAAGATATAGTGAGACTACTCTCATGGTGTTAGCAGAAAGAGCTTCTACAACTAGACCGAGTCGTGAACATTGTGACGATATCACAACAATCACTCTAGCCCAACAAAAGTATATGCAAGAAGAATACGCAAATCTGCTTGTTAGCAGTTCTTTCAACGCCCAAACTGCAAAGCTCTTCAAACAGTTTCAGCGCATTAGTTCCATGTTCCCGGTATCTGCACTATCAAACCCCCAGGCAGCAGCAACCATCAGTGCAGCAGCTTCTTCGACTTCATCTGAGCGTGGGCGCTGTTATTTTCGTGGTAGAGGCCATGGTGGAGGAACGAACCATATTCGTGGGCGTCGTGGCAGGCAGGCAGTTTAAAATGTCACATTGACGGGTGGAAAAATATCGAGGCAAATGAAAATGTTTTGGATTGGATTGCAAATGGTGTAAAATTGCTGTTTCTGTTAGTGTAGCGGATACAGTTGTTTAGAAAAATCACAATTTTCAAGTAGTCAGCGCCATTTTGTGGATTGTAAATTTAAGAAACTCCTGTGAAGTGGAACTATTTCAAGGGTAAGCAATGCTCCGTACTGTGTAAACCCTGTGGCGTCTCAGTATTGACCTGAGGTGTGTAAATAATCATATAATGTGTCCATGCTATAACAATGAGGGCATAGATGCAGTGTGTGACTCGCTAGAAGTAGGAGACTCGTTTTTTTCAATTGACTTATAAGATGGTTTCCACCACGTTTACATTCATTCGGACCTTAGAATCTACCTGAGATTTCAATTAGATGATCAGTACTATGTGTGGAATGTCTTAGAGTTTGGCCTTAATGTAACCCTTATTTTTTAAAGCAAAGTTACCGGGAGTTCGTCACTTATTTACGTGTCCAATCATTGCGTTTTTGCATGTTTGTAGACGATGGGCTACTGAGAGCTAAACCGGAAATTATTGATAGTCATAAAGAACTGCTCCTTGACACTTGTCATGACCTCGGACTGGTAATCGATTGGGAAAATCTGTGTTACAGCCCTCAGATACGGTTATGTAATATCTACAAACACTAGTAATGGGATTCCATGTATAGATATCGCTAGAGCATTAAACAACAAACGTATAAAAGCGAGGTTTTAGCACGTATTTGTGGATAGTTGATTAGTTTTACAAAGGCCATTTTACCTACAAAATTGTTGCTTTGTAATCTCTGTGCTGACTTAAAATTACGCGTTGATTGGTCAAGTATTCTTGTACTTTCTCAGCCAACCAGAAAGGGCCTTATGTGGTAGCAAACTACGATACGTGAATGGAATGGGCGGCCTGTCGAAAAACGCCACATTGAAGCGCAAGTCTCAGATTCCGGTTGGGATGGGGAGGGGGCGGCATCGTATGGCGATTACATAGCATCCGGAGCATGGAAGCCTCCCGAGAGGTATCTACACATAAACGAGAAGGAGTTACTCGCACTGTTACTATCCTTACATTCCTTCAAAACACAACTCGAAGGCAAACATGTGCCAATACTCTCCGACAACATCACGACAGCGGCTTATATAAACCATCTAGGGAGTACATCAGAATTGGTGAAAAAATAGCCGCAAACGTTTGGATGTATTGTTACGAAATTCTAGTGTCCTTCGAATCAAAACACCTATCAGAAGTGTTGAACGTCGAAGCGGACCGACTGAGCTGCTTAGAGAGCACTTTTCGTGGGCCTTACATCCAGGGATCTTCAAAATGGTGGACACAATGTGGGGACCTCACACCGTGGACCGTTTCACCGACGTAAACAATCATCTCTTGCCTATTTACAACAGTCAGTTTTTTCCCATGACCAGTGGGGTAGGCACTCTTGTCCAGCAAAATTGGAGGTAAGAAAACAATTTTGTAAATCCGGCATTTCCACTGATTCCACGGGTATTGAAAGTGATTATGGCCCAAGAGGCAAATGCAACAATCATAGCTCCGATGTGGAAAAGCAAACCGTGGATGAGTACTCTTGCTCGCTTATCAACCAAACCACCATTAAAATTACCCGTAATGAGTCTTTGGTGGATTTGAAGCAAACGTTCATAGCCGTTAAAAAACAAGAAGTGGCACCTGTACGCCTGGAGAGTGAGTGGAAAACCGTTTAAATGCACAACACTGGCAGTCAGTCGCATTCATTTGTGCTGGTCAACTTCGACGCTCAGTTCTTTTGGTGTCAAATCTGGTGAATGATTTCCTCCCAGAGGTACAACCATTTCGGCACTGTTTTTATGTTCCATAAGTGAAAGTACGGAGAGACCTAAATCCTCACTGAACACCGCCGTAGCAGCAGTGAATGCACTCCATAAAGTCGGCGCATGCGTAGTCTATTATGAATTTGATATACTTAGTTTGGTGAGTGCATTAATAAAATCGGGTACGAAACAGACCATGCGCAAATCTCGAGTTTTGCCACCTGGAGAGCTCAACTCCTTGTTTTTTTTTTTTGAGCTGGGACGACAACGAAAAACCCAATCTGAAGCGATTACGCATGAAGTGTGTTGCGCTTTTGACCCTGGTTTTCATGTTACGTCAGACTGACATCGCCCCAAAAGGCGTAATGTATAACTCGGTGTTGATAGTTTAGTGTTTTCTACGAATAACATAGCATTTCCAGAAAATGGTGGTCTGTGCATCAGTTTCCTTGTCACAAAAAATGATACTACGCGAAACGGTTTTGAGGTACAACTCCCTCCGTTGTCTAATCCTAACGTGGATCCCGCATTGTTTCTCAAATCGTACCTTGACAGAACTGATAAGTACAAGGCACCCACAAATCTGGTGTTTATTGCACTTCACTACCCCTACAATGCACTGTCGGCCACTTCAATCGCGAAAATCCTGAATGACTCGACAGGCCTGTGTGCTCAGCAAGATCGTTTCGACCCACAGGGGCCACCCGTGCTATAGAGGCAGGGTGTAATCCTAATAAAGTTAAGCGTCTGGGAAGGTTGAAGATACCTACGGTCTTTTTAGAACATTATGTGCATAATAAGTCACCTGAAAACATTTCGGAGTGTTTACTTTTGCCACAATGTTTTTGACAGTTTTCTGGCAGTGTTGTTGTTCGTATTTATTTCACATCAGTTCGTGAAAGTTACATTTTGTGATCTTTTTTGTGCATAAAAGTTCGTCGGTTTTTGGTTATTTTCTTGTCATTTTGCACAGTGTATTTTTAGTAAGATTAATCTGATCGTTTAATCCCGTTTGTATTTACCAATGGCAATCACCTCGCCGCTGTATTTAAATAAAACGAATCCACATCTCTTTTGTTTTAATTTTTATTTATGTATTGTAGCAGGAGACTAAAACAGCTAGATAAGAAAGCTGGGGTAATTTTAAGTTGCGGATAAGAATTAGTCCTGACTGTAAGTATGAGCTGGAGGATTTTTCACCACCTGCTATCACTTTCTAAATGGAAGGTAAAGTTGAACATACAAAAAGCGCTTCTTAGATGTGGATGTTATTACACTTAGGGATGTGCCAAAATTCCCTAGTGTATTCAGTTTGTACGAAAATTTTAGCTACAGTTGTGGCATGCTTTTTCCGTTTTTTTAGTTTGTCCGTGGAACTAGTCAGAGGCCGTTAGGGCTAGAAAGATGAAATTTGGATATGATAAACTTCAGTATGTCTAGCTGATCCTCCTGTATTGTTTTAAAATTCGCTTAATTTTTAAATTGAAAACGATAAAACGAATTTGTGAAAAAGACGGCGAGAAGCTGAGAGCAGCAGATTAAACTGGCATGATCAGCTTCGGTGTATTGATCGCCCAAATTTCAACGAAAGCCATGACAGCTTGCGATGTGCAAGTTTATGTTGGCTGCAGCGTTTGGGTTTTTCCCAATTGCTAAAGAGTGATGAAATTTGGCTCACTGATAGAGGGTCATTAGACGCCGTAAAGTCCGCATTTTTAAACCATGACCTCAGAGAACGATTGACATCCTCGGCCATAGTCAAAGTCAAAAACGGAAGTTGACCATTATCTCGAAAACGGTTAGAGACCCTTTGGGCCTAAAAGAGAACATGTAAGAGGTACCTCGGTGACCTTGACCTGCTCGGCCATGGTCAAAATCAAAAACCTGAAGTGGGCCATTACCTCAAAAACGGTTAGAGATTTTGAGCTTATTTTCCGACCCTTTGGGCCTAAAAGACCATGTGCAACTGGTACCTCAATTTACCTCCTCGGTCATGGTCAAACTGAAAAACCGGAAGTTAACAATTATCTCGAAAACGGTTAGAGATAGAGCGATTGTGTGCTTATTTTCGACCCTTCGGGCCTAAAAGACGACAAGAGGTTAGGAGTTCAGAATCGTATTTTTTGTGACCCCCAAGTGTAATTTTCGCTACTCTGTAGCGAAAACGGTCTAGTTTATGATTGTCTTAGCGATCGGAAGTATTCGTCTGGGCTCTCTAAAAATGCTGAAAGGAAATTAAGGAAAAAGAAAGGAACTTTCTCATCAAGGATGCGTTATTTATATCTTTGTTTGAATTGTGTTGAATTTAGTAAATTAAGCAGATATCATCAAAATACACGCAAAACAGTTGGGGACGAGACAAATATATTGGAGGCAGGGGGAGATAGCCTAGTATAGCTTCCCTCAGGGGGAAACTACAAGGGGTGGGGGTGGGGGTAAGATAGCCTGTTGCACCGGTTGCTTCGAAAACTAACCACTATGAGGACGTGAATTATGGGAATTTCCAGAGCGCCCAAGTTTTTGCCCTCCTACATTTGAAAAATATTCCTGAAAATTGGTTCCATACATATCATTTAAGCTACATCTATCCTTTATGTGAACTCATAATCTGATCTTTAATAAAGTGTAAAAAAAAACCCCTAAAAGTACTGCCTACTGAACAGGAATACGATCCTTCTTTAACTCGTTTCTAGACGCGCTTAAAAAGTATGCAATTGCTCAAGAGGTTGAGCTTTTTTTGGCACCGCTGTTGTCACAGTAACAGCTTAATCTGATGTAGGCAATTTATCGTTTATGTCGCGTATTGCTGTGAATAACGTCCTTCTTTGCATGGCCACACATCAATCATCCCTGCAAGAAATTACAGAGCGCTATTTAACTCTTCAATCCCCACCCCGCACCCCCCCCCCCCTCCCCTCGATGTCTTATAGTGTCAATTACCTGTGATTTGAGGCCCATATAAAACAAACGTAGCTGTCATTGTTGTTCGTTCTTGGATTATTTTTTATCTAATGGTTGTAGTGACTCCTTGGGCCTTTGTGTTTATGATTGTACATTGGCTGCTGTTGTTATGGCATTATACATGCTGCTGTTACATTATTGTATGTTTGCTGTTGCTACCAACCCCCCCCCATCCCCCTCCCCCCATCCCCCCTCCCAACATTGATGTTCACCATTATCTTCGTTCTCGTTGCTGTGCGCATGCGTTTGTTTCCAGGTGTCAGTTATTGCTGTGCGCATGCGTTTGTTTCCAGGTGTCAGTTATTGCTGTGCGCATGCGTTTGTTTCCAGGTGTCAGTTATTGCTGTGCGCATGCGTTTGTTTCCAGGTGACACGTATTGCTGTGCGCATGCGTTTGTCTACAGGTGACACGTATTGCTATGCGCATGCGTTTGTTTTCGATCGTCATTGTTGCTACGTGACTGCTTTTGTAATTACCATATGTTTTGGCCCAAAGGGACTCCGCACTCCCCCTTCCCCCTCCCCCTCCCCCCCCCCTGTTTTGTCATAAGTCCAATTCTGATACACGATCCACTGTGTCAGAGAAATTTGAACGAAACAAAACAAAAATCTAAACGCCATTGTAAATAAATGCTAAAGAACATGATTAAGGCGGGAACCTGTGACAAAACAGGATCACACACTCCTCGTTTTGAAGGCCACATTTGGTCGTAAGGCTGAGACCAGGACGTGAAATGTGAGAATTTCAAGAGCGTGCAAGTTTTTTCCCTGTCTACTTTTATAAAGTTCTCATGGAAATTGATTTCATACATATCCTGTATGACCGGATGACCCGAGGGAGGGGGTACTATGATGGAGGGGTGACCACACTATATACACATCCTGTGTGACCGGATGACCCAAGGGAGGGGATACTGTGATGAAGGGGTGACACACTCTGATTGTTGCTGTATAGACGGCAATTCTAGATTAAGATTTTCCCTTCGTCTATGCAACGTCGTTTTCGAGACGCGTTAACAACGTCGGAAGATAGATGTTGTTTCGACTTCCATTTCCAACCCATTCGCAAGTTGATTAGAGGTCGGATAATCGACGTCTATTCAACGTCCAGGGATAGAGGTTGTTTCGATTTCTATAATCAACCAAAACCCAACGCTGACCCAACGTCGGGCCCAACATCAATCAAATATTGTTGGAAAGTTAATTTGACGTTGTGGGACAGTGCGCATTGGAACGTCACAGGCACGTTACCTGGTAAGTTGGGAAGTAAGTTTCGCTTAATCGTGAGTTTTTTTTACTTAAGAGTACAGTGTTACCCCTGAAAATTGACCACAGGTCCGACTGAACTTCCAGTCCGATTTCGGTAAAGGGGTGGTCTTATTTTGGGGGGTTCTTCATAATGCAAGGTGCCTAGATCTGGAAATTTGAAAAGTTTTCCTGTTTGTGAGGCGGTGACATATGCGGGTTTATTATCCCGGGGTTGCACTGTAGTTGATTCTTCTGGGCTTATTTGTGAGATGGTACCCATATGCGGGGGTGTACTATTCCGGAATTGCACTGTACTTGATTCATCTGGGCTTATTTGTAAGATGGGCCCCATATGCGGGGTGGTACCATCCCGGGGTTGCACTGTAGTTGATTCATCTGGGCCCACCCCTCCCTTAGCGTGTCTTCATTAGCCAGGACCCAAATCAGTGCAAAAATGTGATAAACATCGGCCTTTGATTGTGATGAGAAATTACTTGTCATTTTGTCACACAATTTATGACGTTCAGAAAATGACAGAAAATATCACACACAAACTTTTTGACAATGCAAAGAACTGTTTGATAAAAGATGACTAAAGCAAGGACAAAATTTCACATAATGCAAGAATGTTTTCCTACGCCATTGTTGCTTATTGGCTGTGAAGTTCGATGTTTTGTAGAGCCGATCAGGCACCTGTGTTTAAGGGTCATTTTACAGTTAAGGACAGGCAAGGTAAAAAGCTGGTACGTGATCCCTTGCCCCTCTCCCCCACCCCCCTTTCCGGGGGGGAGGGTGCATCCTATTCCCTGGCATGTCAGCAGTCAAACGTTTTTCTTACATTTCTTACAATAATAACATCTACTTTTCTTAATCACAGTTTAAGGTAATCTCATCCATGAGCGGGACTAACCTTATGGGGCTTATTGTATCAGGATTTTTTCATGACAATTTGACCCCCCTCCTCCCGATACCAAGGGGTTGACGGGGGTGGGCAGAGAGGGGAGGTGGTGGGGAGAGGAGGGGGCAGAGAGGAGAGGTGGTAGGGAGAGGAGGGGGCAGAGAGGGGAGGTGGTAGGGAGAGGAGGGGGCAGAGAGGGGAGGTGGTGGGGAGAGGAGGGGGCAGAGAGGGGAGGTGGTAGGGAGAGGAGGTTGACCCTTGAACAGTTACAGATATGTGACAAAATAAAATGATGGCTTGCAGAAGTAATTTTAGGGTGTCCACAAGCCGGGATTTGCGAAAGATGCAGATGTGTGTGTGTGTGTGTGAGAGAGAGAGAGAGAGAGAGAGAGAGAGAGAGAGAGAGAGAGAGAGAGAGAGAGAGAGAGAGAGAGAGAGAGAGAGAGAGAGAGAGAGAGCATTTCACGAACTTCTGCATCAGTTTGAAGGATTAAGGTAATACCGGAGCTTCACTGGGCGACATGAAAGTTATTCAACTGATAAAAATAATCCTTTGAAGGACCATCACATTTTGATGAAAGAGCGTTGTATTTTTTGCCAACACGGCTCTGTGATTAGAGCCTTTTTAAAAACTGGATTCACGACACGAAAACAGTTGATGTCTCCTCAAGCCCAGGTTTTCCACACTTTCCCCCCCCCTCCTCCCCGGAACTCAAACGACTTTTTGTTTTTCTTTTTATGTCAAATACGTGTCGAGGTATTAGTTGTAGTTAGAAGCGGGTGAAAAGTCAAGATAACGTGCCCGGGATTTCAAGGTATTAAGGTTTCCATTTCACGCGCTCTTAGTTATTAAGTAAGAGCAGCTGATCCCTTTATGTGAGCTTCTCAATGAAAGATAAGGCTCGACTTGTTTACGACGGCCCTGAAGTCAAAATAATTTACGTATTACCGACATCTCAATACCGACGTATTAACTATAAGAAATATTGCAAACATACGAATTAAAATAGTGTAGAACTTTATTTTGTTTTGTCGTGATTTGATATTAGCTTGATTTCGTGACAAGCGTAACCATGTGACATAGAGTGATTTGGGTTCCACTATTCGGCAGTAGGCTCCCTTGGGCCTTCGTACTGAGTGCAATTCGAGTACATGCGTTCTGTCTTGCAGTGAAAGAAATGCGTCATTTTTTTGCCCAAAGACCAATCATTATTACTGTGCAGAAATATTTATTAAAGATATTTATACTTATATATTTATACTATTTAAAATAGTATTTTCTCAACTGTCTATTAAAGGAGTATTTTTTGATGCTCAAAAATACAAGGATAATAAGGATATGTGAAAAGATCACAAGACTTGTAAGTGGGAGAAGTACCTCTCGCCCCCAAACCTCCTCTCCCCCTCTCCCTTTCAAAACCCTCTCAGCAATGCGTGAGCAAAAATAGCTTGAGCAAATGCAAAAGGGTCATGGGGCTTTTTTATACAGAAAATGCATTTCCATATCTTTTTGTTTAATGGGGTATAGATTAAAGGATATTGTGTAAAATGCTCTCGCATTATCGTGCGTCTTCACAGGGTAGAATGCCATTATGGAAACAAGGTGAGTTTTTTTGTTGCATTATCATTCAATTAGTGTTATTTAAACAAGAAATGGAAAGAGAAAAAAACCTTTTATGTGTTTCTTCATTTTTAAAGAACATTGCTTCTTACGCATATGTGCACCGTGTGAATCACTGGTTTTCTTATTCAGACATTGTTTGCTTGTTTGTTTGTTTGTTTGTTTTTTTGAAGAATCCTCTTTTCTGGCGCTAGGTAAAGTTTTTGTCGAGTGCGAGAAGACACTGTAATTTATTCAACAGCATCAAACACGCTTTTTTTATTCAATAAAAGAAATAAAGTGATCCCAGGCGCTAAAATCACTTTTTTGAAAACATCTGAAAATCCTGGAATCTTAGAGCAAAACACTACCAACACCCCACCCTGCCCCCTCCCCACCCACCCAAAAAAAAGCAAATTAAGACCTGCTAAAAAGAGTTTTTCCTGAATATACATTCGTGGCCCGTCTTGTCTGTCGTTTGGATTCTATAATGAATTCCATGGAGAATTTAGACGCTTTCAAGGTCCGTTGGTAGATAATTAAGAAAATAAAAATAATAAATAAAAAAAATCAGGGCCCGCGCTGAAAGCATTTTAAGGGGTTGTGTTAAAAAAGATAGCTAAGTAAAGCCCTGAGCAAAGGGGCCACCAGTGGGACTGAAAGAAGCTGGGTGTGCCAATGGAAGGCAAATAGACAGGGCATGTTGAAAAGTGGTCCGATTTTCGATATGGTCCCGGACATGTTAAAAAGTGGTCCAAATTGCGATATGTCCAATGCATGTCGAAAAGTGGTCCGATTTGCGATATGGTCCCGGGCATGTTGAAAAGTGGTCCGATTTTCGATATGATCCCGGGTATGTTGAAAAGTGGTCCGATCTGCAATATGATCCCGGACATGTTGAAGAGTCGTCCGATTTGCGATATGGTCCCGGGCATGTTGAAGAGTGGTCCGATCTGCGATGTGGTCCCGGGCATGTTGAAGAGTGGTCCGATCTGCGATATGACCCCGGACATGTTGAAGAGTTGTCCGATTTGCGATATGATAGCGGGCATGTTGGAAAGTGGTTCGATTTGCGATATGATCCCGGGCATATTGAGGAGTGGTCCGATTTGCGATATGGTCCCTTGTTGTACAGGTGTTTTTATCTCGCTAGTCGTACTGTTTTATCTTTCTGTTTCATTAAATGCCGCGTCGAAATTCGAATGTTCAATTTCCCCTAAAAAAATTCATCATCTGAAAATTAAAAAAAACTTCCCTGTTGCTTTTCATTGAAATGGTATATAGCCTCTGTAATAGCCTCCGTATATAACACTGTAGCAATAGCAGTGATTACATAGAAACAATACCCCCGGAGCCATATGATCACCATATATTGAAATAAAATAGATGTTTTTACATCTGCCTTGCCCGATTAATTGCTTTTGACTGAACCATATATAACTTTGCAGTTTAAAATTTGTGTAGGGCGAAACCGACCACTTTATGGAAATTTACAGCAAAACACAGTGGATTACCATGTCGTAAGAGAGCGGAAAGGGTTACGGGGATTAAAATTGCTTCATTGGAGAAAAAATTCCTACAGCAAATTTGTTCCATCGAAAATATAGCTATTTTTATGGAATTCAACTGAAATCGGTGAACTAGAAAAGGAACTTGATTTGATTGTTTGTCGAATTTAAAAATATAATTGGGCAGTTTATGGTCTATTCAGAAATACCACTGGCTGTGGATACTGCATGAGGGTGTCCCTCCCTCCAGAGAGAGAGAGAGAGAGAGAGAGAGAGAGAGAGAGAGAGAGAGAGAGAGAGAGAGAGAGAGAGAGAGAGAGAGAGAGAGAGAGAGAGAGGTTGGTAGAGAGAGACTGAGAGACATATATAGGGTGGAAAACTGATAGATAAATAGATAGATAGATAGATAGATAGATAGATAGATAGATAGATAGATAGATAGGCAGGCAGGCAGGTAGGTGGTAGGTAGGTAAGTAGAGAGAGATATGCAGGGTGGGAGATCGAGACAGAGAGAGGAGATTCAGTGAGAGAGAGGGGGAGAGAGAGAGAAAGATAGAGAGAGAGAGAGAGAGAGAGAGAGAGAAAGAGAGAGAGGGAAGAGAGAGAGAAAGAGAGAGAGAGAGAGAGAGAGAGAGAGAGAGAGAGAGAGAGAGAGAGAGAGCGAGAGAGAGAGAGAGAGAGAGAGAGGGAAAGAGAAAGCTGTTTTCTTCATCACAAAATTAAAACTAAGGCGTGACTCGCTGGAAATGAAGATGTACTTGTTGCTGTTTTTATAGAGATGTTGAAATGCGACAATTGGCACGAAGCGGCACTCGTGGAATGCAAATGCCACGAGAAATAGCAGGGACACCCTTTGACAATAATGCAATAATCTAAGATTAAATCAAAACATCCGACTCGTAAATCGTGTTTATGTGCGTAAAGAAAAGTATAATATTTCTTTGCTCTCAGACTGTCTACTGGCGACGTGGCCGCATACTCTTATTTTTCCTTCAGACGAGCTAAATATGTTCATCCCATATGTAAGCAAATAGTAAGTACCACCAGCAATTAACAGCCATATGTTTGCCACATGAGTGCCTTTTGAGTGGCATATAAGTGTCACTTGATTACCATATGATTGTGATATGATTACCAAGTGATTGCCATACGATTGTCATATGATTACCACGTGATTGCCATATGATTACGATGTGATTACTATATGATTGTCGTATGATTACCACGTGATTGCCATATGATTACCATGTAATTACCATATGATTGTCATATGATTACCACGTGATTGTCATAAGATTACCATATAATTGCCATATGATAACCACATGATAACCATATGATTACTATGTGATTACCATATGATTGTCATACGATTACCATATGATTGTCACATGATTGCTTTATGATTGCCATATGTTCATGTTTGATCATATGGTTAGCGCATGTTTTCCATGTGGTTAACACATATTCAAAGAATTCAGAGAAGCATATATTGGCCACATATTGAAACGACACCTAGGTCACAGGGTAACATCAAGTTTAAAAGAAATGTGGCATATGGATATGCGTTTCAAAATGTGGTGACCACATGGTATATGGTGAACATACTACTAGGTAACCGCATTATCCGCAATATAGTAACCACATTATTCGTAACATGGTAATGGCATTATCAGAAATATGGTAACCGCATTTATGACCATATTCATAAACTTACCAACATGTGTGGGACTTCCATTAACCCACTCTTACCACATGTTTTAAATGGAATTTGACCATGGCACCAACGCTTGGTTTGCTGTGAAGTTTACATATGTTCGTCATATGGAAAGCATGCCGTGACCATATAATTAAATGTCGTTTACATTATTTCGTTACCAAAAACTTGTGACCCAGTGACTGCAATGGTTTGCTTTGAACTTTACATATGTTCGTCATATGGTAAGCATGCCGTGACCATATAATTAAATGTCGTTTGCATTATTTCGTTACCAAAAACTTGTGACCAGTGACTGCAATGCTCCACGAAGTGAAATGATGATTATGTATTCGTGTGGTAGTGTGCGGGGGGCTGTAAACACTGTATTAAGCGATATTCCAATAACAAAAAGGCTTTTTTTTCAATATTTCGCAAGAAGACATGAAGTGAATGCACAAATCAAGATTCAAGACCATTGGTATTATGAAGACAATTGAGTTTTTGGCTGTGAATAAGATTCCGCCCTCTACTGGGGTTATCCTCCCGTGCAAACCGCATCTTTAACGCTTGGATAAATCCTGGACTGCCAAAAGAAGATAAAAAAGAAAGAAAAACATGTGACCAGTGTGAAGCAGGGGAAACCCGCACAACGCTCGAAGAAAATCTTTGGAAATTTTTTACCTCTTCCTCCCAAGCTATAATGAAAATTTCTCAAGTCATCCATTGACTATAACGTCAGTAGAACCCCCCCCCCCCCCACAATGCCCGCACCCTCCCCTACCCCCCCCCCCACCCCCACCCTTCTTTTCCCATCCCTCTCTCCGACCGTACGTCCGGACGCGAAGTTTCGCGGACATTTTTGCAATTGGTTGAGAAGAGGGGGAGGAGGAGAAGGGGGGCAGGGTCGGGAGAGGGGGAGGGGAGAGGGGGTGGTGGGAGACTACTTTGTTGTTGTGACATCCATGAGTTATACACTAATCTACGCCATGTGTTCCCTAAATAAGCCTGCCAATTGCTTTCTTAAGTGCTAAGGAAAGATTGGATAAGTTGATATTAGACACCTATCAGTTGCTATGGTGTTCGATAAAACACGGGACTCGAGCCTGCTCAAAATTCTCATCCGTGATTGGCTAACACAGAATTCAGTCTCACTGTTGTTATGAGGTTATTTGTTCTTGGGGCTCATGAATTCAAGCGCGTTTTCTTGATCCTAAACTCATATGATTTCAACATTTTAAGAAAACTGGTTATTCAGATAATTCGTTATTGAAACAAAGGGATTTCAAAAGAGAGCTGTTGAAGACTGGGAAGGTGCTCGATTGTTTTGAAATTTGATAATTTCGAGAAAAAAAAACAACAACAACAACAAAAAAACACTGACTAAGAACCAAAAAGACCCGATCTGTTCACAAACTCATATCATTGACCTGGAGCGATATTATAACATTATGATGTGGTTTGAATGACGACAACATGTAGGACTCTTGTCTACAGCTGCAGCTACAGCTACAGCTGTCCCAGCATAGATAGGTTAACTGCAAATAAATATAATTAATTTATTAAGTTACTGATAAACAAAAACATGAGCGGATTCAAGAATATGTTTATGCTCTATCAGCTGCCTCCGCCATCGGCTTGTTTTGATTGGTTGTGCCAATTACTTAATTGGACACGTGTTAAAATCTGGTATCGGCGTTTTGGCCAAATAACTGCAGTCTCGAGCGGTTTTTGGATTCAGTGCGAGAATCCTCTTTCAAACTGACCCTATTCGACCACAAGAAACGTGCTGGGGAGGGGGTGAGGGGGGGGGGGGGTGGGCGGGGGTTAGAGGTGTGGGATAGGACAGGTGATATTTAGCTCTCTGTGTAAGTCCGTGCCCAAAACTCATAACAAAATGGCAGTTATTGCAAAAAACAAAAAAGAAAAAGAAGAAGAAGAAGAAGCCACGACTTAGGAAGGGCTGCATTTTTTGCACATTGCTAAATGGTTAAGTCTTACGGAAGCAGGACAACTGCGGACGGAACAAACCCAGTCTCTTTAGTTTCTAACAGGGTGATTCCCTACCCGGACAATTACCGTCTAGGACTATTCCCGACATAAAAAGGCATCAAGCCTTGTGCAATTCTATATATTTTTTAAAGTCGGGAATTGTCCTAATCGGGAAATGTCGGGTTGGGAATTGTCTTGTGCGGAATTGTTTTGCCGGGAATTATTTTGTTTGAAATTTTCCCAAACCCAACTCTTACACCCATCTAAACAATAAACAAACAGGCAAACACAAACAAGGAAACTGCCCAAAGCAATAAGGTGAATTTAACCCCCCCCCTCTCCCCCCCCCCCAAAGGCTATGTCGAACAGACCAGTTGATGTCGAGTTATATACTGCCTTGCTGTTGTCATGAGTTTCCTTGGGCAGCACGATGGAGATAATTGGCCAACAGGCAAAGAATTACTTACAATTACCCTACAATTGGACGTATCTGATTCACCTCCCCGTAAATGGCTCCCCAGGAAGACTTATTTCCCGACTGTCCTACCCTGAAAATTAATTATTCATTTTCTTATAGAAGGGCACCCAGTGATCTGTTCTTAATAAGCGTTTTGATGCTGAACGTGGTTTGCTTAAAAACTTTAAAAAGGGGGGGGGGGCGTGGGGGGGAGGTTGGACGGGGGGGGGGATGCAATTCTTGGGTGTGTACGAGCTAATCTCGTTGTCACCGGGTGACGTCACACATTTGTCAGAGGGAGAAAGGGGAAGAGGCCAGAAAGCTGAAAAAGAAATTTTATTGTATATGGTGGTTCCTTAGCATGTGTTATCGTATGGGTAGTTGCTTGGCGGGTAATAAACCTCCAATGTTGAAATTTCGCCACTTTATGTCGTGAAAAACGCACGAAATAGTCTATTTAAGACTAGATTCGGCAGCGAGAGCCGAAACAACGCTACCTAGAATGATTAGGGAAAATTGGCGGGGCTGTTTCAACTTTTTTTCAATTTTTCAAATTTTACAGGTACCTTAAGACCCGATTTATAAAAAAAATGCTGAATGATTTTATGTCATTTTAATGAATTTTCAATTTAATGAATTTGAAAAACTTTTTTTTTTTGACCATTTCACAAAATATTTGTTAGATTTTACACAAATTTCTTTACCGTTATATAAAAAAACCAGAAACTCGTTCGGTGTTCTCGAAGCCGTAGAAGTTTTAGCTCTAATGTTTTTATAGGACACTAATTCTCCCTATCCCCCTCCTCCGCCTCCCCCCTCCCCCGGCTTCGTAATGAGGGATCTTCCGCCGAATTAGCTCAACATGCAGTCCACTTGCAATTAGCGATTTTCCGCTGTGTGGTTTTTCATCACGAGGGTGTGGGGGCGGCGGGAGGGGGAGGGGGAAAGGGAGGGCAGGGATTTCGCATCTCAGCGAATGGACAACCCCTCGGCTACTCGGGATCAATCGGCTTGCGTGACATTCCTCGCTGGTTTCCGTGATGTCACTCTCTACAAGGCTGGTCCCCGTGTTGTCATGCCCAACAATCATATTTCTCCATTGCTGCAGGGGGAATAGCTTTTTCTGATAAGGTTAATTTTCAGTAGCCAGCAACTAAATCAAATTTACGGACCTTATGGGAATAGCGTGCCCTGTGGAAAATGAAGAGACTAATTGTCTCCCTGTGGCTTTGCCATAGAATCTCCGCGCTAAAGGTTTATGTCATTGTATAGTGTTCGCAGGGCCTGTGGTCGAGATTTCAAAAAATAATAAAATAAATTAGGCATTTAATTTTTGTAAAAAAAAAGGAAAAGAAAGAGTTATACCGATCCCTTGCGGGTATGCCTTAATTTGGAAAAAAAAACAACACCTTTGTACCTGTGCGAAACAGCCTCTACGTCCTAGACCAGGGTTTTTAAAGTTTGATAAAATTTTAGCAAAACAAAATTGGCCGCATGAAGAGTGCTGTCTCGTTCGTTCGGTAGGTTTACATGTCTTTACTTTCAATATCCATCAGCTGGTGACGTCATTAGGCGTAAATTCACACTGCCCCGGGAAGCAAGCCAGGTGTATGACTTTGCAGGGCATTTACTCACTCGCGGAAATCTATCCCGGAGTCCCAGTTTCATACTCAATTCACTAGAAGGTTCCGGAAATCCACCACGGAGTCCCAGCATCATACTCAATTAACTAAAAGCTTCCGGAAATCCACCCCGGAGTCCCAGCATCACACTCAATTAACTAGGAGCTTCCGGAAATCCACCCGGAGTCCCAACATCACACTCAATTAACCAGAAGCTTCCGGAAATCCACCCCGGAGTCCCAGCATCATACTCAATTAACTAGGAGCTTCCGGAAATCCACCCGGATTCCCAACATCACACTCAGTTAACTAGAAGCTTCCGGAAATCCACTCGGAGTCCCAGCATTATACTCAATTAACTAGGAGCTTCCGGAAATCCAACCGGATTCTCAACATCACACTCAATTAACTAGAAGCTTCCGGAAATCCACTCGGAGTCCCAGCATCATACTCAATTAACTAGGAGCTTCCGGAAATCCACTCGGAGTCCCAACATCATACTCAATTAACTAGGAGCTTCCGGAAATCCACCCCGGAGTCCCAACATCACACTCAATTAACTAGAAGCTTCCGGAAATCCACTCGGTGTTCCAGCATCATACTCAATTAACTAGGAGCTTCCGGAAATCCACTCGGAGTCCCAACATCATACTCAATTAACTAGGAGCTTCCGGAAATCCACCCCGGAGTCCCAACATCACACTCAATTAACTAGAAGCTTCCGGAAATCCACTCGGTGTTCCAGCATCATACTCAATTAACTAGGAGCTTCCGGAAATCCACCCGGATTCCCAACATTACACTCAATTAACGAGAAGCTTCCGGAAATCCACCCCAGAGTCACAGCAGCATACTCAATTAACTAGAAGCTTCCGGAAATCCACCCCAGAGTCCCAGCATCATACTCAATTGACTAGAAGCTTCAGGAAATCCATCCCGGAGTCCCAGCAGCATACTCAATTTACTAGGAGCTTTCGATCTAAACGAAACCAGTCCCGCTCTTTCAACTCTACTTAAATTCATATTGACTATATTTTATTTTATTACTTTTTAAAACTAATTCCTGACCACAGATTCTGTAGGATCCTTGAATAAGCACATCCCCAAATTAACCCTTCCCGATTTACCTCGTCCAATCAATCTCTACCAATGAATAACACTTTTTTTGCGGTCCTGTTGCCAATTTGTCAAATCAAAATAATGCCTTAAATAAGACCTTCCCCAAATAAGGAATCCTTTTGTTCGGTTTCGATGGGGGGTCTCATTTCAGAGGAACCACTGCAGATGTCTGGGTGAGATGTACATTGTTCACTTGCAGTAACTTATTTGTCTCCTGTCTGGGTACGAGAAGAGCGCCATTAAATATTCATCGCTGAAATTTGTAAATTTGAATGAATTTGATTCGTTGTCAAAAAATCGAATTTCCTGGTAGGATTGTAGGATTGTCTTTTTACTTGCGTTTTTTTTTCTCTCCGCCGATCCTACATACTAAAGTTAAATTAATTCAGCACAATGTGTAAAGAACATATAGAAGGCCTGGAAGAACACATAGACGGTCTGGAAGAACACATAGAAGACCTGGAAGAACACTTACAAGAAGACCTGGAAGAACACATATAAAAAGACCTGGAAGGAAACGTACAAGAAGACCTGGAAGAACACATAGAAGAAGACCTGGAAAAACACATAGAAGAAGACCTGGAAGAACACATAGAAGTGACCTAGAAAAACACGCAGAAGGTGACTCGAAGAAAACATAGAAGACCTGGAAGAACACATAGAAATAGACCTAGAAGAACACATCGAAGAAGACCTGGAAGAAAACATGGAAGAAGATCTGGAAGAACACATAGAAGGTGGCATATAGAAGATACGAAGAATAACTTGAATTGCCTAGGGAAACTCGATCAAAACGATCTGTGCCCACTAAAAGAATTGGCTGTCAAGTGAAAAAAAAATGTGGCGAGAAAACTTGTGTTCTTTCCTGAATGTACCAACGACTCAACGTTGAACGAAATATGAGCCAGGGCTTTCCAAAACTATGATGGTTTCCCAATACTTCTGACACGACGCTCCATGCTCGATTAGGCAATGTATTAGCTCCAGTTACAGATAAATGTCGTTATAACCTCGCTTGACTTTTTCAGACAGTGACTAACTCTGTCAGATATGTACCGTAGATTGGTTTTATATTTTATGGGTAAGGGGTCATCGATGCATAATTCCCCCTTTTTATGCCCTGAAAATAAATAATAGAAGAAAGTTGATCCTGAGAAAATAAAGCAAAACGGAGTTGATATTGAATTTTATAGAGTTAGTTCTTTTAGGGAGTGGGTGGAGGGGGGTAAATGCTTAATTTTTCGTTAATTTACTGGTGTTCGAAGTGATATATTAAAAAAAAAACAACAGGAACAGTAAGTGGAGACAGATGATTGACAGATGATTGACAGATGCGCATCGTGTTTATTTATGTGCAGCATTGGCATCGTCATGGAGCTCCAAAAACCAAACCCAGATGCCAACCATAATATTTCTGTTTTTTTTTGTCGGCCTCCATCAGGGTGTGCGGAACCCCCCCCCCCCCCCCCTGGCCCCCACTCTGCTCCCCGCGCCCAGTTCCAAAGTACATTGTTTTCTGTCAAAGTTTACGTTTGGTGTTACTATCAGTTCCTTCTTCTCTGTATTGCTAATGCACATTGGTTGTTTTCGTTCGTGACAGTTCAACATTAACCATCCCGAATCGGTGATCCAGTGCAATGTAGACTCCGCAGAATCGGATTAGCCACAAAACTACAAAAAATGCTTAAGTAATTGACCAGCTGCTAAACTGCCGGTAATCTAATTGCCATACAGCTTGACAAGTGCCAAGAGGCCGCCACCTTCATGTGACCTCGGCCGCTGTCAGATTCAGTGCAGAATTAGAAGTGAAGCTATGACGTAGTTGTAGCGTGTGACGTCACAGTTGATGAGAACATTACTCACAGAACAAAAGCCGTTGGAAAGACGTTGAACAGACGTCGCCACCCGACGTCGAATCAACGTCGAGTTTTGGTTGTATATGAAAGTCGATTCAACGTCTTTTCTTGGAAATTACGTAGGCGTAGGGGGGGGGGGTCGACGTTGGGTGGGCGTAGGGAAAGACGTATCGACGTGTGAACAGAGATATTACTGGTATACTATGGTTGCTCTTCCATCAAAGTACCTCCCGCTCATGGGGTCATATCAGATCATATATGAAATCACTTTTAGTGTCTATTTCCTAAAAGTAGTCAACAAAAAATCCTGGTTGATTCGTACATTCTGAATAATCACAGCGAACTACCACCACCAATACAGAGTCAGGGTGGACTATGCCAGCTGAAGACAATCTAATGGTCAGTGTAGACTACAACAGGATAAGAGAATCTTAGAGTGGGTGTAGACTCCGCTAATGTAGAGAATCAAATGGTTAGTGAAGACTAGAACAGAGAATCTAAGAGTCAGTGTAGACCACAGTGTGGAGAATCTACGAGGTAGTGTGGACTACTACCTGAACAGAGAATCTAAGAGTCCGTGTAGACTAGCATAGAAGAGATGTAGGTCTACCTACAAAATAGGCATCATGTAGAAAATCACGTGCGTAAATACACTACAAATCTAATGGCATATAGGCAGCTGTAACTTCCCAACCCTGTCATGCGTGTAGCGTTTGTAATCAGCAATAAGCAAGTTATCAGGGGAACGGATCATATCACCTGCAGTAAAAAAATAACAACTAAAAAAAACCCTAATTATTTTACTCGATTGTTCATTCTCTAATCAAAATCACGCAATCCATGACCCATTTAATTACGCATTTCTCCATGTGCTAGATTTATATACGTGACCCTCGGGAGCAGTAGTCCACGCATTTATTTGTTGCCGTTAGTTAACTCCCAATTCCTAAAAAAAACCTATAGAGCGCAAATGCGTTTCTGCAGCCAGCATTCGTGTCAAGAGTCCATTCAGCCTAGTGGCTATGCATTGAGTCTGGACATAAAAATAGCGGAAAAAAAGTCACTGTGTGGTCGATTTCGGAACTGCGTTGCCGGCTGTACACGATTGTGCTTACGTTGTAAAGCATAATATGGAGCTGCTTGATTTTTTTTGAAAGATCTTTTTTTTTTTTTTTGGCTGACATTTAACACCAGAAATGATCTTTAAACGGGGGGTGGGGGGGGGAGGAGAGGGAAAAGGGGGCACCTGGTATCATATTTGCCGCTATGCGTGCCCCCTCCCCCCTCCCCCCAAAAAAAATTAAATAAAAAAATCGGAGAATTTGGAGGCCAGTCGACGAGTGGCAATTTCGTTGAAAAGCCAGTCAGTCAGCATGTTTCCCACGAAATAGGAGTCTTTTTTTTCTGGGTATTGCCATTTCAAACTTCACGTTCAGGGGACGTTTTAGAAAGCCATGGACACGCATGGTTACCAGGTTGTACGGGGGATCTGCCTTGGTTGCACACCAGTCTCCAAACCGAGATCACAGCAATGAGTGGGGTTCCATTCCATATCCATACCAGTGTCCGAGATCCAAGCCTTGGGCAGGGTTCCGTTCCATATCCATACCAGTCTCCGAGATCCCAGCCTTGGGCAGGGTTCCATTCCATATCCGTACCAATGTCCAGACCGAGATCACAGCCTTGGGTAGGGTACCCTTCTTTGATTTACACTGTAAAACTATTCTCAATGTCTGGTGAAAGGATCTGCTTACCCCACCCCCATCCCTCCAAAAAAAAAAATAATAATAATAACGGAGAAATATGAGATATTTCTTAATTACTAAATTTGATTTATTCATCAAGTCTTTTGAACATTTATAGAACAAAGTCAGACAACATCAAACAAGAGGTAAGGGCGAGGGAGTTTTCTTGAAAGCGTCTGCCTGAAAAAAAACCCACCCGCCAAAGACGGATGTCAATCCAATTTGTACCGCAAGCTTCTTTGAAAGGAAACAGAATGTATTAAATGCCATTCTTATTTGATAGAGCCAAAAATAAGTACATTATACGAGCTAATTTGTCGTGTTCTTTTATTGCAAATAAGACAGCGGTTATCGTATGTGACAGCAATTTTAACATTTTTTGGGGGGATATGTTAGCCTCTCTACGTGAGTCTGGATAGGTCATTTTGGGTTTTGTTTTCAAATCGAAGTCTTTTTGAAGCTCAAATGGCAGACTGCACTGATAAGCTTGTTTATTCGTGAATAAGATATATTTGAACGATTGTTTCACCGAAGGGGTCTCAGCCCTTTTGTGATTTTCCAGCGGATACACGATAGCATATGATTTGGATTTATTAAAACTCTTCTTTAATTTTTTAATGTTTTTAAGTCGTTAAATGGAGTTACGATGAAACAGAAAGAATGCTTTGTGACGATCACGTGTCGACAACAGGACCACTTGATGACCACGTGACGAAAACAAGATCACATGACAATCAGGTGACAATCATGCTGAATATTTGTTCAATAATTCAAATCAAACGGGTAGCCTCACTGAAAAACACAAGAACCGTAGAAAAGACCAGCAAGGTACGTACAAACGCCAAGAAATTAGAGCATATCACATAAGTAAGACCGCTTTTCATAACCTTATTGTGGTATTTTTCATGCTATTCTTCTTTATTTACCATGTACGTAATATGTTTCACATGTTTCTACCATACATTTGGCATGTTGTTTTCATATGTTATACGCAACCATATGGTGAACATATTTAGAACGCAATGATCGGGCCCCCACCATATGGATAACGGATTTCAAACTACAATAAACATATCAACATTAATGAAAGACTGTTAGTGTTTCAAGAACGTTGGCTCTTTTGTGAGTAAATTTTTGTTGTTGTTAGAAAAGAAATAAACGGCTAACGACATGTCACATTAGTGAGAAAACTTCCGACTAAAAGGGAGCCTGAAATCATTTTAGAAGAGAAAGAAAATTGTCTCTTTTCTGTCACAGTTTTTTTCACTGTCTTTCACAGTTCACTTTGCTCTCTTCTCACTATTTACAAAACGAAATGTCATTTGAAGCAGAGCACTCCAGGAATACATACGTATTTATTCAAATTCCTAACCATGTTCTTTTTTTGATGGGCTGGAAACACCAAATCAAGATTTCCTGATGTCAGATTCAATCTTAACGTGTCAAAAGTTTAAAATTAATGAAATAAGATTGCCCCTGGAGCTGACGACAAGTAGTATTCCTGTGGTCTTATTTCTGGGGTGGTCTTATTTCCGGGGTCTTATTTCTTGGGTGGTCTTATTTCAGGGGTCTTATTTTGGGGTGGTCTTATTTACGGGGTCTTATTTCTGGAGTGGTCCTATTTCCGGGTTCTTATTTATGGGGTGGTCTTATTCCCGGGGTCTTATTTCTAGGGTGGTCTTATTTCCGGGGTCTTATTTCTGGGTTGGTCTTATTCCCGGGGTCTTATTTCTTGGGTGGACTTATTCCAGGGGTCTTATTTCTGAGATAGTCTTATTTCTGGGGTCTTATTTCTGAGATAGTCTTATTTCAATGCTGGTCTTATTTCGGGGTGGTCTTATTTTTCTCAGTGATCTTATTTCCGGACTATTAATGGAAACTGAACACAGCAGAGTTTTATCTCAATTTTAAAGTGGTATTATCTGCGGTTCTGATATAAAATTTTTAACGTGTATCTAAAACATTCAGAATAACATACAGTAAAACCTACCTACACCGGACAACGGGGGGAATGGCGGATTTTTTCCGGTATTTAGAGGTGTCCGGTATTTCAGGGACCATGTAAACCAATGCAGAAAAACGGGACTGAGAATTCTTGTCCGGTATTGGCAGTTGTCCCGTATTTCAGGGTTTGTCCAGAATGAGGTTCTACTGTATGTTAAACAATGTCCAACTGGTATTTGGGGCTTTCGATAATTGACGCAACTTGGTCGCAAAGGGAAAAAATGTCGAAGCCTTTAAGAAGTTGGAATTTGGTCACATGACATCTTGACCACAAAGTTACTTGATAGAAGTTTTCCCACTTGCTGGGAGCAGATCAGTATTTGTTTCGAACTTTTTCATTTATTTTTATTTACTTAAACTCAAGGTCACCGTTCAAGGTCACTGCAGGGTTCTCTGCATAGAAATGGTTTATCTATGTTCAAAGTAAAATATGTGTGGGTGGGTTTGGGTGGGGGGGGGGGGGTGATGGGGGTTGGTGTTAGTTGGCATCCGCCGGAGATAATTTTCTGTCTGTGCCTTTAATAATGCCTTTAATAACATTTGGTAACAAAAGGACCTTTAGAAAAGGAAGCATTTCAATTTTAAATCAGATGACATTACCTGGGATGAAAAATACACACGCACACAAGAAATAAGATGAAACGACACAATGAAACGTTTCTTTAACTTCTTTGAAACCCAGATATTCTGTCTGGATTGTTGGGCGTTTTTTTATTAATTCATTTAGTTTTATGGTTTATCATAAGAAACGTTTAGAGGATTGCGATGACACATTTAAAGGTTAAACGATTCACGTCGAGACGACAGCAGGAGATAGTCACAAGGTCCTAAATTATGCACCGTCACGCCTAAAGAAAAAATACAGAGACCAAGGCTAAATATAAAAGAGCCATATTTCCTTCCTTTTTTTTTA
Source organism: Protula sp. h YS-2021 (assembly GCA_949752745.1). Lineage (NCBI taxonomy): Eukaryota > Metazoa > Annelida > Polychaeta > Sabellida > Serpulidae > Protula > Protula sp. h YS-2021. Next base: position 8,416,510 of record OX457034.1, read on the forward strand.
ACATTCATTTATATCCAGGAATATTTGAACGTCATTCACTTGTCATGGCGATACGTGAATTAGTATTCATAAAATGCACTGTTGAATAACCCCTTGAAGAGGAAACAACAGACTTGTGAGGGATGGAAGAGCATTTGTCACACACAATAACAGACAGTTAATATGAAAAAGAACAACAAAAATAAATAAATAAATAAATTAAAGAGTAAGTGTGAGACGAATGCGAAAGCTTCTCACTTATTTAATGAATCCGTGACACCTTAAATAAAATAATAGCTTATGGGGACTATTTAATGCCATTTTGTATCAGCTTCTTGTAGGGCTTGGGGCGTTCGGATTAATCACAAATACCCCGGGTAATATGCTAGAAGATATTCTCGAAAACACAGCTCACTCTCTGTGATGACTTGCAATTTGATTTCTGCTCATCACTGTGTAAAAAATCGGGAACAATTGCCCCCAATTGAGGTAACATTGTCGTCTCACAGCGTTAATATATCTCTGTAGCTTCAGCGGTAACATTGTCGTCTCACACCCTTAATATATATCTCTGGCTTCCGCGGTAACATTGTCGCCTCACAGCGTTAATATATCTCTGTAGTTTCCGCGGTCACATTGTCGTCTCACAGCGTTAATATATCTCCGTAGCTTCCGCGGTAACATTGTCGTCTTACGGCGTTAATATATCTCTGTAGCTTCCGCGGTAAGATTGTCGTCTCACAGCGTTAATATATCTCTGTAGCTTCCGCGGTAACATTGTGGTCTCACAGCGTTAATATATCTCCGTAGCTTCCCGCGGTCACATTGTCGTCTCACAGCGTTAATATATCTCTGTAGCTTCCGCGGTCACATTGTCGTCTCACAGCGTTAATATATCTCTGTAGCTTCCGCGGTGACATTGTCGTCTCACAGCGTTAATATATCTCTGTAGCTTCCGCGGTAACATTGTCGTCTCACAGCGTTAATATATCTCTGTAGCTTCAGCGGTGACATTGTCGTCTCACAGCGTTAATATATCTCTGTAGCTTCCGCGGTAACATTGTCGTCTCACAGCGTTAATATATCTCTGTAGCTTCCGCGGTAACATTGTCGTCTAACAGCGTTAATATATCTCCGTAGTTTCCGCGGTAACATTGTCGTCTAACAGCGTTAATATATCTCCGTAGTTTCCGCGGTAACATTGTCGTCTCACAGCGTTAATATATCTCCGTAGTTTCCGCGGTAACATTGTGGTCTCACAGCGTTAATATATCTCTCTGGCTTGCGCTTTAACATTATCGGAATGGCCATACAATGTCACCCAAAATGTGATACTTTCCAATTAGTTTTGATGTTGGGATTTACGGTTGATTTCGTACTTCAGTATTCTAGTGCCGTGAGTAAATGTCACTGCTAATCCCCCCCCCCTCCCCCCCCCCCTCTATCACCCCATTCTTCTCTCACTCCGTTCCTTTTATGCACTTTTTGCAAAAATGTACTTTTTTAGGGAAAATGTCCATAAAACTTTCTAATGAGCTATCACTGGAAATAAGGACTGCATTATTTCCGAAAATTTGTAGGGCACTACCACCGGAAATGTGTAGTACTCTGTCGCCGGAAATGTGTAGTACTCTGTCGCCGGAAATGTGTAGTACTCTGTCGCCGGAAATGTGTAGTACTCTGTCGCCGGAAATGTGTAGTACTCTGTCGCCGGAAATGTGTAGTACTCTGTCTCCGGAAATGTGCAGTGCGCTATGATCGGAAATGTGTAATGCACTATCATATCCATGTAAAGTGCTCTATCACGACGATGTGGAGTGCTCTATCCCGACGATGTGGAGTGCTCCAACATCCGGGTGTGGAGTGCTCTAACATCCGAGTGTGGAGTGCTCTCACATCCGGGTGTGGAGTGCTCTATCATCCGGGTGTGGAGTGCTCTAACATCCGGGTGTGGAGTGCTCTAACATCCGAGTGTGGAGTGCTCTAACATCCGGGTGTGGAGTGCTCTAACATCCGGGTGTGGAGTGCTCTAACATCCGGGTGTGGAGTGCTCTAACATCCGGGTGTGGAGTGCTCTAACACCAGGATGTTGGGTGCACTATCATTGGGATGAGTGTGCATCACCGGAGATAACACCGTTACACGTGCAATACTTGTCACGTGACTTGACAGACTTTCCACGTGACTTGACACACTTGTCACATGACTTGACACATTTGCCGCGTGACTTCGCACACTTGTCACGTGACTTGACACACTTGCCACGTGACTGGATACACTTGTCACGTGACTTGACAAAATTGTCACGTGACTTGACACACTTGCCACGTGACTTGACACACTTGTCACGTGACTTGACACACTTATCACGTGGCTTAAAATTCTCTCTTACGTCACTTCTAATACCTGTCACGTGACTTCACTAAACACATGACCCCCTCCACCCCCTCCAACTCATGTTGCTATTAGCTGAAACTATGGTTTTGTGCAAACCCAAATACCCCTCAAGTGCGGCGACTATTAACCGTGATGTTGACGAAGCCATGCTTATTGCATTGACACAAACACTCGAGGGAAACGGCTTTACAGCAAAAACATAGAACTCTGTGACACTGTTTGAGATGACTGCTTCGAGGGGAAACAGCAAAAACCTGCAGCAGTCAGAAACTGGGGTCGCCAAGGAGGGAGGATGGGGAGGAGGGGAGGGAGGGAGAGAGAGGGGAAGAATTTGGGCAAAATAGGATAACAGGCAGGACGTGTTTTTGAAGCTTTTGCTTTAGACAGAAGCAACTTAGTCCTCTAGTAAAACCATGTATATACTGAAAGGACAAAAGATAGTAAACGCTTGCATAAAATGTTTAGTTTGAGGTCATTGGGATTTTCTAGTTTTCTTTTTTTTTAATTAAAGCAAAGAAAAGATACAGCAAATTATTCATATATATACTGAAGGACAAAAGAAAGTAAACTCTTACAAAAATTGTCTAGTTTGGGGTCCCTACGATTTTTTAAAATTACAACAAACAAAGGTTACATCAGATTTTTTAAAAACGAAATAACTACCGTCATCGAAGCCTTGCAGTTCTTTTCAAAGACGAATCTTGATCCATTTGAAACCCACATTTTTTTGGTTGTTTATGAAATTGTAATGTAACGGATACTTACCCAATAATGGGTATGTAATCGGTTGGCTTGGTGCTCGAATCCCACGATGCATACGAAGTAGATGTTATCAATCTGTCGATGCGATATTAAAGATCTCTGCGCCTGTCGCAACGGAGCGTGATTTTGTGGTGCCGGAATTACGGTGCGCAGCCTTCTATCCAGATAGTCCCATATAAGTGTTCTGCAGGGTTCATATGGGGGGGGGGGGGATACACGCCGGCCATTCCAATACTTGAACATTGTTCGCTTGCACGTAATCCTGGCAAATCTGCGCAACATGTGGCCGCGCATTATCGCGCATAACGATTGCGCGCTGGTTTTTGCTGTATGTAGGGAATAACGTGGGTGGTTAGAACGTCGTTTATGTAGCCATTGGCGGTCAAATTGCCATCGATAATGACTAGCTAGAAACGCCAATCATGGCACCTCTGGCCATTACTACGTCTCCCCCAAAACGGTCCACTTGATATACGCGACATGCGGCGTGGCGTTCTCCGATGTGTCTATAAGCGCGTTGGGGGCCATCAGCCCCAGTCAGGATATCAGTATAACTGAAACCTTGATCCGTCGCTTGAATAAGGCGCGTCGCTAGTTGCGATGCCTCCAGGACCGTTGTGAGTGGTTGTTGGTCCAACGCACCCGTTTACGTAGCTTACGCTTGTTCAGTACCATTCCAGTGTGAGATAGACGCGAAATCGCGCGAAATCGGTTTTTACGCAATCGTCTAATGACCGTTTTCGTACTTATTCAGTCACTGGAGCGCCCAGGTGTCTCCACTGCAGTTCGAAAGCGAACGGGGAGGTGTGCTAAACGAATACGACGTTCCTGACGCGGTGTCGTAACGGTGGAGGGGAAGGGGGCGACCGCTTCTGGGTCTATCCGTAGGGCTCCCCGTATCTAGAGACCAACTTTTCAATTTGTACACGGTGAATTTGCAACACCAAAAGCGTCTGGCAACGTCGCGCATCCAAGTCCAGCCTGTGACACACTGATCGCTTTCGTGCGAGTCACAGCATCAAAGCGATCGCTACGCAAACAGGCGCAGCTAATCTTCGACTTTACGTGCGGAAAAGATGACGACACAGATGGATTAATATGTCACGTGGCAAAACCTCCCAATAAACACCTTGAAATGATGCATGATAGAGAACATAATCAAAGCCAGGTTGTGTAAAATCATGGTAGAATCTGTGGTTAAAATGTTGACTAAAGAAATCTGTATAGTTTATAAAAACTATTTTTCAGTCGTTTACTTTATTTTGTCCCTTTATATATATATATATATATATATATATATATATATATATATATATATATATATATATATATATATATATATGTGTGTGTGTGTGTGTGTGTGTGGGTGGGTGGGTGTGGTATTTATATAGCCTCGCATGTGCGTTTTCATCCCACAAGTTCAGTCTTGTGACCAGCACCCACTCCCGGTCACCCGCTCCACTCCATAAAATCTCCAGTAAAGGCATCAAAGATGGCAGTCAATGTTTGCTTAAAATGAGGTAATTTTTCAAGCTTGGCGCCTCTAGCTTTAGGGGGCGTTTTAGAAAGTCATGGACACTCGTGGTAAACAATGTGTAGGTGAGTACCACCCCAGCCGGAGGGAGGGGGGCGGGCGGGCGGAGGGCGGGCGGTGGAGGTGGGTGTGGTGTTGGGGTAGCTCAACTTAAAGTTAAATGTCTTTATTTTGCGCATTGCTTTACAATATATCTGAGCCTATTTTACTTTTTTATCAATAAAAAACCACTCTCATAGCAACAAAAGCTGATTATTTAAAGTCCTTACAGAAAGTGATGAATTGCTTGAAAAATAAAAATATTTATTTTTGGGGCGTAGAAATTAAATTATGAAATAGGGTATTTTACGCAGATTATTCCTCGGGGTCTGAGGGAAGTCTGACTAATCTTACACTGATATTGTGTTGGGTTTTATAGAAAGTGAATTTGGCAAGAAACGTCCCAACTGTCTGCGATGCCTAACAACAGAGAAAGCTATTTTTAGAACAATCGCTGTGGGCTCTTAACACACCATATCATAACTCTAGCATTTTACAAATGCGGTGCTGTCTATTTTTATGTTTTTTTTTTTCGAAAATGGCCTTGATCGGCGTCGGGTGTGACAAAAATCCCGATGCTCCCAAGATCGGTTATAGTTTCTACGAACGCCTTCGGTGGTCGCAAGGACTTGAGAGGAAAAAAGGCAAAAGAAGTATTATATACCAGAACCCCAGGATATGAGCAACCCGGAAATAAGACCAGCCCGGAAATGAGACCAGTACGGAAGTAAGTCCAATGCGGAAATAAGACCAGCAAGGAAAAAAAACCGAAAGGAAAGAAAGACCAGCTCGGAAATAAGACCAATACGGAAATATAAGTCCAAGTCAGAAATAAGATAAGAAAAATGTCCAAGAAAAAAATAAGTCAAACGCGGAAAAATGGGGGTAGTTTTGAGGCCAGACGAGGCCCGCGCGGAGTGCCAGTTTTGTTTTATAAGGGGGGTAATTTTCATTCAGTGCTCCGCGTTTCTCACAAAAAGAGAGGGGCGCGGGGGAGTGAGGGGGTTCTTTCAGAATTATACTCCACGTTTGGTATTTTCTAAATATATTTATTTATTTATTTGAAATGGACAGGAATCAACTAAATGGTCACTCGGTTATTGATTTTTTTGTCATTTACGAAGCAGGTGTTGACCTTCTCTACTGAATGTGACAAGCGACTCTTGTTAAGTTTCTAGAGCTGTCTGGGCAGTGTCTGAGCTAGCAAATTGCGACGGTGTTAAAGGAAACATGTCCCCCACCCCCTCCCCTCACGCTTCCCCTGTGAATTTGTCCCTCGCTTTACTCTGTGGCGGGGTCAGTATTCCCTGCCCACCCCTCCCCCCCCGCCCCAATCAATAAAAAGAGAAGCTATCAAAAGGTGAACCCACGGAGGTCCACGGAGGTCCATGGGGTGAGTACAAACGCCAATATCACAGTCAAAGGACGGGGTCATGCTCACACGGATTCGGGTGGGGATGGCGGGGGGGAGGTGGAGGCGTTAAAAAACCACCTTTCTTGTTCATGTGCTTTATGGGAAGTCCCTAAGGTGTGCCAGACACCGTCTTCTTTCGTTTTTTTTTCTATATCAACTTTGCAAGTATTTATTTTATTTTATTTTATTTTATTTAAAACATATTCGTCATCGGCTGAAAGAATGAATAAGATTTACACAGAAGCAAACCAAAACGTGACATATGCATTTAGTTAAAATATTTTTTAGGCATTAGTAACGCTCTGTGGATGAGTAAATGACACCAAAACAACACAGTTAGTTGTTGCAGTTAGGAGAGATAACAATTCCCTTTGATATCTTATCTCCGCTATCTGAAAGCATGTAAAATTGGATGCAATTAACTTCCGTTTTTTTTTCTTGTTAATTGTTTTCATTATGAAGTCAAAGAGTTTCATATTCCACAGATAAACAGGAAGAATTGGTAACTATGGTAAATTCCGGATAGGGGAGGGCCCTGGGCGTGGGGTGGGTGTCCGTTGGTGAATAGGGTGTGCGTCCCCTGGTCCGATTGGTTAGGTCTGCTGCTAGTTATTTTATGTAGTTTAATGCAAGTAGAAAATGCAAGAAACAGAATCTCAACGTCTGAAAGAGCCTAGGTTTTCCTCAGTTACTCACACGGAGATCTTGCCGGGAATGTAATAGATGTGATACCAGAATGCAATGACCATAAACACCGAATGGTTTATGTGCCCTACTGACCACTTACTCATATTGCCCCAGCTGTAATGACGGTATATGCGGGCTTGCTACATATGCCCTAGCTGTAAGGACGACTTACTCATATGCCCCAGCTGTGTCTGTTGCATGTGCCCCAGCTGTAATGACGGTATATGCGGGTCTGTTACATGTGCCCCTGTAGTGATTAGGCCACATGCAGATAGTCACATGTGCCCTTATAGTGATGACGTCACATGCAGATACGTCACATGTGCTCCTGTAGTGATTACGCCACATGCAGATAGTCACATGTTCCCTTATAGTGATTACGCCACATGCAGATAGTCACATGTGCCCTTATAGTGATTACGTCACATGCAGATACGTCACATGTGTCCCTGTAGCGATGACGTCACATGTAGATACGTCACACTTGCCCCTGTAGTGATGACGTCACATGTAGATACGTCACACTTGCCCCTGTAGTGATGACGTCACATGCAGATACGTCACACTTGCCCCTGTAGTGATGACGTCACATGCAGATACGTCACATGTGTCCCTGTAGTGATGACGTCACATGTAGATACGTCACACTTGCCCCTGTAGTGATGACGTCACAAGTAGATACGTCACATGTGTCCCTGTAGTGATGACGTCACAAGTAGATACGTCACAGGTGCCTTTGTTGTTGTTGTTATTGTTGTTGTTGTTGTTGTTACGGCATACGCTGGACTTTCCAATCTGATCTCAGTTCCATATGCTGAACTGAGCACTTCACGGGTCCCCTGCTAAACTGAGCATAAATTAATTATGAAACCATTCTTTAGAATTCGAGCGGTCACTAACAAAATGATCTCAACTTGCTGAACACCTAATACACATCTTATTCCACCTCCCAGAGGTGTTCATTATTCTCAGATTTCATTTACTTTAATAGAAAAAGCTGTTCATACCCACGTAATATAATACTGTAATCAGGCACTGGCTATGCACTAAACAGCTCAGAGGTATTTGGGCAAGATAAAAGAAGAATAAAAGTGAATTTCCCGGATGTCAAATGAGAATGGTAGTCCAGTAAATGGGGCGCTGGTCACATAACACGGGGATGCCACTGGGTTTATTGGCGGACATTCTCAGTGTTTATTTGCGTTGTTGCTAAGCGGAGAAAGAGAAAGAGAGAGAGAGAGAGTGTCAGAGAGTGAGAGAGAGAAACGGCAATAGTGAGCATCTTTTTCCTGTGTACCGCTGTACCCGGCTGATTTTATGTTCGTTTTGGCAGCTCGAATGAGATAGAATTGTGTTAACCACGACTGTGTGTATTGGTGGTGTGTGTCTTGTCTCAGGAAAGATGTGGCAACTGGCCTAACTAGCTTACTGTTGGTTAATTAACGGTAACACACGGATTAAAAAAAAAAGCACACAAACACAACTGGATAAAGCGATCTCTTTTGCCTTGCCGCAAACCGAAAGGACGGTAAGAAAAATGTTGTATTTTCCGCGTGGTTTCCATTTACAAAAAAAAATAAATAAATAAATACAGGTATCAGACAATCCTACCACAAAATGGCAATAGAAAAAACACCCAATTAAAATACCATATGTTTGCATATACGAGTATTGGCATGATTAGTTTTACTGAAGAGTAGACAAGCGCTATTTGTTCAACTGTACTGTACTGTATTTTTCATGAAAAGGTAAACCCGGTATATAGTGAAACTTTCAAAGTATGGAACATGCTGTCACTGTTGGATATCTTCTTTTGTTATTGGGGGTTAACATGATATACATACACATACTGCATTGTCTGCCCTTAGCCTGTAAAGTTATGCTAATCTATCAGCAATCCAATCAGTTTGAAATTCCGGAAAAAGGACCCCGATGGGACTGGTCCGGACTACTGTTGTCCGGTTTCCTTGCTGGTACTGTTTGTGGAGTTCTTTGTTATTCAAGGAAACTAGAACGGGCCTATTGAAAGGTGATCCTATTTGTGAGGTGGTCCTATTTGTAAGATGGCCCTATTTGTGAGCAGGTCCTATTTGCGAGGTGGTCCCATTTGCGAGGTGGTTCTATTTGTGAGGTGTTCTATTTGTGAAGTGGTTCCATTTGCGGATTGGTCCTATCCAAGAGTTTGCCTGTATTTTATTATTGTATTAAATATAATAAAATTAGTGCTGAGATTACAAGTAATTCGACAACAACCAGTTTGTAACCATTCTTTCCTACATTATTGTATGGTTTTAGCCAAAGGTTTCTATAATGTTTAAAACATATCCTAAAAGTTTGTTCCCCTAAAATAAATGCATCTCACCGAGGAATTCAAACATTAAGAGCTTCCTCTTTTGCTCCTTCCCTGCTTCCTCCTTCCTTTCTCTTCTTCCGTCTTCCTCCTTCTTCCTTCTTCCTTTCTGTTCTTCCCCTTTCCTGCTTCCTCCTTCCTTTCTCTTCTTCCGTGTTCCTGCTGCCTTCCTATTCCTTTCTATTCTTCCTCCTTCCTCCTTCTTCCTTTCTGTTCTTCCTTTTCCCTTCTTCATGTTTCCTCCTTCTTCCTTTCTCTCCCTCCTCCTTCCTCCTTCTTCCTTTCTGTGCTTCCCCTTTCCTTCTTCCGTCTTCCTCCTTCTTCCTTTCTCTTCTTTCTCCTTCCTCCTTTTTCCTCCTTCCTTTCTCTTCTTCCTTTTTCCTTTTTCCTGTTTCCCCTTCTTCCTTCCTCTTCTTCCTCCTTCCTCCCTCTTCCTTTCTCTTCTTCCTCTTTCCTGCTTGCTCCTTCTCTGTTCTTTTCTCCTTTCTCTTCTTCCTCTTCCTTCTTCCTCCTCATTTTTCATTCTTCGTTCTTCTTTCCTTCTCCCCTTGTTTTCTTCCGTCTTCCTTCCTCTTTCCAGAGTGCAGATAATCGTTTTTAAACTGTTTCTAACCTACCCTTCATCCAACAACATCGCTTTTTTATTATTTCATTTAGAAGCAGAAAATTTTCCAAAATATAACACAATAGCTCCTTGGAGAAATTGGCTCTGGTGTGATTACAGTCTAAAATGTGATGTGACATTTTCTCTTGTTGCGAAGGACTGTAGTATGACGCCGTTTTGTGTTGGCTTTAGCATTTTGTTTTCCCTGTGACAGGGGGTTCTTTCCTGCTGTCTAGTTCTTTTTTATTTATGTCTACCCTCAGACGAACAATTTGGAGGGAAACTTGTCATATGCGAACCTTTTGGGAATCGGAATGTGGGTGCCATGAAATATGTTCCGATATTGAACTAGCTATTCTGCTATGCGAATGTACTGAAGTTTGATTTAACTAATGATAACCCCGCTCTTATTGCGATATAAACCATACTGCGCATTCAGTCGCGTTGCACACTGTGGTATGTCGTGCCTTTAGCAATTATATATATATATATATATATATATATATATATATATATATATATATATATATATATATGTATATATATATATATATATATATTGGTATTTATGCTTAATATATTCTTATATCATTGTTAGCACTTAGAGGATTTTCCAAATAAGCGCGTTACAAAAATCGAGTATAATAATAATAATAATAATAATAATAATAATAATGTATATATATATATATAGTGTACTCACCTTGTAAGAAGCTTTTGCAGTTGTCGGCTAGTGAAGCCGGTTGTCAACTTGAATTCCTCTGCCGCTTTGTTTTTTTTTTCTTTTCCGTTATTGGAGATATGGCGCCAAATTAGACATGTTTTGTTTCAACTACACAAGAAATCTTTGCTTAACTGTTTGCCAGCCGAAATACCCCCCATGGCTATCACTGCAGCCGAGTGTTATTAACGGAAACCTGGGTGTTTCCTGCAGTGTAGAAAGTGACTTTTCCCCAATCCAAAACAGTGAATTGTTTTTCTGTTTTTCAAACACTACCCTTAACAAACACACTCCGGGGGATTAAACAATCAGAATATTAAGGGAAATAAACAGCTTGTTCGCGTGATAATGAAAGCGATTATTGTTATCTATGTTTGTTCACAAACGATAATAAGCTGTCCAATCAGATACAACCCCCAAAAGGTCACTATGTTTGATGATAAATAAATCAAATTAGAAAAAAATTGGAAAATGAAAAATTATGGGGCCACCGTTGTTTATTTAAAAATAAACAAGCAAACAAACAAAATGGCCGAAAGCGCGTGAATGCGCATCTTTGATAATAAACAGGCGTGGTGATGGGGGAGGGAGGGAGGGAGGGAGGGAGAAACGGGTGTGATAGGGGAGAGAGGAGGGGTTTGGATAGCATTCAGTGTGTCCAGCATTCGCTCAGCGTGTTTCTGATACATGAAAGAAATATTTTGTGGGGGGGGGGGGGGTCGTTTCTACCCTTTCAGCGAAGACGCTGTGATGCCGTACGATTTTAGCACAATGCCGTACAATTTTAGCACAAGAAAGCAAAATTCTAGCGGGTGGGCGTACTTACTTACCCGGGTGGGGAGGGGGAGGGAAAGGCGGTTGTTTAAAAATTATAACGAATAATTCGCCCTGTAAAGCCATTTGAAATACGTTTGCGCAAAATCGTATATCAGACCTTGGTGCAACGTTTTTTCGAAGGAATTCAGCCCGTCTTTTTTAATGCTTATACTTATTTTCAAACTGTGGTTGCAAATTCCTCACTACCTTTACACATTGCATGTTTTTCATACTTCAGTGCCTTAGGCATTACGTTTTTCACACGTTTGATAACTGATATCGATATTAAGGATTTATTTACAAGGAAAACGAACTTTTTTGGGAGGGTAAATAGTTAACAAATTCGTTCCTTAAAGGTTAGCTAAATCATGATTTTTTAGATGGGGGTGAGGGGGGGGGGGGGTGGAGAGGAAAAAGTACCAGCCTCTTTTACAAGTGATAACTGAAGCCTAAAGATCCTTTCATGGAACCCTTTTGGTCATTACCATGGCTTTCTTGTGAATCAATTACCTGGCCTTACAGGGATATCGTGCCCTTGTGCAATGGAAAACGCTTATTAGAAGATCGCAAATGCTTATTGCATCTTAGTATTAGCTTATTTTAGTACAAGGGATGTGGGAGGAAAAAGAGAAAACTCTGTGTGGCATTTAGGAACGGTTTATTACTCCAATTGTTCGTACAAATGAGCCGATTGGGTTAAGCCCTGAAAAGTGAGCACATCCCATATGTTGATTTAGACTCAATTGTTTGCTATTGTTATTGGAGAGAAAATGGGCGAAAAGGGCGAAGGGGGAGGGGGGGCGGGAGCAGGGGGTTGGGGGATGGGGTGCGTCGGAAGAGGTGGTAGTGTATGAAGGTAAATTTCGTAAATAGAGAGGCTGGGCGAAAAGGGCGGAAGGGAGGAGCGGGGCTTGTTTGGGGGAGGGGAGAGGTGGTAGTGCACGAAACTAAACGTCCTAAATAGAGAGAACGAAGAATATCTGAGGATATTGTTAAGGATATTATTTCATTTACTTTAACCTTGAGCATTAAAATGACTTACTCAATTTGCTGCAGCCGTATTTGTTCACTACTCATGTAATTTAAAAAGGTTATTTCTATTAGAATGACATTTTCCTTACAGACCAAACCCGGTTAAGCTCCTTATAATACTTATTACTTTTGAAAGCTTCCTTAAAATGCTTGAAAACATTCTCCAAAAAAAAAAAAAAAAATACAGACTGTAATTAAATGTTTAAATGTTATAGAAAAATATTAAGCCACTCAAATGGTTAAATATGTATATCCTGAAACTTTTTGTATTTAAAGAAATAATTACATTATAGTTTCTAATAATTCAAATGACTCTTGTTGGCTGAGCTGATGATGATGCGTGTGTGTGGGAGCGGGTGAGGGTGGGGTTGGGGGGGGGTGGGTGGGGGAGAAGTGGACAGGGGTTGGGGAAGAGTTAGCAACCACTCTATCAGTACCCGCTACAACAAGTAACACTTCATTAATTATATTAACAATGAGTTAATGATTGATTTATTTTGGCTTTTTTTTCAGGAATATTTGAAGAGGGTATTGGTGCAAGGACACAACAGAGCGATGCGCTTGAATAATTTAATAGCATCGCCTCTTCTCAACTGGCTTCGGATATGATAGGAAAAGCCATTCTATATTAACACAAACTATTTTTAGACACAGCGCCTCTGCTTTGAATAGATAAGCGCGATCTTATCTATTTGGATACACTGTTTGAGTTCAAATCGCACCTCATACGTGAAAAGGCTTTGATTAAATGACACAATATGAAAAAAATTGTTCTAAATACGTTTGAAATAATTGAAAAGGATATATCGCATCAGCTTCTTAATTAGAATTAATTATTTTTTCTTAAAAGCGCCTCTTCTTTTAACTTGTCTAAAAAATTGTTCTCTAGAACACAAAATGCGATTGGGGCTCTTGACATTCTGTATTTGAGCGTAATGCGAACGTTATTATAAAACAGCTGACCTCTGAGGAGATCTTATTTATAAACACAGAGCGGATGGATATTTTATTAAGTAGTAGACAAGTCGCAGATCATGTGATGTGGCAGGCCACAGGTCACGTGATGTTACAGGTCGTAGGCCACGTGATATGACAGATCATAGGTCATGTGATCTGACAGGTCTTGGGTCATGTGATCTGACAGGTCATAGGTCATGTGATATGACACGGGGTGGTCAATAAATTAAAAACCGACAGATCAATCTGCAGAAATAGGAAATCGAAATCAAATGGTAACTACAAACAATGAGTGTATTCTTAAAATGAACAAAGCCAATGTTTCAAAATCATATTTCAAAGGAAAAGATATTGAACCTGTTTCATAGAAGGTCGTACTGAAATTGATAATTAATTGTCTGAAAGTGCACGGAAAGTTTTGCTCCTATCTGCGCAAAATTTGCGATGTTTTGAATATCTGTTGCTAAGCAAGGTTTAAGAAGACAGACAGAAAAATAATCAGAATCTAAAAACGAGACTCCCAATGCGTCGCATTCGTCACCAAAGACTAGGGATATAAATTACATCTGAAATCTAAACGAATAAAAGTCGTCAAGTGTCAAAAACCCAAACGTCTTAAGTGAAGAAGAAGTGAATATCGTGAAGGCGTTAGGCGTGGGCTTGTGTGTGTAATTAACAAGGAATGTAAATACAGGCCTTAAGCAGACGGTTTTCATTGAAAAATATCTGTTTTGTTGGTATTTATGCAGTTTAGCAACCCATACAATTATGAATAATAAAAGCAGCTGTTTATCAGCTGTCATAACAGCTGTTATGACAGCTGTTTGGATAGCGATGCATCTCTGTGCTGTACACGTCCGTGCAAATATGAGTCAACGCATTATAAAAACAGACTACGGCCGAGTGCGCGGGAAACTCCGAACATTCCCGAACAGCAATCTTCCGGATGTGGAGATATACAAAGGCCTACAATACGCCACCACGATGGGGAGCAGCTTGAGGTTCATGCCACCCACGAGCCCCGTATTCAGATGGTCTGTGCCACGGATTGCCTTCGATTTTAAACCGGTGTGCCCTCAGAAAATCCCGAGTATTGAGAAGCTCCGGCAGACGATACCGCACGGGAGACTGGATCATATACAAAGGATTATCCCCTTCATAGAGGAACAAACAGAAGACTGTTTATACCTCAATATCTACGTGCCAGTCACAGGTGAGTGTAATTAGTGCACGGGAGCCGTTTATACGGTGGACCATTGATATTATTACACCCTCCCATTCCTCAACCTTTGCCAACCCGTGGCCAGAAATAGCCTTATTTTCTAGTCTTCTAAATGAGCTGGAAGCGGGGGTGGGGGGATTGGGAGGGGGGGGGGGGAGTTGGTGGAGGGGCTTTAACCTCCGGATGGTCTTACTCAGGTGCCTATCCGTATCATGAATCACCGCTGTTGCTGGTTGTACATAACCTACTTTTTCAAGGTTTGTGCTTTTTTCTGAACATCTCAATGGTATCTCCGTTTTTATTTCTTACTGAAAATATCTGCAGATATCTGTAGATACTGTAGGTACTTCTTATGAAATACCATGGTGAATATTTATGTATCAGGACTCAATAGACAGATTTCTCTTTATAAAGAAAATTTAGTAGAATCAACTGAATGTTATCATTGTTTTAAGATGTGAGATGTGATTGGCTTAAATGTTGTTCGGTGTCAAAACATGTCTTAATCCGTCATTTAAACCTTAAAAACTAATAATAATAATAATAATAATAATAATAATAATAATAATAATAATAATAATAATAATAATAATAATAATAATAATAAACTAGATACAGGTTTTAGATTTATATGAGGAGATTGAGGCAGAAGAAAAAATAATTAATTGAATTAATCAAATTAAATGAGAATTCTGCATTGAATGTTTGATTGATCGTCAGAAAAAAATCAATCACATTCATGAGAAAGAAAGAAAACTACGATAGTGTATTAAATGAAAACATTTGGGACGGATAGGAATCACTATTTAATTATTTTAAGACACTTTTCAGAGAAAATAAGTTTGAGAGCGACAGTTTTATAGGGATTAATGGTGTTAGTTTTTGTATGGTTTACGGATGGCTTCTAGATGAAAAGACGAGCTATGAAATTACCCCGGGGAAAAACAATAATGTACAAACCACATTACCGATTTGTCCTTATTTCGGAAAGACGAGCAATCAGAACTCCTCGACACATCTTATTGCTTAGAAGAGGAATCCTACGAAACCGGGAGATAAAAGGCGTAGAACCGATCGATCACGTAATTATAGCCCCGGTAATTGAGGTCACAGTATGATTAACTTTATGATGTGGCGCTGGGCGATGCGCTAGGACGGAGGGGGGTGGTGGAGGTGGTGTTTTGGGAAGAGTGGGGGTGGGGGAGGGGGACAGGGGGAAGAGGGGGTGCTGGTGTTTGCTGTAAAGGGGCCAGGCATTTGTCAGGTCGGTTAGTTTGCATGCAAAGTCCTATGAATTCTTTTGTCATCAAACAGGATGTAATCAATCGGCGCTTCTTCTCTCTTTCAGCCATTTCCTTAGTTTCGGGTATCCACAATATAACGTCACCCTACTGGCGTTGTATAAAGACAAGTCTCCTGTATCTTCACCCCCGCCCCCCCCCCCCTGCCAGAGGGGAAAGAGGGTGATTCTCGAATGAATATAGGGAATATAGGAAAGGAACGTTTTCTTTAGTTATCAGCATTTTTTCCCTTGGAAAAGCAGGCTAAATTCAAGCTGTCAAATAGCGTATATTTTTGCAGATGCGACTTTCTTCCTTACCACACTAGCTTATGTTTGTTTTTTTTTAACAATATCGAGAAAGTTTTTTTTCTGGTGTGCAAAACATAAATTTTAAGAGCCAAATAACTTTGTTTCATGCTTGAAACGAACCGAATACTTCTTTGTCCTCGTTTTTCTACTTTGTGAAAACCTCTGTGAACTTTCGCGTTTTGTGGGGAGGGGGGAGGGGGGGGGGGAGGTCGGGGTGGGGGGCGAGTCCATTCACACTCTTATTGACAATATTCAGAAGCAATTTTAGGATAACGATATTACTCTATTTGTGTATTCCCAGTAGAGAAAAACAAATAGGAGGTTTTATTTACACAAATGCAATATTTTATTGCTAATCCCAGACATCAGATGCGAAAGGCTTTATTTGTGTATTTTGCTTTTCTCAAAAAAAGGAAAAAAAAAGGAAAAAAAAATAGCTCAAATGTCTTCTACAGAGAATTCGCCTTTTGTAGAATTCTCTTGTAACACTCATAAAAACGAAAAGAAAACAGCAGCCACATATTCATATTACCGTGTAGTCACCATATGGTATCGTTATAGCGTTCAACATATGGTGCTTACCATATATAGACGATGTGGTGATCATCTGGGGAGTAGATATCGCTCACATGTTATCGCACATAAGGTCATTGTTATTCAACATGTGGTGACCACTGTGTAGCAAGCCACATGGTTGTTATATGGCAGACATGTGTTAGGTAGGAAAATATTTCATAAAACTCCAATGATAAAGAGCTTCACATCAACATATATTAAAAGCTAAAACCGTATACTTGACGAATAACACAAGGTGATAATCTACTATGGCCGAAGAATGACATATGACGAAGAATATGGTTACCATATGATTGTTTAAAGTTTTTCATTAATTTATTTCTTTTCATTTAGGCCAGCAGACACCACTTCACATTACAGCAGACACCTCCCCACATTACATCAGTCACCACGTCACATTACAGCAGACACCGCCCCACATTACATCAGGCACCACCTCACATTACAGCAGAGACCACCTCACATTACATCAGACACATCTCATACTTCATCAGGCACCACCTCACATTACAGCAGACACCACCTCACATTACAGCAGAAACCACCTCACATTACATCAGACACCATTTCATACTTCATCAGGCACCACCTCACATTACATCAGACACCATCTCATACTACATCAGGCACCACCTCACACTTCATCAGGCACCACCTCACATTACATCAGACACCTCCTCACATTACAGCAGACACCACCCCACATTACATCGGACACCACCTAACATTACATCAGACACCTCCTCACATTACAGCAGACACCACCCCACATTACATCGGACACCACCTCACATTACAGCAGACACCTCCCTCCATTACATCAGTCACCACGTCACATTACAGCAGACACCGCCCCACATTACATCGGACACCACCTCACATTACGGCAGACACCTCCCCACATTACACCAGGCACCACCTCACATTACAGCAGACACCACCCCACATTACATCAGGCACCATCTCATACCACATCAGGCACCATCTCACATAACATCAGGCACCACCTCACACTAGATCATTCACCATGTCATACTACATCAGGCACCACCTCACATTACATTAAACAACTGAAATTTATTGTTCGAGGGGTCAATATATCTGAAGATTTTCTCCTGAAGTATGAACTACCACACCTCTCCTACACTTTTTCCATATTTCACACATGTCATTTTCCCTTTATTTTCCATCTAACGAGATTTAGGCCACAAATAATAATATTTTGGTTCTCATACACAGCCTCTTCCAATGGGATTACTGTTATAAACAACACCTGCCTTTATTTTCCATCTAACGAGATTTAGGCCACAAATAATAATATTTTGGTTCTCATACACAGCCTCTTCCAATGGGATTACTGTTATAAACAACACCTGCCTTTATTTTCCATCTAACGAGATTTATGCCACAAATAATAATATTTTGGTTCTCATACACAGCCCTCTTCCAATGGGATGGGGGGGGGGATTACTGTTATAAACAATACCTGCCTTTATTTTCCATCTAGCGAGAGTTAGCACACAGATAATAATATTTTGGTTCTCATACACAGCCCTCTTGCAGTCAAATTACTTTTATAAACAACACCTGCCTTTATTTGTTTTATTCAAGAAAGCAATTCCTTATTTGGGTAGTCCCTTCAGCCTTCTACAATAAACACTCCGAGATATCCCAAATATGACCTCTGCCAAAGTTATAGAATGCAGATATGAAGTTTATAGAGGGTCGTTTCTTTTTTGGTAGCGTGTCTGACTGTAGAGAGAATTCCAATGTATCTCAAAATATTTGTTTTTATATTATATTTTGCTGTAAATTGAGTAAAAGAACCGAATTTTCTTGAGCGTCGCTTGAGTCTTGGATTTTTTTATTACACCATTATCATACCAATTTAGTAATTATACACTTTTGCCCTACACCAAAATTTGGTATATGAATGCTTTGATTATATCATTCCTTGCAGATACTTTGAAATATTTTTTAAAAACATTTTGCCAAAATGCAGCTAATTAACATCATGCAAAAAGTTTATTAAGACATGCAGTACTCCTATTGGTTTTAATTAAGGTATAAAGTTTCACTCCACCAAAAACCCGCTATAATGCGTAAAACCAGGCCATTCTCAATGACATTTGACACTCTAATCTACACTTCTCAACTCACCTTCCCCATACAAGGCCATTCTCAGTGACATCATTTGACACTCTATATCTGAACTCCCTTTCCTCATACTACGGCACTCTGAATGACTTAATTTGACACTATACATTTACACTTCTCAGTTCTCAACTTCCTACCTTGCCAGAAGAACTTCTTATCTCAAGTTAAGTAAGCTTAACTTAAGATATGGAGTGAACTTAACCTATGTTTGGCCAGATCTCTTTGAAAAACTCAGCAGTCAAACCACCAAGCGACTCGTTACCATATGATTGCTACATTATTTACTGAGAGCAAAATGGTGAAAACAAATGGTGAGATTTGGCAAAATATCTCCCTAAATAGTGAATTGTAGTTTGCTTTAATAAGACACTAGATCCAGGTAAAGTTACTGGCGAATAAGTTTTATTTTGGAGTAAAGAATTTTGTGTCTTTTGTTGTATTTTCTTTTCTTTTTCTTTCTTTCTTTTTTTCTGTTTCGTACAACCCTAATGGCACACACTTCTACTTACATCACGACTGTTCGTTTTTTAAACATTAATTATTGAGTATTAAATTTCCCTGCTAAAATTAATTATGTCTACTTTTAACAGCCTGTGCCATAAAGAATGCGTTTTTATGCTGGATTTCATTAATGAGAACGATGATACAGTGTGCTTATTAAATGCTTATTAAACAAAGTCGAAGAAATATTTATGAAAAGGAAGTAAGTAATGTCAATTAAATTAAGAACTGTTGTTAAGCAAAGACATTAATACAAAGGGACAGATGCCCAGATATTTGTTTTACAAAACCATTTCGCTCCCAAAATAATCTTAAATTACAGGACTTAATTTAAAACGGCTTACTTCTGAAGCCCTTTGACTTCATCTCAACTTCTTAGAACACAGAGCAGTTTTACATGATTACCTTTCACAGTTGTGGAAAAAATTGCTTATGAAATAAATATTAAAGGCGTGTGTTCAAAAACAGAGTTAAATATCAGTAGATTATAGAAAATTTCTGTCTGGATTTTGTTAATGGTGTAATTATTAGTTTTCAGCGAGGGTCAAGGTCGAAAGGTTAAAGGGTAGAAGTTGGCTGAAAGCGTTGTTATAATCACTGGAATAAACATATATTTCATCTCACATATCTGTAAGATTGTTTAAGGTTTCCAGGAGTCTTACGTTAAAAGTATTTTATTTGAGTTTCTTATTGTCTTTAGTAAGAACAAAATGATAACGCCGAATTGATTTACTCACAGCTTTTTAGTCGACAAAGCTTTACTGATTTGTCGACGAAGTTTTCCTGCATCAGGCCGTTGAAATATGTGCAGACTAGAGCTAAATGGCCACTGCTTGCGCAAGACATTTTTCAAAGGCTGAAGAAAGAAACAGTTGGAATTTACACTCTGAATATTTGTAGCGAATCATAATACGCAATTTTCTCCTATATCATCTTCCATTACTGTGATTTAGATTTAGTAAGACCAATCAAAGCTTTACATTCAGCTACTAATTTGTAATCTTTCCTTTTTTGGATGGGAAGTTGTGGTTAAGTGTTTAGGATGAGAGTTGTTATACAGAGAAGACTTACCATGAATGGAATATGTGTTAATTCCCGTGTAACTGGTTTAATTAAATAAGTATTTTTACAGGAAACTCCTTGAACTATATACCCGTGAACTATATAACTATGAACTTATAACCAGGGACTATATGGCCATGAATTGTATAATCAGGGACTATATAATCATGGACTACATAACATGGGACACAACAATTGATGGACACGAAAATAGGGCATGGCACTAAAATGCAACAAAATAACATAGTAAATACTGTGAGTAAATCTTTTCAGATATTCTTTACCTTATTTTTCGGTTTTTTCCTCATTTTCGCCCCAAAACGGTTTTGTAAAACTTCTAGATGCTTCGAGCTGAAAATCCGCGGATAAAAGTGTCTACATGGGTCAAGGTCATATTGAGAAAAACCTTGATTTAACAAAGTCTGTGCATCTCAGTAAGAACAAATGAGAGCTGATTTTCGGACTTTACTCCTACAAGTTCCTAGGTAACGTTCCTGGCCTACATGGTAAGCAGTTAATAGCCTTTTATCTTGACTCTGACCTTGAAGATCGGGGCTGAATATCAAAAAGCACCATATCTCCTAAGCCGTTTGTTATGTATATTTATATTAATGATTTATGTATGACCTATAACTTGTTCACGGTAGACAGACGGAAGA
Organism: Protula sp. h YS-2021; assembly: GCA_949752745.1. NCBI lineage: Eukaryota > Metazoa > Annelida > Polychaeta > Sabellida > Serpulidae > Protula > Protula sp. h YS-2021. Next base: position 8,437,570 of record OX457034.1, read on the forward strand.
AATCTGTTCAGATAATTACTGGTTGAGAACGTGATAAAGACTGAGTGATGGGGAGTGTCTGTGATGCTCGTGTGCTCTTGTGTACAGAAGTGTGTTCGTGTTTTACTGTCCTGTCAATATAAAGATGTTTATGCTGTAAAGAGAGTGTTTGATGTACTGCTGGTAGTATAAAGATATCTATGATGTACAGAGGTGGTATAATTCCATGCCAGTATGAAGAGTTTTGTGATGTATAGAGGGGTTTGTATAGACAATGTGTGAAGTGAAAGACTGTGCCTCTATAGAAAGCAATGGTAGTGTAAAGCTCTGTCTGCGTGAAGAATGTCTGTGGTCTGCAATTCTGTCTGTATGGGGGTGTGTGTTTATGATGTATAATTTACCTTTATGGAGATTATTCGTTGTCCTGGTGTACAGTTTACACGCACAGATAGCGCTTATATGCTCATTATTAATGGCTGTGCATTTTGCAGGCAGAGCTCTGCTTTGTTTAACTTTTGTACTTTGTGTACACTTGTATATTTATGTATGCTTATTTATCAAGATTTCTTGTGATGTATTAAGTACCTAGTTGTGATGTAGTAAGATTTAGCTGTGGTGTATCATGTACTTAGTTGTGGTGTATTAAGTACTTAGTTGTTGTGTATTAAGCACTTAATTATGGTGTATTAAACACTTAGTTGTGGTGTATGAAGTACCTAGTTGTGGTGTATTAAGTATCATCTTTGTGATAGAAAACCGCCGACAGTGCACTCCAGGAAACAACATTAAAGAGCAAATACACCAACCAATCGTGGCTGATATTTCATGCAGTAATTGTTTCATACGTTCTGTCTGTCCTTTCAATTGCTCTTCAGCCAATGGCAATCTAAAAGAAAAAAGTGCAGACCGAAGTCTACTTAATATCGTGCAAAATATTACCCCTTAATTATTAATGTAAATCTCATGGGTATGAATGTGGTATTTTGGTATAATTTTCTTCATTTCAGAACATTTAGTTCACATTTCACATACACTTAGTTGTTAATAAAGCACACTATTAATAACAAAATATAAATGATTAAAATAAAACAATGATATTAAAATATCTAGGATGCTTTTTAATGAAAGTGGGCGCCTATGCTTTAAACACAGCCTTTAGTGCTCATATCCCGCCCTGAATTGAGATGAAGTGAATGATTCTCATGCACTAATTACATTAGATAACGTATCAGTCATTCTAAAACAAAGATTGCCCTATTCTGGGGGAAAACATATACACAGCAGGGGAACCTGTTAATGAATGACGTACTTTGTAATGTCATCAATAATTAATTGGTATTTAAAGGTCTGCTTTACTTATGGCTTCAAGGCTGTTTCCATAACACTGATACTTTTTAGCAGTTAATTGACACAAAAAGGCAGTATGGAAATCCAGGAGTTTATTGTAGTAATTGTTTCAAGTTTTTACGTATAACTTCAAGTCTGCTTCCGTAGTGCTACTACCTTTACACAAAAAGGCGGTATGGAAATATTGTATGGATTGTTTCAAACCTTCTAGGGAAATATCTTATACTTTTTATTGTATGGATTGTTTCAAATCTTCTAGGGCAGTATCGTATACTTTTAAATCCTGGATGTAACAAAATCACGATCGAAATATGAATGTTATAAAATTAATATACTGAGTGATTATATAAGGAATCAATAAGAATTATTGTTACAATTATTTCTAATTCTAGCACACTGCTTATTTGATTTTGTAGAAGAAACTATGAACGGAAGATAGTGGAAGAGGTTTCTCTGTTGGGTAAATTGCTCTTTGTGAAATTACAAACGATTACTGCTATTCCAGATTAATGCTTCATTACTAAGTCTTAATACATAACAACTTAGTGCTTAATTATTTCACAGTTATACTTCATTGAAAGCACAAAAGGTTCATCATTATTGTGTTGGGAGTATTGATCAAAACTGAATCTGTACTCAAGCATGCACAAGCTGTGTGACGTCATATGCTTTGTTACAGTACTGCTTCGTGTACCCCATGAAGTGTCTCGTATACTTAAGCATATGCAAGCTGAATGATGTCACATGTTTTGGTTCTACTTCGTGTACCCCGAGAAGTGTCTCGGGTACTCCAGCATACATAAGGTGTGTGATGTCATGTTTTTTTTCAGTACTGCTTCGTGTATCCCATGAAGTACTCCAGTTCTGTGTTGGGTACTAGGCGTCCGCATATTGTCTGATGTGCTGTTACTGCTTCATGCAGCAGTGCCCATTGTCGAATTGTTCCAATTCCGCGCCATCTCAAGGTCAAGAACTGTTTCATGTACTTTCCCAGGGCTTCCTGGTGTACTTGAAGTGCACTGTCTTATGGGCTGTTCATGTTTTTTTTCTTATGAAACAGTGGACTTTTGGAGCGAGCTCTGTGTTACACATAAACTCAGAGCTGGGATTTAAAAAGTAGTTTCGCTATTTAACACTTGACAAGCCCTTGGCTTGCAAGGGTTATATGAATTTGTGCGAGCAAAATTCGTCCTTTTTTTCTTCTTGACACTTTTTCCGATTTTTTGTGTCTTCTTCTCCTCTAACACTATGGGCCCTGCGACCATGAAACTTGGGACTTATGAAGAGCTTGATCTAAACATGTGCATGTCACTTTTTATTTTCGTCTTTTATTTCGTTTTCTTTGTTAAAACGCCATGTAAAAAGAGCGTATTTTTGCAAGTAAATGCGTAGCATTTAACGACGGCACAGAATACACATTTGCTCAGTGAGCTTTGTGTGAGCTCTCACTGCGTAAATAGATAACAAGGCGTATGCCTGATCAGTCAATAAAACTTTAAGTCAACAACAACCAAACAGTACTCGGCTTATAAGACGTATTCAAGCTGTGTTGTTTGCAATATATTATTCAAGAAATAACCCATTGAAGGAAGTATTTATGCGTTTTAATTTTGTCAAGTGTTTAACATTTCGCTGGCGGAATGAGCTTCTAGTTCAATAACTGAAGTTTCGGTGGTATTCCCAGTGAGTGGACTGAATCAACAGGTCTTACAAACAGCTGATCGATACTAAGTAGAGATTGACTGTTAGACATCAACATAAGCTGTTGTAAGTATTACCTTGTTCCACGTCTCTCGCACTTGTACAACACAGTTTTGTGTACTAGGCATGCTCGTTCTCATGTATTGGTCCAGTATCCGTGTACTAGGCGTGCACTGTTTCGTGTACTGACGTAGTACTCGTGCATTAGACGTGCATTGTTTTGTGTACTGATCCAATACTCGCGTATTACGGGCACGCTGTCTCGTTGGCCGCTCATAAACTGTGTCGTTTGCTTAACGTACTGGAATGTACCAGGCTTGCAGTGTTATGTACTTATGTGCTGGTCCTATATTCTTCGATGTACTATAATATACCCCCAGTGTCGTTTTTACTGAGAATGATTGATAGGCCACGCCTAGTTCAAGCTTCAGAATAATCAATAGAGATTCTTTTTTGATGGAGTGTAATAGATCCATTTCCCGTGAATCTCTCGTCTCTCCAAGAGCTAAGCCTCTGTTGGGAGTTCGTTTACAGTCTATAGTCAAAGCCAACCAAAACTGGCGTTTAAACTCGTCGCTACACCAACAAAATACAATGGCTACACCAACCAAATACAATGGCTACAACAAAAAAATACAATGACTACACAAACAAAATACAATGGCTACACCAACCAAATACAATGACTGCACAAACAAAATACAATGGCTACACAAACAAAATACAATGACTACACAAACAAAATACAATGGCTACACCAACCAAATACAATGACTACACAAACAAAATACAATGGCTACACAAACAAAATACAATGGCTAAACCAGCAAAACACATTAGCATTTGACGCAGATTAAACGCAAATCATTATATAGCTAACTAGAGCAAAGTAACATTGGTAGCTTTTTAGGATTACAAGAGATCCTGATATGTATGTGGTGCTCTAGAGTACGTGTGTAATCAAAGCAGGAGAGTTACAGATCACTGTTAATATCATGATCGAAATGGCAATTCGATTATACTGCACTGCGTTATTTGATCGGGGAACTGTAGAACAATGACTCGGCATCACTTGGTTTTGTCATTGTCCGCATTATTTCACAAGGGTAACACATAGGACACTGTGGAATCACATATATACTAGCAGTAGTTGCAATTATGCTATTGCCAATCACATACCAGGGGTTCATTGCGATTTCTGTCCAGAAAAGTTGAAAATCTGAATGCGAAAGCTGAAGTGCCAGAAATTTTGGGGTGAAAAATAAAACTGGTAAAGTTATTACAAATACAAGTTGTTGAAATGCAAGGTTTGGTTCTAATTGCAATTAGGCTATGAGTAGGTGTCGAACAGCCAACCAGCGGCACCGCAATATGCATACTGAAATTCAACCGACGCAGAGACACAGGACGCAAATAAAAGAATAACTATGACGATTTGTGACGTCATGTGACGTAAAACGAACAATTTACGTTTTCACCATGGTACTTGTGTAGCATATGCCAGCAGTGTGTTATTACCACGACAACAAGCAGTACTTAATCAACAGCTATGAGCGATATTAAAACAAAATTAAGCGATTTTCATTTCATATACAGAGTAAGCTATCAAAGCCAAATGACTGCCTTTTTTGCTATTAAAACAATAGGTGGCAACACAGCTATGTAAAATATACAAAAAAACTCAATGCTTTCTGTCACCTAACAGCGTATTATTTTTCCTGGTGTGTGCTTTAGCTGTTGCTGGTTAGTTTTTAGCTTAATTTCTTGTTCTATTTTACTCTTTATTGCCACTGCTGTGTAATGTTCGAACCGTTTTGTTGGTTAAATAAATCATTAGACGTTTTAAAACAAAATGAAAGTTTAACGATGTGTCTGCAGTAACGTCTAATTAGGGGGTGGGCATCCGGGGATTAGGTACGTGTTTTATGGGTCATTTTTTTCACAATGGATTTCGTTTGAAAGAGCCACAGAAATGCAGCTGTTGTGTTATATCGTTGTTTCAACGGCTTGGTGGAAATAAAAGCTGCGCAGACTGTTCTCGATTGCTTTGTGAAGTAACCATTTAAACGTGTGAATGGCGGAATGATAATAATAATAATAATAATAATAATGAATTACGAGGATGAGCACAAATGCAATGAAGATGGCGATGATAATGATGATATGATGATGATGATGATGCCTATGATGATAATCATGATGCCAATGATCATGATGACGATGGTTATGATGATGATGGCGATGATGATGATGATGATGATGATGATGATGATTTTGATGGTGATTATGATGATGGCAATGATGATGATCAAGATGATAAAGATGGTGATGAAAATGATGAAGATGGTGATGATGATGATGATGATGATGATGATTATAATGATAATGATGATGATGAGGATGATTTTGGTGGTGATTATGATGATGGTAATGATGATGATGATGATGATGATGATGATGATAAAGATGATGAAGATGATGATGATTATTATAATGTTGATGGCAATTATGCTGATGATGATGATGATGATGATGATGATGATGATGATGATGATGATGATGATGATCCGGGCTTGACAGAAGGTGTGATCGCACCCTGCTAGATATGCCGGTGGTTGCTTGGGTATGGTGTGACTGACAGGTTTTAATAACATTCAATTAACTCGAAAGCCATGGGGCAAGAATGAAATACGTGTCAGCCTATCCATGCCAGTTAGAAGAAGGAGTCTAAGGTTGGGCGATAAATGACTGTTTTATCTCTGCCTGACACAACGCTTCCGTTCTAGACAAAAAAAAAAAAAAGAAATAAAAAAGAAAACAATGGTAGTGGGTGAGGTGGAGGAGGAGGTGGTGGTGGTGGTGGTGGTGGTGGGGGGGGGGGGAGAGGGAGGGGGTTCGCATAGTAGAACAGTGCGGTTGATATCATTTGGGGTGTTTGAAATTTTAATTTTAAAAACTTTATGATTCACCTATTGCCATGAACTTAACTGAATCATTAAGACATCACAGAACAAGTGGATTCAGGATTTTTTGTGGTGGGGGAGGGGGAGGGGGAGCGTGGGATGGTCGTAATTCACAGCCTCCTCCCCTCCTAGGCAACTTAAAGTTCTGGATCCCTGCATAACTTGAGGGCCATCCGTGTAGTACGTACGCCAAATTTTCGGCCCCCTATCGTATGTACCTCGTGGATGGCCCCTTATGGATTGTTCTCAGATGGATGGTCCCTTACGGATGATTCCTAATGGATGGTCTCTTCTGGATGGTCCCATATGGATGGTCCCTTTGAATGGTTCCCTGATAGATGGTCCCTTACAGATGATCACTTATGGATGGTCTCGTCTGGATGGTTCCTTATGGATGGTTCTTATGGATGGTCCCTGATGGATGGTCCCCATGGATGGTCCTAGATGGATGGTCCTTCCTTGTTCTGGGGGGTATTCTTAAGCGTTCTGCTCTTTGTTTGCAGCCAGTAACAACTCCGGTCTCCTGCCAGTGGTGCTGTTCATTCACGCAGAGAGCTACGAGTTTGGCACCGGAAACGCATACGACGGAAGCGTCCTGGCGGCGTATGGCGGCGTCATCGTAATCACCGTCAACTTCCGGCTAGGGCCTTTTGGTATGTTTACTATTATCATAAGAAGATGTTATGGAGCATGTATACAATAGAAAACAGCAACAACATATAAAGAAAAATACATTTTAACTCAATCATTTTCTTTTCTTTGTCTTTTTTGTGCATCAGATAAGTTAAAACGCCAGCGTACCACCAAGGTGAAAAAACTGCAGTTCAAAGAAGCCCGCAACTAGCCAATCATTTCCTTTTCGTTTGAGTAATTAGGTCACGTGGTCTATCAGTATCAAGACTATATTCTCGCCCTACTCTTCAGTACCTCCACATTTTCTGGAGAGTATTCGGATTTGAATACTGTTGCTATGTAAGAGCATACCTCTACGGCGGTTCGATCTGCTTTCTTTTCGACCCGTTTGTCCCGCATGTCCAGTGGGGATTCCGCGAAAATAGTACTATTCATGAAAGAGTATAAATATCCCGCTTAGCGTTTATACATAGCACACAGTGCTTTCCAGAGGTCATCTGTCCAATAACAACGCTTTAAACACACGTGCATTACCCAATCACGTTGCAGGATTTCTTAGCCGCGGAGACAGTAACGCGCAAGGCAACTACGCCCTGCTGGATTTAGTCGCGGCTATGCATTACATCCGTCAAAACATTCAGCCTTTTGGAGGTGACCCTGACCGGGTGACATTGATGGGTCAAGGTCATGGTGCAGCGCTAATCAATCTCCTGCTGGTCTCGCCTGTGACAAGAGGTAAATATTGCATAGCAGAAAATACTACATTGTCAATAAAATATTGTATATTTAACAAAATATTGTACAGTAAATAAACTAGTTAAAGAGTAGTTATGAGGCAAGGGGAGGGATAGCTTTGGCAGGTGCTTCCACGATAAGGGCATCTTCGTATGTTTAGATGAGGGTGGTGCTTCAGCGGTAATAGGCGGTTAGAAGAGGGATAGCTTTGGTATTTTTAGATGGCGGAGGGAGGTGCTTCCTCAGTAAGGGAAAAATGGCAGCTATATATATTTAGATGGGGGCGGTGCTTCACCAGTAATGAGAAGGATAGCTTTGTATTTTTAGAGGTGCTTCTGTGGAACTATAAAAGGCCCAGCATCATTTTTATTCCAAGCCAGACAACATTAGCCTGTGTATGGAGAGGAGGGTGGGGTTGGGGCAGGGGGGGGGGGGTGGGGTGGGTGTTGATACTGAGTATTGAAAAGTTACACACTCATTTATGATTTTTCTTGCACTCAACATGTGAACACTTAATGATATATATAATGATATAATCTGGATATAAATCATGGGTTGCCAAAGAGAACTGTAAATATCATTCCAGATAAAAAGAAAAATATGTCTTATGATCGGTTTGACCCCATAAAAATCTTCAGTTCAGTTATTTAATTTGACTGGAATACAATAATGACTGACTAATCAATCGGAAATCACATAAAAGTATATTAGAAATGTATATAAAAAAGAACACATAAAAACCACATAAATAATTTATTATGAAAATAAACCGCTGGAGGTAAAGCCTCCTGCTACGAGCCAACTGACATCTAATAAATTATTAAATCCATTGTTACTCTAGTTTTAAATCCTTGTTTTTTTTTACTTGTGTACATGTCTTTAGTACTTTATGGTGTCGATTTTTATTGCAAATACAGTTTATTGTGTTTAAGTTTTAAAAGGTTGATCAATGTTTCAGCCAGAAATAAAAAAAGAAGTAAAATTCGAAAAAAAAATGGTCAATGTAATTGCATAAGAAATGTCATTCTGCTTCGCTTCTGCTTCTATTATTCAAGCCCTAAGACTTGTTATAGAGAGAAAAGCAAAGAAGCTGATCGATGTTCTCATTGAGCAGACATCATTCGTTGAGAACACTGTAAAAGTGCCTATTCAAATAGGCCAATCTATCTGGGGAGGGGAGGGGGTGTGGGAGGGATGGGAGGGGGGTGTTCTGCTCATTAAAGAAGAAGAAGAAAAAAATGACTATGGAGGGAGTGTCTGAAGGGGGGAAGCCAGGACATCTTTCTAAACGATGTTCTTCTTGCTCAAATGGAAACGAATCGTGCTGCCGAAACAATCAATATACAGTGGAACTTTTGCTAGCGGACCCTGTTCGGTCAAGCGACCAGACGGGATTTAGACCGCCTATGAGAGTGCTCCAAAGTGGATTTGTGGGTTGGTCTGTTTCCGGGGTTATCTATAATGGCGTGAATTAGAACAGGATTGACGAAAACTGGTCATTTTTTGTCGGTTGCTCTTTTATTCCGGGAGTGATCTTATGGCGTCCTGGTAAACCACAAGTAATTTTTCATAATTCTAAGCTCTGTTTCCTGATTCTCAGAGGTCGACTTTCTAAAAAAAACTGCTAATTTTCTCCTGGAGTTAATAAAACAAAGAAACTTCTAGCGAGTGGTGGTTTAGCGGCTGAGAAATCAGGAGTGACTCCTTCACGAGTTTGTTTGTCGCAAGGAAAAGGAAACCACATGTGGGAGAAGCTGCTCGGTTTAAAACCATAGTTACACTAAAATATAATTGAAGGGGTGCATGCATAAACTTGATAACTCCACTTATCAGGAAAATGCACTATTACCACCACGGTATTTCTTGGCCTCTGTTCTATCACATATGTAAGTCTTACACCTCAAAACCGATTAGAAGTGGGCATTTTTTAGGAAAAGGCGATGGGAAAACCTATGTTTGTTACTAAAATTTCAAACTTTAAAAGCGTTTTTCTCCACTGCTGATAACTGCAGTTATCAAGTTTATGCATGGACCCCTTCAATTATCTGTGCATATATTGAGCCCAATTTCGCAGAATGCAATGTTACGCATTGGTGACCAGTTAAGGCCCATGCTTGTAGATTATTGTAATAAAATGTGTTGAAATGAGAAACCTCTTCCGATGAGGTAAAAGGATATAGCTCTAAAGAACTTAAGTTACAAAATGCAGAATAAAAGATAATTGTGATAATTGGAAAACCCCTAGAAAAACAATTTCGAGAACCCGAATACCAGAATTTGTACATACTGATACAGAATTTGTACATACTGATGTCTACTAATCGCATAATGTTTGCACTGCTGGGATCAATATCTGGAAAGATGTTCATGATAACATGAGCTTAATCAAATATATCATGAACACTGTAAGAAAGCTGTGATGCTTGATGTGTTTGATAATCGATACTCGAACAAAAGCACTTGGTTGCACATCCATTAATGTTCATGTGAGGAAATAAAGAAATAGCTGTATAAGTGTAGACAGAGTTCCAAAAGTGTGCACCAAATTGCATTTGTTGACATTAAAAGGCTTTCGAGTATGTGAAAACCTAATACGAACACACGATCTAACTAACAGAAGGACTGTTCAGAGTCCTTAAGATGTCGATAGCGCAAAATTAAAACTGACGTTATCAGAAGGAGTTTCGTGGATGAGAATGTTCATGCAAAGACAATGCATGATGTCACAACTATGGTTTAAACTTCTATATTCTTATAGATCATTAGTTAAATTCTACCAAAGGACGAGATGCAAAGGTTTAACTGTTTTAACTCTGTTGCCCACTGAAGGCCAAAACATAGAATTTAATTACATTTGGGACCCAAGGACCAAAAGTAAAATAATTAATCTTGTCTTGTAGTTATTTTGTCCTTTGCCTGGCCGGTTTATCATTTAAACCCAGTTCCGTTCCTAATTGATTGCATTAACCCTCGAAACTGCGTTTTAACACAATTGTATGTGAGTGAGAACATTTTGCTGTGAAGCAAAACATGACACGGAATGGTAGTCCTCTATTTTTGGAAATGCCTGTCCTCATAACGCTTGCAACTTAAATAGGTTGCCGGGAAAAATTAAAGAAATAGCTCTTATTAACAAGTAGGAGCCTTGCAAAGAGTATATTGAAGTTTGTTCGGAAACAATGTTTAGGGCCTTTTTCTCTGTAGTGGTCTGTTTTTTCTGTCATTATTACTCCTGTAGCCAAACTGGGGGCAGGACCACCAAATTTCGCACATACCTGGTATTTGACCAGAAGCTTTGCTTGTCAATCTTTATTTTCACCTATTTTCATTTTCCTTGATCAAAACGCGAAGCAAAAACAAAAACAACAAAAACTAGAGCCTCATTTTGCTAGCGAAATGTTAAACACTTGACAAAAATTAAAACGCAAAAATACTTCCTTCAGTGGGTTATTTCTTGAATAATATATTGCAAACAACACAGCTTGAATACGTTTTATAAGCCGATTTGGTTTGGTCGTTTGGTTTTTGTTGACTTAAGGTTTTATTGACTGATCAGGCATACGACGTGTTATCTCTTTACGCAGTGAGAGCTCGCAAAAAGCTGAGCAAACTGTGTGTTTTGTGATGTGCTTCGCATTTACTTGCAAAAAGTACACTCTTTTCACATGACGTTTTAACAAAGAAAGCGAAATCGAACACGAAAATAAAAAGTGACGTGCACACGTTCAGATCAAGCTCTTCATAAGTCCCAAGTTTCATGGTCCTAAATTGTGCAAAATTTTACCTGGTCATTTCATGTACACTGTATGTTTATGTTCATAACAACTGGGGGCACAAAAATACGACTTTGAACACTTTGAAAATGTGTGTTAAAGTTATGCTAAGTTGCGAGATGCATCAAAACTCCATGCAACACAGCTTTTTACATGTTTTTCCCCATAAACATTATCACTTCGAGAAAAGGTCGTTTTGAGGTTGCGTCAGTGACCAGGTCAAACCAAGGTCAAAGATTGTAATTTAGTTCTGATTTTGGTTTGGTCGAAAACCCAGATCAAAAATCCACTTTTGCAGCAATAAATCTGGTTGTAATTCGGTTGCGATCACATCTGCGATCATAGATCAATGCCCACTCAATATCTTTAACATCCGTCGCACATGCGTTTGATAAAAACGCTCTTTAGACGTGACATTTGTTTTCATTGCCAAAAAAACCCTAACTGCTTCCGACGCTCACTTAACGTCTCTGACGCAGCGTTGGATATATTTTCCAAAATCGACGATTTAAATAAATGTTAAAAAGGAGACGTTGCAAAAATGTTCCGATTAGAAACAATAAAGCCGTAGTCGTGCTAGCACTCACAGAAAATGTAAGTCTGGAACTGGTAATAACTGGTCGCTTTGAAACTGGTAATGACTGTTTGCTTTGAAGCCAGGACATAAATAATGGAATATTTAGAAGCGCGCCAGATTTTACAGCCTACTTTTGAAGTGTATTCATGAACAGTGACTTTATGCATATCCTGCGTTACTCGATGACCCAAAAGGAACTTTTACGTTGAGATTAATAGTATTCCTTATGACTGTCACTGTCCAGACAGAGATGTGATTAATATTTTCGCTATGTCACTCCTCCGAAATTACTCTTTCGACGTCTAAATAAGTCGGTAGATGTTGTGAAGTTGATTTACCCTTCTCCCCTCATTTAGTCAACTGCAAAAAAACCAGCTGGGTGAAAAATTTGGATTCAAATTACGACCCAAGAAAAATAAATAAAAATAGAAAAAATGAACTGGTGGTGATGTGGCCAATTTTTCGCTTTGCTGGTGGTCATATGGTTAGTGGTCTTTTGTCCGGTGGTAGTATGACCGGTGGGCATTTGGTATGGAGGTCACTTTTACCATCCTTTGGTTTTGCCGTGTAGGCTTCCACAATCATCAAGCAGAAGAACTGATGAAACATTAAAATATTTACTGGGATGACTAAATTATAATCACGTCATAAGCATTAATGTGACGTTATTTCGTAACAAACTTGCAACAAATGGAGGTATCTTTATTTGGGGGTTGTGTATTCTTTGAGGTGGTAAGAAAACTCAAAATGGTTTTTATAATGTGAAAACAACTTGATACCAAGTGTAGAGGTGAGCATTCCCGAAAGGTTGGAGATTAGCATCACCGATGAGATATTTGCTGTTTAACCTTAACTGCAAAGATACAGCATATTGCAAATGCCAGCAATATTTGCTCACTCTTTAGCAGTAGTGGACGGATCAATGGCTGGTGCTGTTAGCTGTGTGGTAGGTAGCGTGTGCCTCCCTTATAACAAATAGGCTGCAATGGCAAACTTTCAATGTCCATTTTTGCATATAAAATATTAATGAATTTCTCAAAACTGAGGTGGGCCAACTGGGCATGTTGCAATGTATCTGTCAAAATAGCTTCCTAGCTATAACTATCTCAGATGAGTTCGCGTGACAGGGTTATATCGAAAAAAAGGAATCATACCGAAACACCTTCAATAAACTACGGGAATTGAAAATCCCCAAGCGTAATTACTAGCTTCAGTTAAGCACAGCTGATGGGGTATGTGCGAGAAGGATGCCCTTTCATAGAGTAAGGAGCAAAACTGGTTTAGAACGGTTTCGAACTTACAAAGAAGTTTCTTAGAAAGGTTTCGGAATCTGAAAAAAGGATTAGCTTGTCTGCAAAGGAAAGAAAACAAAATCAGCCTGAAATTTTTTTTTTAACTTGTACTCGAAGAGAGAAAGTGGTTTTGAAAATCTTAACTTTTTGGCCATGTGCTTGAAAGTTCAACTTTAAGTTTTTTTGTGGGGTGTGGGTGGGTGTGGGTGGGCAAACCTGCTCAGATTTCCCGTTGTATCCACAACTCATTACAATCATTTGTTGACAACCAACCATCGTAAAATCATGTGCAAAAATGTATGACCCTTGTAAACTGGTATAGATACAAATATAGAATAAACTATAAAATAAAATATAGAACAAGATATGAACAAAATATAGAATAAAATAAAGAATAAGATATAGAATATGATATCGAAGAAGATATAGAATAAAATATAGAAAAGAATACAAAATAAATATAGAATAACATATAGAATAAAATATAAAATAAAATATAGATTAAGATATATAATAAAATATAGAATAATATATAGATTAAATTGTAGAATAAGATATAGAATAGATCATAGAATAGATATAGAATAAATTATAGAATACAATATGAAATAAGATATAGAATAAAATATAAATAAAATATAGAATACGATATATAATAAAATATAGAAAAAAATACAGAATAAAATACTAAATGTCTTGATTCAAAGTACTATATGTCCTCATATAAATAAAATGCAATTATTGGAGTCTGGGCACAGATTTTGTTTGAATACAGGAAGGTTTCATATAACAATAAATTAGTCCAGATACATTTAGAGGATATTGATCTATTTCATATTTTAATGATGGCAGTTTCCGGAAGTAGATTGTTTGAGAGGGTCATTCTGCTAAGCGGGTCGGCGTTGAGTACATGGGCACTGAGCTCTGACCCACTGCGGCTCACCCAGCAGCTCGCTGAACACGTGAACTGTAGCAGCCTGTGGGACACCAGCCCAATGCTTTTGGAGGTCAGTGAAAAACTAATGCATATAGATGATTGGCTATAAATCACGTGACACTGACTCTCGGTCACGTGACATTGATTTGGTCACGTGGCTGTACATTAGGCCATGCTTCTTTGGTTCTATTCGCGCTTCTTTAAAGTAATAATAATAATAATAATAATAATTATAATGATGATGATAATAATAAAATAATAGCTTTATAAATATAATTTATAAATTATTATCATTAAAGATTGTAGCTTTTATATTTTAGAGTGAACAATTTTCTGAAAACAGTCAGAAATTAAACCTCGGTATGGTTTTAACAAATACAGAACTTTCACTGTTTCTTTTTAAATCCCGTGTCACTACTCCCCAAAGGCTGATGCGATAAAAAAAACCAATCTCATTTGCTTTAAATAGTGTCTCAACAATAGAACAGTTCAGGAGATTCTCAGTCTTGACGTCACAGCACCGACTTACAACAGTGCGTGGGGACCAGTTATCGACAGGAGAAGTGTCCTACCGTCAGACGTACGGACACTGATAGAGAACGGCGAGTCCCTCTTCGGTAGTACAGATGTACTCCTTGGTGTCATGAAAAACGAAGGACTACTTTTCTTCTCGGAGCATGAAATCTCACAGGGGGTATCAGAACTGGGCAAAATTCAAAAAATGAGGACGTATGTACGTAATGTGTACACGTATCACCGGCAGTTTATTTATGACGTCATCTGGCATGAATACAGTGAGTATGAACAAACAGAGAATCCCTCGTTGCTACGCGACGAAGTGATGGCGTTGCTAGGAGATGCGCAGTATGTTGCCCCGGTGATCGAATTGGCGGACTACCATCAGCATTACCCAGCGTCCACGTATCTCTACAGCTTCAACTATCAATCTCGTCTCGACTCGTATCCCCGTTGGGCAGGTGAGAGGTCGTCTAGCTAAAACGTGCGAGGGGGAGGGGGTGGGGTGGGTTAGGGGATGCTGGCAGGGGTGGGGGGGGAGTCATAATTACTGTCATTCCCCTTCGGCATTTAACTCATATGTTCCATAAAACGCCGAATTATATGTTCCCTAAGTCACCGAATTATGTGTTCCGTAAGTTACCGAATTGCGTGTTCCGTAAATTACCGAACTATATGTTCCGTAAGTTACCGAATTATATGTTCCGTAAGTTACCGAATTATATGTTCCGTAAGTTACCGTATTATGTATTACGTAAATTACCGAGTTATATGTTCCGTAAGTTACCGAATTATATGTTCCGTAACTTACCGAATCCGGTAACTGTTAAAATGGGAGTGCATCCTGGGCATTAAGTTCAAATATTGAACAGAAATCAATTTGGTAGTTTTAAATGCTCATCAGTGATAACCTTGTCGTAAGAAATTATTTTTAACCCCTTTTGCTGAACACTTTTTAGAATTCTCTAGAAATTTGTTTTTGATTCGGATGCACAACACGAATACCGCATATATGACATTGAATGACATTTTTTTTCTGTGCGCCATTATGACGTCACAATGTGCGTTTCCTTGACGAGCAGGTGCTGTGCATGGCGACGATTTGACTTACGTTTTTGGAGCGCCATTGGTGGATACTTTGGATCCGTTCAGTACCTCATTTACAGACAGTGAGAAGATGCTATCTGAAGCTATTATGACATATTGGACCAACTTCATTAAATCAGGGTAATATTCACAATAGCCGACCAGTTCTCATTTATGGACATTGAATGAGGAAAGGGAAATGACATTCTATTTATAGTGCTTCTTTCTAGGGTAAAGGCGCTAGAAACAAAAATCTTTAAAAGAAAAGAATCCAAGACACATACTTGACTATTAGAAAATCAACAAAGACTGAATAAATCCCCCCCCCCCCCGGGGGGGGGGGGAAAGAGAGAGGGGATTGGGCATTTGGTATCACATGTGCTACCATGCGTATCCAAAAAAGAGAAAAAAAGCGGAGGTAAATAAAAAGAAGGGGATGCCGGATGCGGTCAGCGGAGTACCAATTTCATTAAAAAAAGTTGGGGGGGGCGGGGATGGGGGGGGGGGGAGATAAAATTTCATTCCGTACTCGGCGTTCTCAAAAACAATAAGAGGGTTGCGGCGGAGCTTCACTCTGCGTTTGGTTACAAAAGAGGGGTATTATTTCAAACTTAGCACTCAGTGCTTAGGAGCTGTTCTAAAAAGTCGATGGACCTGCATGATAACCAATTTGTACGTGAGTGCCCCCGCACCCCCCCTCCCCCGCCTGTGGGGGAAGCAACAACATAATTTTTCCCTTGTCTTTTTAAAATAAAAGACATCTTTGTTTCTTTTTTTCTGACTGCAGGAACCCGAACAGTCCAACGGAACGCGACATAACGAGCATCCGGAGGAACAGGTTCCTCGGAATACAGTGGCCTTCTTATAATCTAGACAAACAGGAATATCTACATATAGGTATGACGTCATTAAGAGCTTTTTAGTTAGATTTATTCCCCTTCATTGCGCTTTGAAACACCCTGTTTAATGCTTATAAAAGCAACATAATTGAATGTAAATGTTTTGGGAAGCATTTTGAAGTCGAATTTAATTGCCAAAAAAAACATATCGATGAGAAAGTAGGGGCGGGGGGCGTGGGGCGGTAGTTGAATGAAGTAAAACATTAGCAATTGCTACATGACCTGGGTAAACGCTACAATCTGATTGGTCGATTCCCAAGTCAATAATTTTTCAGTGTTGACCAGAACTCAAAAGTCGATGGATATTGCAATTATTTGTAATTAAAACGGTAGTTAATTCATGTAACATTATTGACAGTAACGAAATTGTTGACCAAAATAGTTGTAGCCTGTTATGGGTTTGACAGTGAAAGAAAATACTCGACATGAGTAAATGCCAACAGGTGATTTTTGTTGCAGGGAGGGGCGGGGGAAGGGGGATGGGGAATGGGGGTAGGTGGGGGTGGGTGGGGTGGGTGGAGAGTGGGCTGAGCCAAAGCAATATTGCAATCATGGGCACAAGTGCTTGAAGCGTTTAATCATTTTGCTGTCAGCATCTCTGACGATAATGGAGCACGTACCTGCATGTCACGCCCCAAGCGATTTAGGGGAGGGATGGAGGGAGGGGGGAGGGGGGGAGGGTTGGAGTTGGCGCTCCGCTATTTCAGTGTTTATAGAGGAGAGACGTGCAGGATAGTAATTAGTTTCAGAGTTATTTTTCATTTTTTTAATGTTTGAAATCTAGTTGCATTCGATCAATGACAAATTTTTTGTTTGAAAATCATTTGAGACTGTTAAAGAATATATGAGCATATGAGCATGAGAACGGATGTCATACGTAGGGGTGTCACACGAAGGGATGTCATACGTAGGGATGTCATACGAAAAATAATAGTTAGAAATTTTAAAATATGACATTTACGAGAGCTTGTGGAATAATAAATATTAGCATGTGTAAGAATTAAAACTACTACTAAATCTGTTACTGTTACTACTGTTATTATAATTATTCTTAAATGAACAAACGTAATGCGTGCCAAAGAACAACCTCCCCACCCCCCTCCACCCCCCCACCCCGTCGCGACACTATACCTCTCAGGAAGTGGCCTTCTAACATTCCAGGGTTCTCCTCATAGCCTAAGCTTTTGCTTTTCCGTAATTATATGGGTCTGATTTTGACAAAAGGTTTCTCACGCGGTTGACATTTCGTGGTTTTGCCCGTTTATTTTTTAGGCTTTTTTGATTGTTTTACGCAGTTGAGCGTTTTTTGCAGTGACGTGATGGCCCCTTTAGCAAACAAGCAAATAACGTACTATGGTTTTTAAACCAACATCAGTCAAACATCTCATGTTTTAACCAAATTAAGCGCATCTGGGGTTAGCTAATGAAAACCAATCTCCATGTTAATTATCAAGCGATTTTTATGACTTGAAGCACCAAGCATCTTTTTAACTTTTACACAAATTATGTACGGTTTTTTATTTGTCAATGGCAATTTTCACTCAAAATTACGCAAAATTAAAAGAAAAGAAAAAAGAAATATTGCAATGTTACTTTGAAGGAAGCAGAACAACATCGAAAAACATATAAATTCAGCTTGCAAAAACCTATAAACTGCCAAAACCGATAAAGAACAATTCAAACCAACGGCATTTGACATTATTTCAAAGAATTTCGTTAGAGGTCACGTTCACCTATTCTTCTTCATCAAGGTCATCTTTACTTCTTGATCAAGGTCATCGGTATTTTTTCATGAAGGTCACCTAGTACTTCTTCATCAAGGTCATCTGTACTTTTTCGAATGCATTGGCTATTTTTCAGCGTGATTTGTAAAACATTTTATTGTTTCATACTTCGAGTGTTTCTTGCACGTTTTTTTGTTGTTAAATAAACTGACTTTCACAGTAATTCCGGTTCAAATTTGTCAAATCCCACCTTAAAAGATAGATCAACAGGAGCAGTAAAAGCTTTGCAACCTAAAAACATAGTTGGCGTCACACCGCGGAAGCGTTCTTTAGATGTGTAATGGAGTGGGCTCGACGGACTATTTTTTTTTGGACATGAATTTATTACTGCGCTGAGAAAATCCATCATGGCACTCCTTTGTCATCTCTTGTGAAGATTTAAAAGAAACCAAACTTAAAAGGTTTCTCAGGAGATGTCAGTAATTGTTACAGGCATGCACAAGGAATGTAGAAAACGCCAGAGAAACACGCAGGCAAACTCGAAACCTGGAAAATATCCTTTAAATTTTAACATATTACTCCCAGTAACATCTGCAGTTGATCAAACAATGATAGGAAATTCAAAAGAAATATACTTATTTTCATTGCAGATGAAAATAGAGGCGGCTATGGTAATTATATTTTAATAGTAAATGTTAAAATCAATTAAAATTAAACACCATTCATTTTAAAACCGTTTCACGATCCGTTTGCACAAACCCCTGAACAAAATTGCATGTGTATGTAACCTTATTAGCTTCCTAAAAAAAAGCGTCGTCATCATGACGTAATTATGACACCTGTTTAACGTCACGACTTGTTTTAGTTGATTCCTCGCCTCTGTTTAAACAAAAACAAAAATCACCTCGACACGAAAATTAACTGTAATAATTTTGTTGTTATTTACCCACTGTGTAAATATGTTTGTGTAAAATACTTAAAAGTTGTAACGCGGAAATTAAACAAGTTTTCATGGCGTTTTAAAATCTGGATAACATTTTACATAAGTTTCTTAAGTTATTTTAAAACGTCAAGAAAACTGTTCAGTCTTTTATCAGAGCTTCATCCACTGTGCACGTGTGACTCCATAATAAACACAAAGGAAATTTAAAACAAATAATAGTAATAAATACCAGTCAAAAACAGTATTATTTTGGCTGGGGTTTGGCAACATACTTCAAGCATCGTAGGCAGGTCTCCTCAATGATGTTGTCTTTCTGTTTAAACTGACATTGTGATTGCTAAAGCCCCTTAATTGTTCTTCTTGTTTTTTTGTCCTGCCCACTCAACCAAGGTCTTCATTTTTGTGTATAGTTTTTGTACATAAGTTAATAAGAACTAAATGGCCGCCGTCTTTTCATACACACCAGAACCCCGGGGTAGGACCACTCCGGAATTAGAACCACTTCGGAAATAAGACAACTCCGGAATTAAAACCACTCTGGAATTAAGACCATTTCGGACATAAGACCGCTAAGGAAGTAAAACCACCCTGGAATTAAGACCATTTCGGACATAAGACCGCTACGGAATTAAAACCACCCTGGAATTAAAACCATTTCGGATATAAGACCGCTACGGAATTAAAACCACCCTGGAATTAAGACCATTTCGGACATAAGACCCATCCGGAATTAAGACCACTTTCAACAATCTCGTTCCTGTTCACTTCCAATGAGAGCCTCGAAATCTCCGGAGTTTTGGACCATGTTTAAACACTCTCAGTAAGAGTATTATTTCGGGGTTCTGGTGTAATCTCTTGTATTTATTAAAATGTGTAAAAAATCTTTCACATTTTGTAAATAATTAAACTCGGCACAGAAAGAGAGAGAGAGAGAGAGAAAGAACGAACGAAAGAAAGAAAGAAAGAAAGAGAGGGAGCGAGAGAAAGAGCGAGGGAGAGAGAGAGGAAAAGAAAGACAGACAGACAGGGAGCAAGAGAGAGAGATAGAGAGAGAGAGAGAGAGAGAGAGAGAGAGAGAGAAAGAGAGAGAGAGAGAGAGAGAGAGAGAGAGAGAGAGAGAGGGAGAGAGAAAAAGAAAGACAGACAGGGGGTAAGAGAGAGAGTCAGAGAGAGAGAGAGAGAGAGAAAGGGAGCGAGAGAGAAAGATAGACAGACATACAGACGGACAGGGAGCAAAAGAGAGAGAGAGAGAGAGAGAGAGAGAGAGAGAGAGAGAGTGAGAGAGAGAGAGAGAGAGAGAGAGAGAGAGAGAGAGAGAGAGAGAGAGAGAGAGAGAGGTCAGACTCGCTGGTTTTTGCACCGGAAACCCAAACCCCAAGAAGACTGTTCAATCTGTTGTATAAGTTCAAAATGCACTCAATCGCGCCGAGATAACACTGTGTCCCATTGCATGTTGTTTTCCTTATCTGTAGCATTCCACCAGATTTTCCTGGAGTGAATTATTACATCTTCCTCCCTCCACCTTGGTGTCAATTAATCGCTCTGCCTGCCTGCCTGTATCCTAAATTTAACTTAAAATAATAATTTTAGAAAATAATTTAGTGGGCATTCGTATATTTACCAGGCTTAAAAACTCTTCTTAGGAATTAAGCCTGTTTTTAAGCCTTATCTGATGTTCAACATAGCCAACAGCAAGTCATTTTCTTCAGAATTCACTGGATTACCACTGAATTGAGATGTTTTGGCTCGAACAGAAATCCAATATGGCTTCTAGGTGGCCATTTTTTTTTGGGAGTAAGCTGAACTTCTAAAAGACTACAAAACGCTGACTGATCTTCGCAAATTCGCACAAATATTGGGAACTTAGAAATTTCGCAAATGAATTTCTCGGGGAATCCAAAAGCTAATTTAAACCAGATTTTATTTGCATTTAGTTTGTCACGAAATCTCGTTTCAAACGGCTTTGCAGCTTCATCTGATGACAAATAATTTGGCCATCTGTTTATTGTAATTTTTAAGTCTCGCTTTTTATTTTTTATATTCCCTCATTTTGTGACTGGAAAGCTATTCCAACTGAAATATAAAATAAACTTCCTTTAGGCTATCAATGTATCTTTAAGCGAGAGATGCTTCTCAACGGTATGCATTGTGTTACTATTTACTTAATTCGGTCTTTCTGATACAATTTCACTGATATTTTGAACTGTCTTCTTTCATTTCGGAAGAATTTAATCATGTACAGATTGTTAGACCATTAACAATTCGGAAGCTTTTAATTAATGCAAGTTTCTGCTCTTCTTTTTGCAGCTAAAGGAATGAGACCAACAGTTCGCCATCATCTCCAAGGGTCCAAGATGGCTCTGTGGTTGGAATTAATCCCCAAATTCCACAAGCCTGACGATTTAGAGATGAAGTACCATCTGCTAGATGATTGCTATAACATGACCTTATTTGATCGAGTCGGTGTCAAACCTTTAGATTACACGCAGATACCTATCCCTCCGCCACTGACCCCGCCCCCACCGCCTACAACCATTAGGACAACAGTGATGACGTCATCCACTGTAACCCCGACAACACCAGTAGTGAAGAAGGAAAGGACGAAGCCACGCCCTACGGCTCCGCCCACAACTGCCTCAGCTGTAGGGATTGGTGCTAATAAGCAGAAAGAGGCGGAGTCTAATAGTAACAAGTTATCTTTCAGCGTCACCATTGGTGTTGGCGGTACATTGTTATTTCTTAACATTATTATATTCGCTGCCGTTTATTACCAGAAGGATAAAATTCGGCAAGAGAGAAAAGCACATGAGAGGGCCATGAACAGGGAGCAAAGCGAACACATGCTGGAGAGCGATCCAGAGGGTGCGGTGAAAAGTAGTTCCGACTCTGAAGGTGCCTCATCCCTTGCTACAGCTTCTCCGCCAATGTCCGGTCACCAAATAGTGCGAACGCATGGTTCAACCCTACCGAGACACACTCGCTCGCCGATACCCGTTACCCCACCGCAAGCTCCATGCAGCACACTCCCCAGTTCGCATTTGCATAATCATTTAAATCACCACAACATATCTCATCCACTGAACCATGCAAATTTTGCTGCTCAAAATAACGGCACATCACCGACCAGTAACTATAGCAATGTGATTAATATGCAATACCCCCGACAAAATGGGGACCAAAGAACAGTAAACACACAACATGATGACGACAAACACAGGAACACACAAAGTCGTGACGTAAACAGGCGCATTCTAAAACGAGGCTCTCCCATTGATTCCCCCACAGAAAACCACATTGATCACCCTTCAACGATCGTTTAGTAGTTCGCTGTTTTATATTTTAAGAGATTATAAATTTGTTTTGTTCCGTACACAAATGTTTGACAGAGAACTTCAAGTGATGACGTTTGCCGCAGCACACCTGCTGTATATTTATGTTTGTTTGCTTTATATATCTCCCCGAGGGCCACTTAGTGTCGTAGGTGTTGCCATTCGCCCCCTCCCCCCCCCCCCCCCAAAAAAAAATGAGGGTAATTTTGAGGACAGAAGGACAGCGGTGCCAATTTCGTTAAAAACGGGCGGCGGTAGGGTGGTGGGAATGGGTGACTTTTATTCTGTAGTCAGCGTTTCCCACAAAAAAGAGAAGTTCTTTCGGAATTGCACTCTGCGTTTGGTTAAAAAAGAGGACATTGTTTGAAACATGGCACTCCGCACTCAATTAGGAGTTGTTTTAAAAAGTTACAGTAACCAATCTGTACGTAAGATAAAGATCAGATAAAACATTGTTTGACCAAACTATTATATCTACGTGTCATTTCTGGATATAGTTTTTCATAGTGTGACCAGTGTTAACATTTAGCACTGTTGTGTGTGTGTGTAGTACAATTTATAGCAATATCGATACTGTTCTGGTGTTTGAATCCTGATAATGCAGCTTAGATGAGATTAGAGTCGATACCTCTTCTGTGATTCAGCCATCAGAATAATTATAAATTTGTCTAATACTTAATTAGAATTGGGTGTAAATAGATTTGTTTTTTTTTTAATGGGACTGGTCATGACCAAGATTTTAGTCATTTGGTCCAAAATGTAAGTCAAAAGTGTTTAATTGATAGGTCAAGATCTTTATCATGACTATCCCTGACCACGGCTAAGAACTGTGAGTAGAAATGAAGAAATATATTGAAATAAAAAAAAATAATGACGCAGAACTTACAGTAAAAGGTGTGGCAATACAGTGATATTTAGAATTAAAATAAAAGTTATTTTTAATGCTCGTAATTTAATTTTAACAATTGAAATGAATTTGAATATTTTGGTCAACATAGGTCCACTTTAAAGCAGAAGAATGGACATTTTGGTCAAGCTGACCATTGCCCTCTTCACTAGGTATTATTCCGTGCCTTTACGTGGGCATAACTGGTTCCAAAACTGCGGAACAAGGTCAAGAACTGCCGTTTATCTAACCAAATGTAACCGGTTCTCGTGAAGAAAAAACGTACCCGTGCCACTCTTCGGGTGGGCCCATGACCTTTTTGAATAGACTATAAACAGTATTTTAAAATTTGAAGTCAGTAACTTTCTCATAAAAAGTGGTAAAAAATGATAATTTGTATTGTAAAATATGATAAATTGAACACAAAGACAGGAAACTCTTAGAGAATGTGGTTTTTATATTTGCCGGAAGCCTCAATGTTTCGACTGCGTTTTGATTGAAAGTCTTCAAAGATATATATTTTACAAATCAACGGGTGAAATACTTTATATCAAAGTATTTCCAACTCAATATTAGTAATTGTTAAGGTATCTTAAATGATATTTGTGTGTTCATCCTTGTTTGCAATTGATTTACACTTAAAGTTTATAAACATAACTAGATTCAGAATCACCATTTATCTGGAGGGCATAACTATAGAACCAGAACTGCCACTGCGCATGTCATCGGTTCTGGTTCTAGTTAAGCTCCACGCAAACGCACGGATTGAAAACAGGTTTACTGAACTGTTATTACATTACGTCAAAAACATGTTTCTACCCGATGTCACAATTATACGTCAAAGATATTTTCTTACGTCACACATGTATGTCGTCAATGGTATAAGGTAAACAATCAGATGTTTAAGACTTTTTTTTGCTGTATCCGCCTGTGTTCCTGACGGTATTCTTTGCTGCTCTACTTGAACAAAATTATTGAGAACCAACCTTCGCAAAATGGTACACTGTGCATCCATAATAATGGTGGCACTGCAGACAGCATATTCTTGCGGACACCTGCATGCAATGCATTGTGGTTAACTGAGGGCATATGGAGCGATATTAGGAGTTTATCGCACTGTTTTATACCAATACAAATGCTTCGATATTTAAGCCAAGTAATAAAATTTTTCTAAACGGTAAAAACAGTTTAAAGAACTTATTTCTTGGCATGTGATAAGTAGGCCAAAATGAATGCAATCGGCCCAGAACAAGAAAAATACCCTGTTATATTTGGCATAAAACAATGAGAAACTATATGCGTTTTGTCTCAACGCAAGCACTGGCACTTTATGATCACGTGATGAAAATGTTAATTCTCATTGGTGGATGTAAGATTGTGACGTGAACTTGTCCTCAAGAATGTTCTTCAGTTCTTCTTCTGACGTATTGGTAGATAACACAAGAGATTGGCTATAAAACCTTATAGAACACAGAGGGGGGAGGGGGGGGGGCGGTGTTGATTCCGGAAGTCAGATCGGGAAATTAGGACGTACCATTTAGTGTTACCGAATTTTTATAAATATGCCTGGACTAGGATTGGTTGTGAAAGCCTTGTACAACACAAAAGACTGACTGTTAAAACTTTACACAGTGTAAACCCGAAAACACTAGTCCAGAATATCTTTATTAGAATTCGATAAAACTCAATGGCACGTCCTAATTACCCGATTTCTGGAGTCACATCCAGCCCCACCCCCCCCCCCCCTCCCCGGAATTATGATGGATAATTCCCGCTGAAATAATTTTCACAATTTTAATGTTATTTATTTCATTCACAGTTGCTTTTTTGTTGTTTTTGTTTTGTTTGTTTTTCTTTTGATGATAAAAAAAAAAAGCTTTTTGGACTTATTTAATCAATTTACAGGCATTCACCTATGTGAATAAAAACTACCACTGTCTCCCTGTTTGGTCGTAGGTTCGTGTAATCATATTGTTATTTTACTTTATTTGTAAGTGACCTCTGACTGATATTAACCACTATATTAAATAAAATTTTAATTTTAATTCGACTTATTTATTCAGAACTAATGCTAATAAGAAGAGTTAACCAGCTAAGATGGTGGTACTTCAGTGGTACCTAAAAGTACTTCTCATGTGGGCGTGAGAGGCACCACAGCCTGTTACTCAAATGACATGAGTTCAGATCGCCTCTCTATATCTATTCAGGCAAGGTTGTGACATTAGAGTGATATATTCGTAACATTTTACCAATTTAACTAACCCCATATGACTTTTTGCTTTGCGAAAAAAAACAGTTCTAATATCCGACTGAAGTATTTCAAACGACCATACTTTAAAACATTTCTCTTAAACCGCGCAAAGCATCATATTGCTTGCTAATCACAAGTATGTTATGGCTATTTCACTGTGCTGAAGCCCAAGTACTGTCATTTTGTTTGAAGCCTCCAGCACATTGAACAAGGCACATTGAACAAATTTTTGATGTCGACCACAAATGTATATTGATGTTACACTTATCTGTAATGAAACGTCTGTCCACGCAAGTGACAAATGTCCACTAATGTAAGAAATGTCCACTTATGTAAAAAATGTCCACACATGTAAGAAATGTCCACTCATGTAAAAATTGTCCACACATGTAAGAAATGTCCACTCATGTAAGAAATATGCACTCATGTAAGAAATGTACACACATGTAACAAACCTTATATTGACCTGTGTAGAGAAGGTACTATTATACAGTTATGAAAAATTTTGACGAACGGGTAAATATTACTTCAATCTGACTGACAATAAGCATCTGATACTTTTATTCGCTGTGGCAAATGAATAATTATGGTTCTCCAAACTCACACAATTATCCAGTCTCAAACAACTTTCATCATGAAATAAAAAACGATCGTTGTGGTCTTGTTTATTAGCAATAGCACAATGGCGTTGTACTCAAATTGTTGCTACCATCGCATAACTGACTACAAGGGCAAGGTTGTAAACTCTAACCATTTTCCACTAGTGAGTCTCCAAACAAACAAACAAACAAACAAACAGATATGTAACTGATCTGATATATCAAATAAAACCAAATACACAACTGATATGATATATCAAATAAATAGAATCAGAGAGTTTAACCGATTTGATGCATCAAATAAAGCCAAATAGTCTTTTAGGCTTTGGAACGCTTTTGCGCTTGCCATTAGGGCTTTCAACCTTGCGCTTACCATTAGGCTTTTCAAGCTTGCGCTTGACCATGTCCGTCATTGACTCTTCAGATTCATTTTCCATTTTAGGCTCTTCAGACTACATTTCATATTAAACTTCAGACATATTCACTCTTTCAGCATGAGATGTGAAATGATTGCAATGTCTAGAAGCTGGCAGTCCGATAATGTCCATGAGCTAACGTGGTATAACGGTCACTCAACACATAACGCTTTTTATCAAATGGGAACAGGGCATTTTTCGTCATCATCTACGAATTAAGCTCATGATTATGATTTCGCCCATGGTAAAGGTTAGCTCTTCCTTGAATAAATTTCCTTGTGTTGAGCGTGTTTCATTCGCCACTGGAAGGTGCGCGTAATGCCATTGGCTGTACGTTTTTGTTTTCCACCATAATAGTGCAAGCTATGCATCTTCGGTCTCGGTCCCACAAACTCCTTCAGAGAAACCCCTGTCATTACATCCTTTATTTTTTCAACACTTTCTAGTTAGCCCCTAGGGAAGGCTCCTAGGATAATCACTTGTATGAAAACGATGCGATGCTCTTGCATATCTTTGTAAATGTTGTTGGTGGGTATGTCATAGCGCAAGCTGTCTGTAGAGTAGTTTTGCCTCTATATACTTGTTCTTTATGTAACTATAATGAAAATGGAACCTGAAGGTCTTGCTGATCTCCAGAGTAGTGAACCCAACCTCAATGATCTTGTTCTAAATTTGATCCGATTTCAGGCAGTGCACAGTTCTTAAACCCTCATTGAAAATTTTGAATCTGTGAAACGTTGGCATGGCAACCTGCCTCTTGAATCCCTTGACTTTGTGAACCAATTCTCTATTGGATCGTTTCCTAATAGTTTCCAGGGTTTTGCCAAAAATGGTATTCTTCATCAGCTTATAAAACTCTCTCTCAAAAGGGTGTTTTGCCACTTTTCTCTTCTCTGTGTTCAAAGCAATGTATTTTGCTAGCCACTTGCTCTGCTAGAAATCAATTTTCAGTAGGTTTACCTTTCGTTTCCAACTGCTTTCTGCTTTCTGAACGTCTAACTGTACTCGGACAATTGACTAATTCGAACAGTTTTCTTCTCAGGAGTCACTGGATAGTAATTATGCAGATCATGGATTTCATCAGGGTATTCAAGATCCATATCTAAAATGTATCCTGTTTCAGTATCTTCACTAACTTTTATATAGTCTAGAGATTCCGGATCCTCCACCCACGCAAACCCACATTCAGGTATACTCTGCGACATCGCCTAGCCATAGTAGTTGTTGGTGTCCAAGTTCATGATGTAGTTGGAGGTATGATTCCAACTCATACGTGGTGAAACAAATGTTTCGAAAACTTTCAAACACATCTGCTTACAATAAAACATCTGTTTTGAAGTAGAGGTCATGATACTCTCCAAAGTTCTTGCAGTAGAATGCGTCCCGCATCTTTTGTGCATGCACATAGTCCTCGTCACTTATTCCTCCTTCAGTCCGTTGACTGTAAAAATGTTCTTCCATTGGGAGCTTCGTTTCTGCAAACTTGGAGGATTCATCAACATAGTCATAGGGATATACACTCTTTCTCAGAAGTAGGTCTTCCTGCTGACTGTCTCAAATATGTGCAGTCATATTCTTAAACTTGTCTTTGCCTTCAGCCGCTAAGTTGAACAGTAATTTCTATAGGGATGCTCTAATGAATTGGTAAGAATCAAGGAATTTGAGACTGCCTAGGGTAAACGCAATATACTTTTCCATGGTATTAGCAATGACCGAAATCTTCAATTTTCCAAGGCATTCCACAAGAAGAGGGCTGTCATATCCTCGCATATTGTAGGATAAGATAGGGATGATGAACGAATCCTTCTTTTTCTGTTGGTCCTTTCTCAAGCGAAACTGTGAGTTGCTTCTTTCACTATGAGCCTCCGTGCAAACTGCTTTTTGTATTCTTGAGTCATCTTCATTAGTTGCTGGTTATTCAGTCGTTTCCCAATACGCTCACGTCCACACATCATACACTGTAGAAACGTGTTGACAGGATCATCTCAACGGTGAAGTCTTGGCTCATGCTACTCATACTCACTGACAACTACATAGGCAAAACTTTAAAGTTTGTGATGTTGATAACGATCACCCTCCCGTTTTTCTGTGCAGCATTCAAAATCTGAGTAAATGACAAAGGGTTACTTTTGCTGTTTCGTAATGTTCTTAAATTGAATATTCGTATCCTTTGTAAACGTTAGTTTCCATGTTTCCTACAGATTTCAGCATGCTTATCGAACAGATCTTGAGTGGTGAAGCAATATAGACGTTTCGACTGATATTGATAGACGAAGACACTGATAGACATGTTACTCACCTTTTCAAATTTAGGAATATAATGGATCTGAAGACATCGACGAAGACAGCCGAAGACATTGATAGACACGTTACTCACCTTTTCAAATTTAGGAATATAATAGATCTGAGCTGGAAATGTCATGCCTTCTAGGTTCAGCTCATGTTTAAATGGTCGATGCTAGGACTGAGTAGAGACGAATGAAACATGATCAATAAAGGGCAGTTTATTCAAGGAAGGGTTAGCCTTTACAACAGGTAACATCATTCAACGTTGGTGTAAATGATAGAAATATACCTGAAAATTGAAAAATACGTTAGTATAAATGATAGAAATATACGTGGGGATTCAAAGCACATTGGTGTTAATGATAGAAATGCATGTGAGGATTCAAAATACGTTGATATATAAATGATAGAAATATACGTGGTTATTAAAGAATAAGTTGGTATAAATCACACAAATATACGCGAGGAATCAAAACAAGCTAGTATACATGATAAAAATATACGTGAGGATTGAAAATACGTTGGGGGTAAATGTTAGAAATATAAGTGGGGATTCCAAAATTCCTTAGTATAAATAACAGAAAAAATACGTGTGTATTTTAAACAGGTTGATATAAGTGATAGAAATTTAGGTGGAGATTCAAAATTGATTGGTATAACTGAAAGAATTATACGTGGACATTCAAAATATGTTGGAATAAATGCTAGAAATATACGTGACGCTTGAAGATATGTTCATATAAATGATAGAAATTAACGATGGGATTCAGAATACGCTGATGTAAATGACAGAAATATACGTGAGGATTCAACATATCTTGGTATAAATGATAAGTATATGCAAGGGGATTCAAGATAAGTTAGTATAAATAATAGAAGTATAAGTGTGAATTCAAGATTTTATCATTAATGCTAAATTATTTTGTATTCCCACATATATTTCTACCATTTATACCAACGTTTCTTTTAATCACCAGGTACATTTCTATTATTTATATCAACGTATTGTGAATTCCCACGTATATTTCTATCATTTATACCAAGGTATTTGAAATCGCCAAGTATATTTCTTTTATTCAGACCAAAGTATTTTCAATTCCTACATATATTCCCATCATCGATATTAACCTGTCTTTAATTCACACGCGTATATTTTTGGCATTTATATCAACGTATTGTAAATTCCCACGTGCATTTCTATCATTCATACCAAGATATTTAAAGCCCCTACTATCATTGATACCAAGGTATTTGAAATCTCGCGTATATTTCTATCATCCATACCAACCTATTTTGAATTCCCACAAATATTTCTATCATTCATTCTAACTTATTTTGTAGTCCAACGTATATTTCTATTATTTATATGAACGTGTTTAGACTCATCGGGTGTATTTGTATGATATGTACCAACTTATTTTGAATCCCCACGTACCTTTCTATCACTTATATCGACGTATCTTGAATCACCACGTATATTTCTATCATTTATACTAATCTATCTTGAATTTCTTTGTAAATTTCTATCACTTATACCAACATATTTTGAATCTCAACGTAAATTTCTGCCATTTATATCAGCGTATTGTAATCCTCACTTATTTTTCTGCTATTTATACCAAGAAATATACCACGTATATTTCTAACATTTATTCCAACGTATTGTCAATATATTGCTACCATTCATACCAACGTATTTGAAATCACCATGTATAATTCTATAGTTTTTTTCAGCTTGTTTTTAATCCTTGTATATATTTATAAATATATTTGTATGATTTATATCAACTTATTTTGAACCTCCACGTATATTTCTATCGTTTATAAATTAACGTATTTTAAATCCTCACGTGTTTTTCTATCATTTATACCAATGTGTTTTGAATCATTTGTACTAACGTATTTGGAATCCTCGTGCATATTTCTATCATTTATACCAACGCATTTTTGAATTTCTAGGTATATTTCTATCGTTTAGACCAACGCATTTTTGAATTTCCGGGTATATTTCTATCATTTAGACCAACGAATTTTTGAATTTCTAGGTATATTTCTATCATTTAGACCAACGCATTTTTGAATTCCAGGTATATTTCTATCATTTAGACCAACACATTTTTTAATTTCCAGGTATATTTCTATCATTTACACCAACGCATTTTTGAATTTCCAGGTATATTTCTATCATTTAGATCAACACACATTTTTTAATTTCCAGGTATATTTCTATCATTTAGACCAACACACATTTTTTAGTTTCCAAGTATATTTCTGTCATTCAGACCAACGCATTTTTGAATTTCCAGGTATATTTCTATCATTTAGACCAACGCATTTTTGGATTTCCAGCTATATTTCTATCATTTAGACCAACGTTGAATGGTGTTATCTGTTGCAAAGGGATAAACTCTCCTTTACTGATCATGTTCTATTCCACTTTCAAAAAATTAAAAGCTGTGAATAATTAAAAGCAATACAGACTCTGCAAGTTATAAAGAGAATTTATTTGTATACAAATAACAATAACTTGCTTAAAAGCAAAGCTATTGCCAAGACTGTCAAACAACCTCTAAAATATGAGAGTACTGGTCACTTGGATATACAAAGAATAAGATTTTGTACCGTAACTTCATTTTTCCAAGACATAATAGTGACACAAGGTTTCTATGGAACTAAAAGAACATTAAACAGAACTTAATGTACAGCAACTTAATTTCTTTTAACGTTGATTAAGAATACAATGTATTTTTTCATCTAGAAGTAACTGTCTAGTACTTCCTTAGTGAGATTTGTAAAAAATTCAATGCGTACTGTATACCATAAGACAACACGTGCTTTTTAAATACTTATAAAAAAACAGTCCTCGCTCTATTTATCCCTACTGGTTTAAGCGTGTAACACAGTAAAACAACACAAGACGTGATGTCGTTCGAACTTCTAAATGATAATGATTTTCCACGTATACCTCCAAAATAGAAAGGTGCTGTTATTTGCGAGAGGGTTTTGATGCCGGGGGTGGTCTTCATCACAGGATATCATTGTACCATAGCCTCTGTGCTTCTGTAACAATCAATAAAATCTAACAGTCTCGCGCAGGCTGACATACATTTAGATTTATTCTACCTGGCGAAGAAAAATGGGTAAAAACCCATGCAATAACATGTGACATTTCATAACATCGCAAGGCATTGTGGGAACAGGAGCGCGGGCAGTTAGTGAATCTCATAATCTGAGTGGATTTATTTACAGCAGTTAAAATGGTGAGTTTTTAAGTCGTGTAGCGTTTTTCATAACCTTTTCTTTTTTAAAAATTGTCATAAATTAGTATATTTCATTCAAAACAATTTGTGACTAAATTTGTGTACTGTATTCTCATGTGACAATTAAAACTCTAAGCTTAAATATTTTTGTGTGACATTGTAATGTATCACGCTTGGTGGTATTTAAAAATTACAGTATTCATTTATACAATTGATAAACATAAACATAATTAAGAAGACATTGAAGTATCCGTTAACAGACTAGCAGTCGTTGGGGGAGGGGAGGTGAGAGGGTAAAGGGGGGAGAGGGGAGGGGGAGGTGAGAGGGCAAAGGGGGAGAGGGGAGGGGGAGGTGAGAGGGTAAAGGGGGGGAGAGGGGACGGGGAGGTGAGAGGGCAAAGGGGGAGAGGGGAGGGGGAGGGGGAGGTGAGAGGGTAAAGGGGGGAGAGAGCGGAGGGGAGGTGAGAGGGTAAAGGGGGAGAGGGGAGGGGGAGGTGAGAGGGCAAAGGGGGAGAGGGGAGGGGGAGGTGAGAGGGTAAAGGGGGGGGAGAGGGGAGGGGAGGTGAGAGGGTAAAGGGGGAGGGGGAGGGGGAGGTGAAAGGGTAAAGGGGGAGGGGGAAGGGGAGGTGAGAGGGTAAAGGTGGAGAGGGGAGGGGGAGGTGAGAGGGTAAAGGGGGGAGAGAGAAGGGGGAGGTGAGAGGGTAAAGGGGGAGAGAGGGGAGGGGCGGTGAGAGGGTAAAGGGGGGAGAGGGGAGGGGGAGGTGAGAGGGCAAAGGGGGAGAGGGGAGGGGGAGGTGAGAGGGTAAAGGGAGGAGAGAGGGGAGGGGAGGTGAGAGGGTAAAGGGGGGAGAGGGGAGGGGGAGGTGAGAGGGCAAAGGGGGAGAGGGGAGGGGGAGGTGAGAGGGTAAAGGGGAGGAGAGGGAAATGGGTAGCTATTTCTTGTCATCCGATCTCACTTTCTCTAGTTTCTCTTGCCACGCTCCTTCGTCAAGAACAAATTTTAATTTTGCTAAAAAGCACTTAAGAGATTGTATTAACGGGAATTTCGGAGTTGCATTGAGATTTAGTGTAGATGGTTTCTTAAGTGGGGGAGGGGGGAGCTGGAATTTGGGGGGGGGGGGGAGGGAGGAGTTGAAACTCCTGTAGCTCTTTTCGGCAATGTTTTCACCAAATGTGCTGCTGGTAGGGGGGGGGGGAGGCTGAGGGGTAGGGGTGGGCGGGGGTCTATTAGTTATGAGATATAAACCAAGTTTCTTCATTTTTTTATAGTTTTGACAAGTTTTAATTTTACTACTGTATTTATAAAAACTCGAGAAATATTTATGTGCCGTTCCCATTTAAATAGAGTAAAAAAAGCTTTCAATTTAAGACGAGCGTTCATGGCCTAAAAATTAAAAGGAAAAAAAAAACTTCATGGATAACGCCCTAAGCTTACGCCCCCCCCCCCTCCCTTGCTTTTCCAGTTGACTGAACCAGATTGAATGTGGTAATACTGTGCTCAGTGATTTGATCAAAGAAATCTTTCAGGTTTCAAGACTCTGTTTTCGATATGTAGATTTACTCATCTCCTAATTGGGACTACTTTTTTTGATATTATGGCGTCACAAAGGAGGTTGGGGGTTTTTCTTCATGAACAAGTTTTACCAAAACAAGCAAGAAATGTTTGAGCAGGCCAAGGTTATGTGATATAAGGTATATTTAATTTCGCATAATTCACAATGCGGACTTTTTATTTGTGTGTAAATAGTCACACTATTACGCACTAATATTTACTCTTGTGTATGGGGAACTTTTTTCGGAAAGCGTTGGATTGGTACAGGATACATGCTGACATCTTTTAACTGAAAAGGAATTGGCATATTATCAGCTAAAAAATCCTCGGATCTACCATTTTCTTTATTTTTCTCCAGAGCAGGGGTCGGGGAAGGTGGGGGGCGGTGGTAAGATAGCCTGTTTCACCGGATCTACCAGTTTCTTTATAATTTCAGGCTATTTTTTAAGTTATGTTTTTTGCACTTCGTAAGTTATTTCCAAAAAAATCTTGGCCATGAAATAAATAAATAAATAAAGGCTCCCCCGAATACCTATCCCCTCCCCTTCCTTCCCTCCCCCCTCCCTAAAAAATATTGCTTCCTGAAGTTGTGCACACAATTCTTGTGTGCGAAAAACAGTGTTATTTTTCGCTTACTTCTTCTGAAAACATCATGCGACGAATTTTGCCGTCTAATTCACTGTGCAATAGTAATAATAATAATGCTATTTTTAAAATCGCCTTTGACCATTTAAATTCAATGGCTGGAAATCAGGTTTTTATGTATTAGAAAAAATGTCTTTACACTTCTTTCAATGCAAAATGCAGTTGTATTGTGTTGCTGGAATTGTGCCAAAATCCCTTGGCATATTTGCTTAAGAAAGAGAGAGAGAGAGAGGGGGGGCGGGCGAGGAGGGAGGGCGCTGTTGAACTGTAGAACAGTGGTTGGTTAGATATAAGCACCTTAATTCAACCTAGTTAATATAACGCATAATATAACTTCATAATATACTTATAAATAAAAAGCTTTATAGATGCTATAGACTGCTGTCAGAAATTGCATTCAAATCCCTTTTCAGTTTCTCAATGCTTTTACACCCCCTCCCTCCTCTACCCCTCTCCCGACCCTGTTGTTAACGACTAGAATGAGCTCAATACATTTGGCAGCTGTGCAGATCTGAGGCCAGAAAAAAAGGGTTGTATTTTATATAATGGGTCAAGAACGAGAACATAGGGTTTCGGTGTCTTTTACAATTTTTACATGGCCTCGGATTTCGGCAGACCAATTTGAAACCAGTTTGTTTTCACAATTCTTGAACCGCTTTGCTCCAAAGTGTAAATAAATTAAGTAATGAATGAATGAAAAACCGGGTGAAGAATTAGAACGTGTATGACTCATTTTTTGGCATGACGATGAATCATGCTCTTCAAAGGTATTCAACACATTTTAAACCCTCTTCAAAACCCCTCATCCCCCACCCCCACCCCTCACACGTCCCCTCCCCAACCCTATCGCTACGGATAATATACCTGGTGTCAATTATTTTATTTTTTTTTGCATTTTTTGTTATCTCACATTTTCTTATCATCTGACCTTTTCTTGTTATCTAACGTTTTCTTATTGTCTTACATTTTCTTGTTATCTAACAGGTGAGTCTTGTTCATTTTCAATCTTTCAGGGAACAAGATAAACAACACTTTGTGCACTCCGTTAAAAACGCTGTTCTCAGATTTTATTCAAGTCTTCACAACGGTTAAAAAAGGCTTTTAAATTGAAATAACTGAAAAAGATTTTGCAATGTTTCACAAGTGCATTGGGTTTGATGGGTATAAATAACTGACATTTTCATACAGCATTTTTATGCTATTTAGTTGTAAAAAAGGGCAGACTTTTATAATCATACCATGTGGATAATGAAGTATACCGGTAACAGTATGTGAACTTATGCGATGATTAATTTCCACGTGTAAGATTTCTTTTCTTTTTTGAAGTCCTCCTCCCTAGCCACCCCTCCCCCCCCCGACCCCTCCACCATCCCTCTCCTTACACAAGTCTCGTTGCGAAATCTCGCCAAGATGACTTGCATATTTGAGCTATTTAAAGAACGTTACCTTCTTAATATTAGCTTTAATCTTACCGCAAAAACGGAATGAAGGTAATCTCGTATAAAACTAAAATCTCGTATACACAGATGCGATTTCCGTGCCATGCGTACGCATTTCATGGACGGCTCCAAGTCGCTCTTTTTTGATTGACCAGAATCAGATGAGGTGACAAACAAATCAGCGGACTGATTTGTCTTTACAGCTGTACCCAGAAATGCGCGCTTGCTGGAGGGTTCAGTAGAGTTAACCGGATCGTGGTCATTTGACATTATTTTGCACCCATATTCATAAGCTATTTTGAGTGAAATTTAATACAAGCACTATTTATGTTGCAGCGCTACCTAACCGCGGTCACCATAGTGACCCTCTTAGCAACGACCAGTGGATACTCGCACTTTCGAGATCAAATCCCTAATGGTCACCGAGTCCCGAATCCATGTCCAGTTGAAGGGGTATGGGACGGCGTGGGGCACAGATCCAACGAAGGTGCCGGAATAAGGAACCCATTCGGAATAGACTGGGCAAAGAACGGCTTTGTAAGTCATCATCATCATCATCATCATCATCATCATCATCATCATCATCATCATCATCATCATCATCATCATCATCATCATCATCATCACACCCATCACACTCATCATCATCATCATCATCATCATCATCATCATCATCATCATCATCATCATCATCACAATCATCATAATCACAATCATCATCACAATCATCATAATCACAATCATCATCACAATCATCATCATCCATCATCACAATCATCACTATCATCATTATCATCATCATCATCACCATCACCATCATCATAATCACAATAATAATAATCATCATCATCACCATCACCCTCGTCCACCCCCGGGGCCACCACCACCATTATTTTTTCTTTGATTATTTAGAAATGGGACGAGTGTTTATGTAAACACGACAGTGACGGGGACGGGAAGACGAACGGAGAGGAACTCGGTGATCCGGATTGTGAATGGATGTCAGGGGACGACATGCCAGCTAACGATATGGAACTCTCCCATCCAGGTAAACGATCCTGATGTGGATATCTTTCTCGATCCATTGCTGCGGTATCTTGTGATTTGACAACGAAACTTTTGAGATAACGGAAGATGCATTTGATACAGTTGTGAGGGAGGGGGAGGGGTGGGAGGGGGATAATCACAGAAACACTGGTTTTTTAAGCATTCTTTTCGAAATACAGAAATAAACTGAAGTGTAGTGGATTTGAACCCTGTCCTTTCCATTCGTCGTTTTTCGACCGAAATGCGAAGTTCGTATCGTTAAATACCTTGCGTTATGCCGTATCTTTGTGGTTTTGGGATACTGTATGTCTAACAGACAGTTTGAATAATATTGCTGCTTTTTTTTTTTTTTTTTTTTTTTTTTTTTTGCAGGGATATGTGAACCCCTGGATAGCGAGACATGCCGGGAGAAAAATTTCTGGTTGGATTGCAATTCCATGATGCCATTTGAATGTCCAGCATTTGAAGAACCAGGTGATTACTTGGTGCAGTTTTAGACCAACCCCACCCTCACCCACCCAAAAATGGCAACTGAGTAGTAGGCTAGTTTCTCTAAAGCAATGCAGCCCATTTAACCCATGAGTGCAACCAAGTACTTTTCGTCTTTATTTAGACCTCAATTTTGAGCAACAAAAAAATTCAAAATAATTTGCCATTTTTGCTTTTTATTTTACTTTTTCACTTTGCCATTTTCATCACCCTCCGTAGTGCCATAATATCACTTAGAAATTCACCAGTGAGGGTACCTTGGCAAAATCTTTGCGTCCATCATTTAGACCCAATGGCATCATTTGAATATTTGGTATATGACGATCCAGATAAATCCGGATGAACCCGGATAAATCCAGATAAATCCAGATTGATCCAGATTACCATATTTTCTCTTTGTATCAGATGGAACGAGAACCGCCCTCAATCACTCACGTAAGTTAAAATGTGGAATTTAAGGTTTCTTTCTTACCTGTACTGTTCAACAGAGACTCAAAGCATTAGTCTGAGAATTGAGGAAACCGAAGTTCCCGCCGAAGAGACGACCTATGTGTGTACGGCCTTCACCTTCCCACAGGAGATTGTCGATGGTGAATTCCATATGATTGGTGCAAAAGCAATCATCGATAACGAGGAAATCATGCATCACCTGATTGTTTACGGTTGTCCGGATTCAGCAGGTGTGTAATACGTCATCAAAACATGCGCTTGTGGTGTTTTTTATGTCGTGAACACATTTGTTTGTTTTTTTTTTTATGTAAAGTTTTGTGCTGATATCGTCCTTCACATAATCAAAGGTCATTTGATCACAGACGACATGATAAAGGTCACGGAATAAAAAAAAATCACATGCTCATAGGTTACTTGATCACAGACAGCATTATCAAATATATGAACATCAAAGGTCACTTGATCAAAGGTCACATAATAAGAGGTCACGTGGACAAAGGTCACATAATAAAAGGTCACGTGGTCAAAGGTCATGTGATCGAATGTCATCATTAAAGTTTACACAGTAAAAGGTCGACTGATGAAAATGATTAGATGATGAAAAGTCACATAATCACTGCCCACGTGATCAAAGGTCACATGATCAGAGGTCACGTGATTATCATTTACCTTTGTCTATGGAATTTTGAAAACTTGAGAAAACTCAGGTCCTCCTTAATATACACATGCAAATTTTCAAATATTTTTTACCAAGTCATGACTCCCGCCCGCCCCCGCCCCCCCCCCCACCTCATGCACAAAAATTATGAAGCCATCCATTCGCTATAACATCAACGCACACTCCGTGGGTATGTACATTGTGGATGACCCATTCAATGCAGCGGGTGGGGAGGGGGTGCAGCTGAGCCACATTCGGCCCTTGTATCCGTTCAGATAGTTGACCTTGACCCTAAAGCGCTCTCTTTCCTTTCTTATTTTTGAAACGGCAGAAGCCAGTGGGGGTATGTACAATATGGATGACCCATTCAAGGCAGAGGGTGGGGGTGAGATGCAGCTGAGCTAAACTCCGCCCAAGTATGATAGTTGACCTTGAACTTTAAGCACTCTCTTTCTCTTTCTTTTTTTATTTTGTTTTGTTTTGTTTTGAAACACAGCGGGCAATGTGACGGAGCTGTACGGGGAAACAACAGAGTGTGGTGACATGGTGACCGAGTTCTGTGAAGCGATCATATTCTTGTGGTCGATAGGAACGGATCCGGATTGCTTTGATCCCGAGTTCGGTGTTCGACTCGGTAGAATGGGATTTAAAACCGTTGTTATAGAGGTGTGCTATCTCCTCAAAACTCCTTATTAAGTGTCGCCCTCATGCAAAATAATAATAATAAAAAAAAAAATAAAACAAAAACAGAAAACAGCATATGAATTTTAGATTTTAAGTTTGATTTTTTACAGGAAGAAATTCCAAGTAATTATTTGTGTTCTCAGCTAAGAATGAGTTTATTGATGTTTAACTAAACAATGGCACAATTTTTAGTTTCACTGGAATAACCCACTGGAGTTAGCCGGAGAAATGGACAGTTCCGGTGTGGAGTTCTACTACACAACTCAACTACGGGAATTTGACGCAGAAACCCTTTTCATTGGACCACTCTACCTGGAGCTACCCCCTGGACGGGACAAGGTCGTTCAGGCATCGAAATGCCCCAGCGAATGTACCAATTATATGTTTGAGGAGCCGATTTTCATCAGCCAGATCGTTCCGCACATGCATCTTCTAGGTAAAGAGAAACCGGAAGTAGGAAGAATCCCGGGACTCCGCAAACGGGATACACCAGAAAAAAACTACGCAAAATTGGTCCTTTGTTTTGCCCCGATCCAAATGTTCAACTGTAAATAAATAACTGCTATAAATTAAAAAATAAATACTTTAAATGACAATAATAGACAATGCATGCAAAATAAAAAAACAAACACACACACAAAAAATAAATAAATAAATAAATAAATAAATGAGAAACTGAATACAGGACCACCTGTAGGACCACACCAAAGTGGTTTCTTTGTCCTTTGTGGGTTAAATAACTCTTATAGTTGAAGTAAAAAAAGTGAATAAATATAATAGATAATAATGCTATAAATAACGTAAATAACAAAATGAAGCTTGAAAAAGGCTTATGGAAGTGGTGACATATTTCTTGCTATATTCAAAGAATTATGAGTTCGGTTATATCTTATTTCTTTTTTTCAAAGGAAGGGCTATGCTTGTGCA